>JAMZAV010000175.1:0-574319 GCA_024449915.1 Sweltsa coloradensis
TATAGTGTTGTTACTTCAAGCTATGTCTACCAGACTTTAGTTTTAATCGATCTATTCCCTTCGTACGGGTACTATCTATGGGTATTGAAACTGACTAGATGCATTGCAGAGATTGCAGAGTAAAAGTCTAAAAATTGTACTAAAATGTGACAGGTTTACTCCAACTAAAGAAGTATTGCAAAGAGTCAACATGGTAGCCTATCTGTAAAACGAGGAAGTACTAAATGTTTGAGTTTGTATCTATGTTATAGCAAGGAAGTCTACCTGAGTACTTGTGTAATATGATAGATCATAACAATGATGATAATTGTGTACATAACTTGAGGAATAAGGATCACATAAGTATTGGTAGAAGGAAATCAGTTCGATCCATGCATTCAATTTTTTATAGTGGTTTAAGGATGTATAACGAACTGGAACCAGGCATCAAGAATGCTAAACATGTACAGGAGTTCAAAGATAATTGCCTTGCATTTGTAAATAAGAAATTTCCATGATATTGTATTATGTTTACTGATGTAACATAAATAGCTGTACTTGCTAAATAAATATATACAATACAATACAATACAATACGTCACAATACACACTAATAATTGGCTAAGACGTTGAGCAATATACTCTGATTCAGATTCGGGAGGTCTCGGTTTCAAATCCCGTCGAGACAACTTACAAGCAATCTTGACTGAAGGGTTTTCCTGAGGTTTTCTTCAGTCGTTAATGCGACTAAGACATCCTTTCACATCAATAGTCCTAAAAGAGAGGAGGGGCTTACATTTCGTTTCTCACAAGAAAGTTACACACTAAAAATGACCAAGCGGGAGTGCCTAGTCTCACTCGTATGGATGCTCGGGATCGGAAGGGAGATGGTTTTGAACCTGACACCAAAAGAGCTAATCAACGCTGTATGAGGTTTTATTTGTGTATAAATTAACACACACATAACAAAAACTTGTAAAAATACAGCCAAACCCTACACACTCATAAGAAATGAGATCTAAAAAAGGGCCAAGCTCATCTACCCTTCCACATTTGCGCATTCTTAATTCATAAACGTACTGTCCCGTAACAGCATCCTTGAAAAGCTTGGCAAAATAGAATTTGCAATTATTAATTTAAACGCAATAGTTCATCCAAGTTCTTTTTTTCTAATTAATTTAAACGTAATATCATGCAAATTCTATTTTGCCAAGCTTTTCAAGGATGCTGTCACAGGACACTGTACGTTTATGAATTAAGAATGCGCAAATGTGGAAGGGTAGATGAGCTTGGCCCTTTTTTCCATCTCATTTCTTTTGAGTGTGTAAGGTTTGGCTGTATTTTTACAAGTTTTTGTTATGTGTGGGATCTCATTACTTTTTCAAGTTCCATTGCAAAATTATTTGTTAAATTTAATAATTTTATCAATGTTGATTTAATTTCTATATGGTATTACCGTTGAGTGACGGTATTACCAATAACAATAGGATGTAAAATATCTAGCGTTCCAAAGACTTGTTTTTTTGTAAACAATGTAGTCGATCATTGTCAAGTAACTATAGTTATACATATTATTTAATACATTCCAGAAATTAAAAAAGTCCGTCCCTACCGGGACTCGAACCACGGATCTCCCACATTCCAGGTGAGCGTCTTAATCCCTAGACCACCAGGACGATTTACACCTACGGGAGTGTTTCCCGATCAACCAAATCAAGAAATAGTTATACTTGTTGATTATATTCTTGTATAAGGCTTATATTGAAACCTTTATTGGCCGATTGAAACTAACGAATTAGACCATAGCAGTAGCCCTTGATTTTGATAGTTTTCAAGTTCACATCACGTTTCATGACGGCTGGGTAACACCTCGAAATCACCCCAACTCTGCTTGCTGTATAAGGTGGCTGAGTGTGTAGCGCACCGTGGCTTGGCTGCGGCGCCCTAACGGGCACCTAGATAAATATTTGTAAATAATTTGAAAAATAATTTTTCGGGGGAAGCCACAATTCATGCTCCTCTTCAGCTGTCTAACTAGGTATGTTGAGGATAGAGCAATTGTGAAGTGATGTCCGAGGGCTGTTTAAATTCCACGCATTCGCATTAACGACTGTGAGGAAAACCTTGGAAAAACCTTTAGATTTCCGATCTCGACGGGATTTGAATCCGGGACCTCCCTATTCAGAGTCGCGCGCTTAACGCTCGAGCCAACACTGTCGGTATAGATAATTATTAAATACATTTCATCTCCTGAATTAAATAATATATAAACTGTCTTTATTAAATCGCAACTAAATAAATTACTGATTAGACCCACTTTACGAATATGTATAAACATATTTTTTATATATACGGTTCTGTTGTACCGCACTAAAATGCCATAATATAATAGAATCAGTTATTTTGAAAAGGAGGTAAGTCACTGTTTTGACGAAAATGAGTAAGCATCAAATTCTTGCTTATTTTACCTAGACGCACATTATGTGTGAAAATGGAACAAGTCGGATGAACCGTGGACTCTTTAGAGGGGGGTCCCATACGCGAGTTTGTTTGAATCGACTTGTCCCCTTTTCAAAATAACTCGCGTTGTCTTTAACGTGCTTGGCGCTGCGTTCTGGTGAGAGCAATTGAAATTATTTTTCGAGGTGTGTGGGGTGGATTTTTCAGGTGCTGAGCCTGAAGACATTGTCATCCAGCGTTTTAACTAAAATATTAAATCACAATCCCATACACATGGAAATAAAAGCATTTGTATTGAAAAGGGGATAAGTCAGAGACACAAATTTTTTTTGGGGTGGCTTAACTAGAGATGAAAAAAGTAAAAAGTAAAACAAATAGTATAAAATAACACAAATTGCCATGTTTTAATGAAAATATTCAATCACAGTCCCATTCACATGAAGGTAAAACCATATATTTTGAAAAGGGGATGTCAGAGACAAACTATTTTTATTGGTCAAACTATGGATAGTAAACTTAACGTTATTGCATTTTTTAATACATATTTATACGTGTATAAAATAAGTACAGTTTGAAGCATGTTCTGCGATAATTTAATACCGAGAAAAGTTTTTCTCGTTTATTTTATCTCTGAAGTATATGTTTTAGTGACTTAAGGCTATTCGACCGCGTTTTTCTATTTTCCAAAATATGCTACCAAGTCAAAACATAGTTAATGGCTTTGAAACCTGGCTATTTAGAAAATCAAAAATATTTTTTTCAAATTTTTCTGATTAGCCATCTCAAAATAATTTCAAACTTCAATTCGCCAAGGCACATCATTCAACGTAAGGTGTTGCGTTTTTGTGACATTAATTTTCAACTGGTTTTCTATAGGCTGATTGAGAGAAATTTTTTTTTTTTTTTTAACAATGGACAACTTTTCAAAGGCTTAGCTAGTTCCGGAAAATCCAACAGATAGCGCCGCGAACTGTGGGACAAGCAGCTGCAACCTAAAGTCTATCCATCCTTGAAGTACAAAGTGACCATCGGCGGACGAGACCGGGATCGGTCGTCCCGTCTATTGTCTGCATTTTTCCCTTTCCACCTTTTTTAGCGTGACCGAACTTGGGAGCGAACATGGGTTTGTTTCTACCTGCCTTCGCCCATTTCAAATCTATTGTGATGAAAATAATTTATTCAGCATTTTTTTTTAATAATTGCAAATATTTCATAACGTGGTTCAAATGTGTAGCTTGAGTTATGAAATGTGTTTTTTTCCCTAGTGTCTACGATCAAAACTGACTGAAATACATAAATATTATTATATTATTATATAATATTATCAAAATATGTTATTGAAGCATTATCCGTAACTCAGTCAGTTTTTATTGTAGAATTTCGTCCAAAAAAATGAAATTCAAGACGCACGCTTAATATTTCAACAACGTTATTAGATATTTGCAATGAAACAAAAAAATCAATAAATAAATTAATACAGCAGGTATAAAACCCTCAGTTTCTAGGATGGTCTATTTTACGACTACACGCGACAACCCTTAGCAGCTGCCTCATACCCATACCCGACGCGTCCGTCGATGGTCACTTTGTACTTCATGGATAGATAGACGTGTGGTTGGCGCAATGGACTTCAACGTGTTTTTACGCCAGTACGGGTGGAAAAAATCCTTGAAAAATATGTTATTTTTTAGAATGGGCTTAGCCAAAGACTATGTAGATCAAGAAGGAAGCCAGCTGCTTTTTAGGGAAGGCTGTTGTATTGTCCTATGATATGTCCTAGAGGATGTGTGTGTGGACTTCGGAAAACGGTGGTCATCATAGTCCCTATACCTTTGGGTTTAGAATGATTATAAACCCAAAGCCTTTACTGTAGAAAGCATTTTTTAAAGTTTAGTCTCAGGTTTAGGCCAACATAATTTATTATTCCTCAGTTCACAAGATCATATCTTAAAAAGTAGGCCTGGGTTTAACTCTAGGGGTAGGCGGAGGCCTAGGTTCTAATCCTAGGCCTACACGGCTAGGACTAGACACACCTCTTCGCTAAGATTTAGGCCTAGAAATGTACCCCTCTTTATAGTTTATACACAGTTTAGGCCTTTAATCTTGGAAGCTTTAGACCTAGGCCTACCTTAAAAGCAAAATCAAGGCTATACTATTAGTTTTAACCTACCAATAAGCAGAGGCTAGGCCTAGGTGTTATTTTCCTTTCCATATAGGCCTACCCTAACTACTAGATGTAGGCTTACTTTTATTATCTTAGGGGTCAACTGTGTTATGTAAACATAAAACTAACTATGTATGCAATACTTAATGGAAATAAAGCAACATTCTATTCTATTCTACTAACATATTAAACATGTTTTGTCAAAAGAATGCTTGTACAATCCCTCATATTTCCTCACTTTGACTACTGCGACGTTATTTATAATGACTTGACTGAAGACTTATCTATTCGACTTCAACGGGCTCAAAATTCATGCGTACGTTTTATTATGGGTATTAAAAAATCTGATCATGTAACTCAAAGTTACAAAGATCTTCAATGGCTTCGCCTAAATGATCGACGTAACCTCCACTCTGTCTGTCTTGTTCATCGCGTATTATCAACTTCTTTACCGTCTTATCTTGCTACCAACTTCACGTACCTCCAATCAAATCATCTCTTTAACACTAGATCAAGGGCAGGTACTCAACTCATTTTCCCCGTTTACACAGGACAAACTTACTCGATAATTCATTCACTATCAGTGCAATAAGAACTTGGAACGCTCTACCTTCAAAGATCAGGGACATCCATATCAATAGTTACAATATCTTTAGGAGTAAAATTCATGAACTTTATTTCAAAAAATGCCATGGGAATACTGACAAATAACAACATGCACAATATGTTTAAACTCACAATAATAAGCTTTTTCTTGATTTTAACTTCTGTAGACAATTCACTTAATAATTATGGTATGAATGATAGTATAAATGTGTAATATGTATAGTTTATGTGCTTTAAAAATGTAAATTACTGTTATTTTTTCAAATATTTATTGTAAATTCAAAATTGTTATTAACAAATAAGAAATCTGAAAATGTATTTAAATTAAAGGTTGGATGGAAGAAAAGGTTTAGCTGCCCTTAATCCCGCCTGGAAATAAAGACGATTATCTATCTATCTATCTATCTATCTATTCTAGCTAGGTCTAGGCCCTACACCTACACAAAAGTAGCCTGTCTAGTGCTTAGGCCTCCTCTTGTGCAGAATAGGGCCGCGTCATACAGGTCTACTCATTAGCCTGCCTACTGCAAGCAAGTTTAGAATGAAGATAGTTGGCCAGTCCGAGAAATAAAAAAATGGGTAAACTCATGGGCAGGGCTCCATCTCGCAAAACACTTAAGTTTGGAATTTGCTTGTAATCGGAATTCACGAAATGCAAAGAACATTATAGGCCTAGGCCTACAAGCATGGTATCACATGTTTTCGTAAAACATTTCTTATCTATCTGATTTTAACTTCCCACGTCTTATTTCTTTTAACTTGATATCATTCGGAAACGAGTGTAAAAAGACACCTCTCCTATTTTAGCTCTTGACGAACTTCGTGAAACAACACAATATTGAACCATTTCAATCCATGTAATCCAGTCTTTAGTGTGGTACAGTAAGGCTGTCAGTTATAATCGTCCCACAGTACGGCCACCTTTGAGCACATGTTTGAGTCGTGACGTCAGGGGGCGGAGTTAGACTACTCGTCCATTGTCTTACCTGCGAATTTTTTCGTTTGGCGGTATTTTTTTACCGATTTGTACCGCCAAACAAAAAAATTCGCAGGTAAGACAATTGTTAAAAAAGATCTTTTTACTCTCAGTCAGTCTATAGAAAAACAGTTGAAAATTAATGTCACAAAAACACAACACCCTACGTTGAATGGTGTGCCTTGGCGAATTGAAGTTGGAAATTATTTTGAGGTGGCTACATTGGCCGTGTACCGGATCAGAAAAATTTGAAAAAAATATTTTTGATTTTCTTAAATAGTCAGGTTTCAAAGCCATTCACTATTATTTTGAATTGATGGTAGCATATTTTGGAAAATAGAAAAACGCGGTCGAATAGCCTTAACCCCTTTTCAAAATAACTGATTCAATAACATATTTCAAATTTATTCATTTGATTTAGCATATTGTATCCATTGGTCGCTTGATCTCATCAATCTTAAAACAGCCCATGCTTGATATTTTCCCCAGGAATGTATACTTCGTTCTTGCTACCATCCCGCTAGGCCGCTACATCTTTATTTCCACTTCGAGCACAGAAGGTAAACTGTAGGGGTCTGAAAAAACTCTATGCCCCTCATGCAAAAAGTTCTGCCAACGCCATAGCTGGATAATGTGTCCTTTTTGGAATTCTCGTTTGTGATCAAAATAAACAATGCAAAATAATTATCACAGATGACTTTATAGAATGCGAATCTTCTATATATATTCTGAAGGGGTGAAGTCTTGAGATACTAATCAATTTCTTACGAATTAAAATAAAAATTTAAAATTACGCAAAACATTATTCTGTACGGCAGGCAACCAAAGTCATCTTCAGATAAACAATATCAGGTAGGCCTACAGGTAAAGCGCGTTTTTAAAGAGAGCTAGGAAGTTTGATAATGATGTAAAGTAATTAATTTTTGCTAATGCCATAGTGTGTTTTGATAATAAGTATGATCTTATGCTCTAATCTTGCTTCCAGCAATGTATTAAATAACACAATTTGTAAAAAATATGTGTTTGTGTGTAATGTGTTAGAAGTGTTGTACCTTACATAATAAATAATAATAATAATAATCACTGCCTCCTAGATGTTGCTCGTGGCTCCTCGTGGCCTGTCCACGCAACAATTGTTTTGATTGTTGACCATTCTAGCGCTAGTTACCGTCCCCAAAAGCTCTGTTTCGTTTTTGTTGTCAAGTAGAGACGATTAAAATGTCATCTTAGTGTTTTGTAAATTCAGACTTTCTATGTTCAATTTAAATTCAATTTAAATTTAATTTAAAAGTTCAATTTGAACAACAACAAAAATAAAACTGAGCTTTTGGGGGCGGTAACTAGCGCTGTCAGGACAACAATTCTCACACTGTGCGCATGGACAGGCAGGGAACGAGGAGCCACGAGCAACATCTAGGAGGCAGTGATAATAAAAATCGATTTTCTAAGTATAAATAAATATACTAGGGAAACGCCAAAGTCGTTGTTAAACGAGTGAGTGAGCCAAGTGTTGAGTACCCGGGAACATCCCCTTTCCTCCTCTATACCTAAGGCTGGATCTAGCCCAGTATGAGGAATGATACCGGGTACTCAACACATGGCTCACTCACTCGTTTACAACGACTTTTTCGTTTCCCTAGTTATTTAAATTGAACATTTAAAATGCGAATCATGTTCAAAACGTATCAGCGTGAAACATTAACAAATTTCCAAGATAAAACAAAATCACCGAATTTTTATTTCCCATTTAACACCCCTCAAAAATTATATGTATGTGTAAAAATATAAAAAAGTTCGAGCGAACGGGTATCGAACCCCAACCCTCCGTGCGGTAGGCTAAATGCTTACCAATAGGCCATGCAAGCCACGAAGTTATCGTCTCGCTAGCTGCTACTAAACAAATGCATATCGATATTTAAAAAATCACATTTTTATTTATTTTGGGATTAAATCGCAATGGATCTAGCTGATTTTGTTAGCAGTTCTCAGTAAACTCGTACCGGATGTCTGTTTAAAATTTCAGCCCAATCTGTTCAGCGGTTCGGCTGATTTTCGACGTACAGATAGACAGACAGAATCACAGAATGAGGGCCGTTCTAGTTGAATGGAGAACACTCGGTCGCTCCGCTCCCTCGTTTAATAAGTTACAGAAGTGGCGCATGCATAACGCGAATGACTTTGGTTTGGGTTACAGTTTGAATCCCGCCACCGGCAATACTGGCTGAGAGGTAACCACGAACAAGTATTTTCCATATGTGGTTGCCCTACTTACGCGACAGAAACATTTGAAAACTGCACCTATAATATGTGTCTTAATAAACGGAATTTTCATTCGATTACATTTATTAAGACACATATTATAGGTATAGTTTTCAAAGAGTATGTTTCTGTCGCGTAAGTAGGGCAACCACATAAGGAAAACACTTGTTCGTGGTTCAGTCAGTATTGCCGGTGGCGGGATTCAAACTAACCCGAACCAAAGTCACTCGCGTTGTGCATGTGCCACCTCTGTAACTAATACATTTATTTATACTTAGAAAATCGATTATATACCCAATCCTCCGCTATAGCCAAATTAATAATAAACTCTCATATATTAGGCCTACATGCTTTGTTACGCAGATAATAATCCACAGATAATACAAACTGAGCAGGCTTTGGTTCCTCTGGCTCTTGCAAGTTGCAGTGCACATTCGATAATTTAAGGGCTGCGAGTTTTTGTTCGAACAGTTGCCAATATAGGATATAGTTGGGTAATTGGTCATGTCGTGATGAGGTTAATCATAATAATATGATGAGAATGTGCAAATATTGATAATGGGGAGTGGGGACATTTACCACAACCACAAACACAGCTCACATGAGTGATTCACCCAAATTACAATAACAAGATGTAACCACGGGCACGGTGTTGCCAGCACGAGGGCGAGCCGTGAGCTATGAACCGCGGTCCGAGTTTAAAACTGTTTTGTTGTTTTGTTTTGTTGTAACCACGCTTTGCAAGGATACAGTCACAGGGCAAAGTGAATTTATGTATTTAGATTGCGAAAATGTAGGAGGGTACATAAGCTTGGCATTTCTTTTAGATCTCATTGCTTTTGATTGTGTAAGGTTTGGCTGTTTTTTTTACAAGTTTTTTGTTATATGTGGGTGTTAGTTACTACTACTATACTGCCTAATTCGTCACTTTCAATTGCCCAGCGATTCTGACAGAACGGAAGGGGGGCTACAACGTTCATATTTTACATGGACATTAAGGTAATAGTGATGTAGTTCCTTTTGAAAGAAAAAGTTAAAAAGTTTGCTGGAAGGCTTCCAAATAAAGGTTTTAAAATAAGACTTATTCAGGCATACAATCAACAAGTAACTATAGTGACTTGACAATGATCGCCTACATTGTTTTCAAAAAGTTAGTCTTTGGACCACTACATTTTTTCATTCTATTGTCAATTGGTAATACCATAGCAATTAAATCGACTTTGATAAAATTATTTTATTTTAACAAAATGCAATGGAACTTGAAAAAGTAATGAGTCCCACACATAACAAAATCTTGTAAAAATACAGCCACACCTTACACACTCAAAAGAAATGAGACCTAATAAAAGGCAAAGCTCATCTACCTTTCCACACATTTGCGCATTCTTAATTCATAAACGTACAGTGTCCCGTAACAACATCCTTGAAAAGCTTGGCAAAATAGAATTTGCATGACCATTACGTTTAAACTAATTACAAAAAAAAGAATTTGGATGAACTATTACGTTTAAATTAATAGTTGCAAATTCTATTTTGCCAAGCTTTTCAAGGATGTTGTTACGGGACACTGTACGTTTATGAATAAGAATGCGCAAATGTGGAAGGGTATAGATGAGCTTGGCACTTTTTTAGATCTCATTTCTTTTGAGTGTGGGTTTGGCTGTATTTTTACAAGTTTTTGTTATGTTTCTAGTTAATATAAACAATGTGCAAACTACTATTGTATAATACTCGCGCATGTTAACTAACGCTATTTTAGATGAAATTGCGACCTCTAGTGTGCCCTCTTATCCTTTTTTGTGCTGAAAGAGCTAAAAGCTACCGATTCATTTTCCTTTATATTTTCTATGATCTCGAATTAGCATTTGTGTTAGTGAATGGTTAAATCGGTCGTCTTAAAATATTTTCTAAATTTGCCTTTTTTAATCGTTTTTGCCCCTAAAAGCTATAAGCTACCGATTCCTATTTCGTATCTATTTTTATGTTCTCATGATGGCATTAGCGTATAAGCTCATTGTTAAATCGGGTTTCATAAAATCTAGTTTACATGTTGCCTTTTTTGGTCGTTTTTGGCCTCTAAAGGCTGAAAGTTTCCGATTTGTATGTCATCTTTATTTTTTATGATCTCGTGTGAGCATTAGCGTTAGAGTTTAGGTTTGCATGTCTTCTTAAAGTCTTTTTACACTTTGCCGTTTTTGACCGTTTTTTGCCCCTCAAAGCTAAAAGCTACCGATTTCGTTTTCCGGGTTGCCTTTTCTGTAATCAGGGGAAAATTACGAATTTTTTTAGCCCTCTCTCAGCTTGTTCGGACGATTGAGCCCATCTTCTCTCGAATGGGGACGTACCTGATCGTCTACTTGCTGAGGCGTTCCCGTCCTGCTCCAGGCGTATCCCCCCTCGTTGTAATTAGCAAACAGTTTTAAACTCGGACCGCGGTTCATAGCTCACGGCTCGCCCTCGTGCTGGCAACACCGTGCCCGTGGTTTGATCTTGTTATTGTAATTTGGGTGAATCACTCATGTGAGCTGTGTTTGTGGTTTAAAACCTTTATTTCTATGAATTTTGACTAACTTTTTCAAATTTTTCTTTTAAGCGGCACTACATCACCATAATCTTCATGTCAATGTAAAATATGAACGTTGTAGCCCCACCCGTTTGGTCAAAATCGGCCCAAATATCACGAAAATATCGTATTAAAAACCGGAGAAAAAATCGTAAAAGTACGATTTCTATAAGAAATATTTTTTCAAATGTCTCTAAAATCATAACATATATGATTTCAGTGATTTTAAACGTTCCTATAAAGTTTTATCAATATCGGAGTAGCCGTTTGCCAAATATCACAAAAATATCGCACTAAAAATCGGAAAAAATCGTAAAAGTACGATATTTATGAGAAATCTTTCTTCAATTGTACCCAAAAACAATACAGCTCTAAGTTCAGAGATATCGAAGGTCCCCTCCAATTTTCATCAAGATCGCATATGCCGTTTGCCTGGTAGAGAGCGAACAAACAGACAAAAAAACTAATTGGATGAGCGAAGCGAAGACTTCAATTTCACTGACCCCCAAAAAATTTAGCTCGGATGTTTTTTTTTTTTTTTTTTTTTTCTGTTTTTTCGCTCTCTACCGGACAAACGGCATATGCGATCTTGATGAAAATTTGAGGGGACCTTCGAAATCTCTAAACTTAGAGGTGTATTGTTTTTGGGTACAATCGAAGAAATATTTCTCATGAATATCGTACTTTTACGATTTTTTCGATTTTTTGTGCAATATTTTCGTGCCACTTGGGCCATTTCTGACCAAACGGGTGGGGCTACAACATCATATTATACATGGACATTAAGGTTATGGTGATGTAGTACCTTTTGAAAGAAAAAGTTGAAAAAGTTAGCCAGAATCCATAGAAATATAGCTTTTTGGATGAGCGAAGCGAAGACTTCAATTTCACTGACCCCCCAAAAAATTTAGCTCGGGTGTTTTTTTTTTTTTTTTTTCTGTCTGTTTGTTCGCTCGATTCCGGGCAAACGGCTTATGCGAAGTTGATGAAAATTGTAGGGGACCTTCGTTTTCTCTGAACTTAGAGGTGTTTGTTTTGGGTACAATCGAAAAAATATTTCTCATGAAAATCGTACTTTTACGATTTTTTTCGATTTTTAGTGCGATATTTTCGTGACATTTAGGCCGATTCTGACCAAACGGGTAGGGCTACATCGTTCAACGTTCACATGTCACATTGACATTAAGGTTATGGTGATGTATTACATTTGAAAGAAAAAGTTGAAATAGTTAGCCAGAGAATCCATAGAAATAAAGGTTATAATATAAGTTTTTTCAATTTTTAGTGCGATATTTTCGTCACACTTGGGCCGATTCTGACCAAACGGGTGGGGCTACAACGTTCAGATTTCATATGGACATTAAGATTATGGTGATGTAGTACCTTTTGAAAGAAAAAGTTGAAAAAGTTAGCCAGAATCCACAGAAATAAAGGTTTAAATATGAGTTTTTTTTGGGGTTTATAATACCAATTAACAAGTAACAATAGAAACTTGACAACAATCACCTTCAATGCATTCAAAAAAGCACTTGCAAAGGAAAAGTACAAACAAACGCAAAAAACGCAAACAAAAAACTTACAAAAAACGCTCATCCATCAACGCGGCGGGACTTTAGCGTTTCCTAGTAATATAAGTTTTTTGATTTTTTGTGCGATATTTTTGTGCCATTCGGGTCAATTCTGGCCAAACGGGTGGGGCTTCAACGTTCATATTATACATGGACATTAAGGTTATGGTGATAAAGTACCTTTTGAAAGAAAAAGTTAAAAAAGTTAGCCAGAATCCATAGAAATATAGCTTTTAATATAAGTTTTTTACGGTAAATAATAACATATTGACAAGCAAGTAACACTAGATACTTGACAACAATCACCTACAATGCGTAGGCAGTTAAACAAAGCACTTGCAAAAGTAAAGATACCCCACGCAAACTAAAAACTTTTTAAAAAAAGCTCATCCATCAACGCGACTAAAAAAAAGCGTTTGCGAAGCTTCCTAGTAAAAACAAAACACCCGAGCTATTTTTCTTGGGACAAACAAAACAAACACAAAGTCAAATTGAAGTCTTCGCTTCGCTCATCCAATTACATAGCCGGTCTCTAGTTAGTAATTGTTCGCTCGTCGATGGTGTCCGCGCCAACAAGGTTGGCTTTGTCTACTTTACATTTAATGTGACCCACTGAAAATCAGTTGTGTTACTGAGTGGGTATACACTAAAACGATATATATATTTTTTTTATTAAATCAATTAATAGTCAACTAAAGAGCTTCTTTGGTGCTGTTCCATGATTCTTCGTGAGTCAGTCATTTACAAAAGTACAAACATACAAAATAAAATACAATTTCGTTCTGTTTACAAACTGAAACAAACTTATTAACAAAATATAGAAACATAAATCATGATATTATTAGACGAGGGAGCGAAGCGACTGAGGAAACCATTCAAGAAAATCGGCTCTTCTGTGATTCTGTGTGTAGGTCTGTCTGTGTGAACATCGAAAATCAGCCGAATCGCAGAAAAGATTGCGCTGAAATTTTAACATACATCTGGTACGAATATACTGAGAACAACTAACAAAATCAGCTAAATTCGTTGCGATTTAAATCTACGAGGAGAAATAAATTGAAAAATAGGCTGCTAATTTGTAGGAATTATTTTAACGACAATGGTTTTGTTGTTGAAAAAATATTTTTGTTTGTTATTTGCCTGGCCGTGAAAATTAATGCAGTGCCCAAGGTGTATCGAATCTTTCACGCTCAAGGTGCCCCCAAATAGAGCTGGGAGATTGAACAAACATTGCAATCTGTACACGTATTTCGTACTGGCTATGTTTTCCATACTGCACAGATGAGACTACACTGCGTTATATGCGTTTCAAAATATGTTTAATAATTTTTAAAAATAAATCCAGAAATTACAAAATCTTTCCCGACCAAGGGATTGAACCCAGGTCTCCCACATTTCGGGTATAAGGGCGCCTTAGCCAACTAGACTAGGAAAACGCCTAAGTCTTTGATAGATGAGAGACCGAGTCATTGTGTTGAGTACCCAGGAACATTTTGCATTTAAGTTTCATAATTATATTGGTATAAATAATAGGGGTTTTGAGTTTAGTTGGTATAAGAGCGATTCAACTGTAAGGCGATAATGCGCCACTCTACCCTATGAATGATAGGCTTGGGGGGCATTATGTAGGAGAAAAAAGGGAATGTTACCGGGTACTCAACACAATGTCATGCCTCACTCACTCGTCTAACAACGACTTTGGCGTTTTCCTAGTTATTGTTGTGTTATAATGCATTGTTGCAATATTACCATTTTAAATATTTACTTAACTGTAGTTCATTGTTGTGTCTGCTTATTTTTTGGTGAATTAAATGCATATCACAGTCCATAATAATATTATAATGAAGATAAATTCACTATATTATTATGTAATAATCAAATGATTCGAATAACAATGATATTTGATATTGGTAGAGGTGCCGGGTAGACCTTAATCATTTTTAACTCCATAAGAATAGCATTGTTGGTGGAGGTGCCGGGTAGAGCGAGAAAAGTTTTAGTTCCATAAGAATAGCATTGTTGGTGGAGGTGCCGGGTCCTTGATTTTAATATTTAAACTACGGGGAGCGGTATTATTGTTTTGTTTTTTTAAGTGTAGCACACGTGGCGGTGAACTTATTAGACGAGTGAGCGAAACGAATGAGGATATTATAACGCCATTTGATCGGGTCTTCGTCGTGATTAATTCGTCTGTAACGTGTCTGTTTATCCGGTCCCATACGGCCGAACGACCAAATAGATTGAGCTGAAATTTTAAACAGACAACCGTGACCAGGTAACTGAGAACTGCTAACAAAATGAGAAAAATCCGTTGCGATTAAACCTACAAGAATTAAAAATTTGAACCTAGATTGCAAAATGTTTACATTTGCCATATGTATAGAAGGCCACAGCCATGGTTAAAAAAATTAAAAATAAGATTTAGGTGACGGATGAAAAAATCACCAAGTCGGTGGTTATCACCACGTGTTTTGTTTTTGTTGTCTTAAATATCATAGGCCTATGCGCTAGGAAGTCTAGATAGGAGTACGCTTCGGTAGGCCTGTTAGGACATTGGCCAAGAGCATGGCTCGCGCATAACGAACTCTATTTCACAAACGTCAGCTGATAAGTAGAGGAGTATATTAATTCTCGAAACTAGAGGTGAGCTCTGGTAGTCGTCGTCGGGGACCTCTCCTTCCCTGGCGACCTCCCCAACGACGACGACCATCATGACACGAACGATGACAAAGACGATGGCGACCACGACGTGAGAACCCCCCTCTTCCTTTCACCTACCCGTAGCTAGATCTCAGCACTGTAAGGCCTAATGCGCCACTCTAGCCTAATAGACTGTGGAGGAAATGCCCATGTGAAGCTAGATTCAGCCTTAGGTTTTGGGGAGGAAAGTGGATGTTCCCGGGTACTCAACACATGGCTTGCTCACTCGTCTAACAACGACTTTGGCGTTTTCCTAGTTAGTAGGACGTACTACTTTTGAAATATATGTCTGATAACAATGGCAAAACGAGAGTGAAAAGCCGTCGATTGCGTCAGAGTCAATAATGTCGGTTTCGAGCCGCTGTAATTAAAATCCCGCACTGAGATTTAGTTCTGTAAGAGGCGGGGGATGCGTCCCACAATGGTGCCGCATGCAATTTCTTTTTAAATACTTATTTTTTAAGTGGTTTTATGTATTTTAGAAGAAGTTAAGGTGCTATGCTGAAAGGAAAAAATGAGGAATGGACGAGTAGTCTAACTCCGCCCCCTGACGTCACGACTCAAACATGTGCTCAAAGATGGCCGTACTGTGGGACGATTTTAACTGACAGCCTTACTGTACCACACTAAAGACTGGATTGCTGGATTGAAATGGTTCAATATTGTGTTGTTTCACGATGTTCGTCAAGAGCTAAAATAGGAGGGGTGTCTTTACACTCGTTTCCAAAGGATATCAAGTTAAGAAATAAGACGTGGGAAGTTAAAATCAGATAGATAAGAAATGTTTTACGAAAACATGTGATACCATGCTTGTAGGCCTATAATGTTCTTTGCATTTCGTGGATTCCGATTACAAGCAAATTCCTCATGACAAACTTAAGTGTTTGCGAGATGGAGCCCTGCCCATGTGTTTACTCATTTTTTTTATTTCCCGGACTGGCCAACTATCTTCATTCTAAACTTGCTTGTAGTAGGCAGGCTAATGAGTAGACCTGTTTGACGCGGCCCTATAATTCTGCACAAGAGAGAGGCCTAAGCACCAGACAGGCTACTTTTGTTTAGGTGTAGGGCCTAGACCTACCTAGAATAGAATAGAATGTTGCTTTATTTCCAATACCTAAGTATTGCATACATAGTTAGTTTTATGTTTACATAACACAGTTGAGCCCTAAGATAATACAAGTGGGCCTACATCTGGTAGTTAGGGTAGGCCTATATGGAAAGGAAAATAACACCTAGGTCTAGCCTCTGCTTATTGGTAGGTTAAAACTAACAGTATAGCCTTGATTTTGCTTTTAAGGTAGGCCTAGGTCTAAAGCTTCCAAGGTTAAAGGCCTAAACTGTGTATAAACTATAAAGAGGGGTACATTTCTAGGCCTAAATCTTAGCAAAGAGGTGTGTCTAGTCCTAGCCGTGTAGGCCTAGGATTAGAACCTAGGCCTCCGCCTACCCCTAGAGTTAAACCCAGACCTACTTTTTACGATATGATCTTGTGAACTGAGGAATAATAAATTATGTTGGCCTAAACCTGAGACAAAACTTAAAAAAAAGGCTTTCTAGAGTAAAAGCTTTGGGTTTATAATCATTCTAAACCCAAAGGTAAAGGGACTATGATGACCACCGTTTTCCGAAGTCCACACATCCTCAAGGACATAACATAGGACAATACAACAGCAGCTGGCTTGCTTCTTGATCTACATAGTCTTTGGCTAAGCCCATTCTAGAAAATAACATATTTATCAAGGATTTTTTCCACCCGTACGGGCGTAAAAACACGTTGAAGTCCTCTGCGCCAACCACACTTAGGTTGCAGCTTGTCCCACAGCCCGCGGCGCTATCTGTTGGATTTTTCGGAACTAGCTAAGCCCCGCCTTTGACTAGTTGTCCATTGATAGAAGAATTGATATTTTTGCGTAAACCCAGATGATTTGCAGAATATAATATTAAAGCTGGGATTTCTTGGGGGCCAAGCTCCCTAGCTCCACCCTGGGTACGCCACTGGGTGCAGTACACTTAAAGTAGATTTAATTATGTATAATTATGTATAATTATATACAGTGGCGTGGCGAACTTCTAAGAGTGATTGGTGCCTACAATATTTTAACTATACCCACCCCCTACTTTCGTGGGCAACAAGGGGGTCTGGGGGCGTGCCCCCAGTTCAGCCCCGCAGGGGATTTTTTAAATTTTGATGATCCTAGAATGGATTTGGTGCGTTTTACCAGCAATTAATATGATTTTATTTATAGATGTTGATTGCTTCATTTTTATGTAATGAAATTTTAATGAAATGTCTGAATTTTTTTCTGTTGAACTCATAAAACCAACGGTTTATCATTCTTTCTAGTCTTCCACAGTTTAGCTCCGCAGGGAATTTTTTCAATTTTGGTCATCCTAGAATGGATTTGGTGCGTTTTTTACCAGCAATTAATATGATTTCATAGATGTTGATAGCCTCATTTTTATGTAATGAAATTTTAATGAAATCGCTGAAAATATTGTTTTTTTTGAACTCATAAAGTCAACGGTTTGAAATTCTTTTTTGTCTTCCCCAGATTGGCCCCACAGGAAATTTTTTTAATTTTGGTGATCCTAGAATGGATTTGGTGCTTTTTACCGGCAATTAATACGATTTATTAGACGAGTGAGCAAAGCGAATGAGGATTACTATTCAAGATAAACGGCGCTTATTCTGTGACTGTGCGTGTGTGTGCTAGTGCGTACTATAAAAATCAGCCGAATCGCAGAACAGATTGCGCTTATGTTTTAATTGTTGAACTCATAAAGCCAACGATGTGTTATTCCTCTTCGCCTCCTCGTAGCGGCATAGCCAGAATTTGGAAAAAATACACATTATGAAAGTAATCAATGAAGAATTTAGTACCTACAAGAGGAGTCCGGGGGCCTTCCCATTTGAAAAGAAATTGTATGTCCTAGATCGTTAGATAATCTGTGCATTTTGGAAATCAATTTGGTAACTTTGTTCGTTTTCTCCGTTTATTAGCAGAGCCATTATTTGGGATTTAGGAAAACTACTGAAACGCATAATAATGAAAACTAGTGGCTCCGTTGGCTTGCCCCCGGGAAAATAATTTGGTACAAATCTGTAAGTTTTGAAGAAACACTTTGTTAGCAATATTTGAAGAAAAAAGAAACGATTTTATTCTTTTACGAACAAACTTGCTGTCTCGATTTCAATGAAATCAATGCTCTTTTATCTAGAAATTATTACTGGAAATACTTCAATTCAAATGGGTCCAAGAATGTTCTTCTTATTGCATTCACGACGACGATAATCCTGCTTCATAAGACGGTAATTTAAAAATTAAAACAGAAAACTTGAAAATGTTCTAGACTTCCTCCATGCCACCAGCTGTTATTTAATTTATAAATTCCTCAAATCAATCTATTCAATCAAATGAAATAAGTTATAGTATAACGAACGTGTCTATTCATTTAGCAGAATTGTTGAATTGCTACCTGTTATTAGTTGAATTGAGAACTACTGGATGAATATCCATCATGCATGTTGCCTGCACTTTTATTAAAAAATCATGATTCATGACAAACTTTTACAACAGTCCAGTAAAACTCTAAGGTAAGTAAAGAGCTGTAGCCATACAATTCAGTAGGTGTGATTGTAACAATTAAAATAGTCATATAAATTATAAATTATACAAAATATTATGTTTCATTAAAAAGTAATGGATGGGTGGGTCCCTGGGGGACCACCCCACACACCCCTTTTGGTATCGGTGCCTGGGCTCCGATTTGGTATGTTCGCCACGCCACTGATTATATAGGATGAAGACTTAAGATCAGTTGAAAAAAAAACAAATCGTATAGTTGTTACCATAAGAATAAATTACATAGACATTTGGACATGAATGAGCCACGAGAGTGTTTTTTGCCACTTGAATATCACATGCTGCAGTTTCTTTCTGCGTTCAGTCCATTTATTTATTAGCTAGTTACTATATCGGCCTACATTAATTTAAAAGTGCATTTTACATTTTGAACTTTGTAACGGCCATTACTATTAACTAAAATGTTGGGGGTGGATCGGCCAATTTATCTGCAATCACCCTTATAATTAATGTTTATGACCGTTACAAGTTTCAAAAAGTAAAATGCACTTTTATATTAATGTAGGCCGATATAGTAACTAACTTATAAATAAATTGAATAAACGCAGAAAGAAAATTCTGCATGTGATATTCAAGTGGTAAAAAAGACTCCCATATGACTCATTCATGTCAAAGCTAATAATATCAATAGTAATGTAAATAATTTAGATGTAGGCTTATTACGGCTTTATGTATGAATAGGATAGACGTTTAAAAAAGAAAGAAAGAAAGAAATATTATAGCCGATCCTTGCAGCCTGTAGCCTCTGTAGATACCGAGGAAGTATGGGCTGTACGGCTGTACCTACCTAAGCAAGCAATTGTATTGAGTACCCGGGAACATTCCCTTTCTTCCCCCTACCTAAGGCTGGATCTAAACAGCATGGGTAATTTCTCGCTAACCTATTAGGCTAGGGATGCGAATGTTCCCGGGTACTCAACACATGGCTCGCTCACTCGTCTAACAAAGACTTTGGCGTTTTCCTAGTTTAGCTTATGGCGTTTTCCATTGGCCGCACTCAGGTCGCACTAGTGCGCACTGGATTGCCACTTGTCTTTTCATTTGTTCAGTTTTGTAATGTTATTCAAGTGGAGGTTGACAACAATGACATCTTTGCACTCGCCGAGTGCATGCCAATGGAAAACGCATTAGTTTCAAGTGCGTCGGTTTTCCGCGTTGTCTAGGGAACGAAAGTATAGATTACTGAGCCTGCTAGACTCGGTGGTTTTTCCACATCTCCCCATGTTTGTATTTGGGTAAAAAAAGTAATTCATTAGTGTAATAGCATAAAATGAGACAAAATTCACCTGCTAAATACAAAAAATTAATCATAAAGGTAAAAAAAAGTAATGAATTTATATAGAAAATGTTGGGTTTACCATGACGTCGATTGCGTCGGGGCCTACTGGGTTGGCTTGGACGCTTTGATTTACTGTCCCCCACTGAAAATCAGTTATATAACTGAGTGGGTAGACTCTAAATACAATTTTTTATTTATTTATTTATTTACTCTGGAAAAAATTATTCTACTCGGTAATTTCCAAGCAGCCGTCCCTTTCGCTACGACGTTTATGCCACTAAACCTTAAAGGATTTTGACAATGAAGAATAATAGTACTTATCGATGTACGCGTATATCTTTTTGGATGAGCGTAGCGAGCAAAGCGAGCAAAGCGAAGATTCTATTTCACTACACTGGAAAAAAAAATACGGATTTTTTTTTTTTTTGTATTTTTGTCTGTTTGTTAACACGATTCCGGCTAAACCGATACTCCAATTACAATGAAATTTTATGGAGGCCTTCGAAATCTCTGAACTTAGAACTGCCACGTTTTTGAGTGCAATCGAAAAATTATTTCTCATGAAAATCGCAATTTTACGATTTTTTTCGATTTTTTTTAAAATTTCTTCGACTTATAACACCTACATGCTTTATCCGATTTTAATGATTTTTTCACAGATCCATAATTTTATGAATTAAGATATTCTTGTGAAATTTGAGCGCAATCTAAAAAATTTTTCTTATGAAAATCGAAATTTTACGGTTTTTTTTCTTTTTTTAAAACAATTCTTTGACTTATAACACCTACATGCTTTATCCGATTGTAATGATTATTTCACAGAACCTTAATTTTATGAATTTATATATTCGTGTGAAATTTAAACGCTATCGAATAATTATTTCTTATGAAAATCGCAATTTTACGATTTTTTCTTTTTTTAAATTACGATTAATTGAAAAAATTAAAGTTTATTTTTTATTTAATTTTAATTAAATTTAAAAAATCTTCAACTTGGTAATGATTTTTTTACAGAACAACAGAAAATCCGCATAACACATGGCAGTTCAATGCACCAATTACGCGCTCATCCAACAACGCGGCGGGACTTAAGCGTTTTCCTAGTCTTTACATATGCACGTGATTAAAGGGCCCGTTCAACTCTTTAACAAGTTATTCTTAAAACCAAGTACGAACATAAAAATTAAGTTTATTGCAGGGGCGGCTCGTGAGTTATTGTTGTGGGGGTGCACATAATTTCGAAGTCATTCTGCGGGAAACAAAGGGGGTCCTGTGTAACGAAATGCCTTTTTGACTTTGCCGGCCCCCAAAGTTAAAGGGTACTGAAATCGATTTCCACATTTAATTTGAATTTGTATTGATTTAACGAATTTATTGCAACGTATAGCAGCGTTTTCGGGCAGTTAATATTCTTTCTCGATTTGGTTGGTCGGGAAACACTCCCGTAGGTGTAATTGTTATTATTTACTACAATTCAGAAATTAAGAAAGGAATGCGGGAGATCCGTGGTTCGATTCCCGGTTGGGGCGGACTTTTTTAATTTCTGAATTGTAGTAAATAATAACAATTACACCTACGGGAGTGTTTCCCGACCAACCAAATCGAGAAATAAACCCTCGCTCATACCTGCGTAAGGTAATGACATTATAATTAATGTTTGGTTGGTCAGTTCAAAGGCAGCAGATATTCGTTGCAGTACTGTTCCATCCATTCAGATGTATAATGCAACTACAATTCAGAGTTTAAAATGTACCCGTCCTGATGGTCTAGTGGTTAAGACGCCTGTCTGGAATGTGGGAGATCCGTGGTCCGATTCCCGGTTAGGGCGGACTTTTTTAATTTCTGAATTGTAGTAAATAATAGTTAATATTCTATTTGATGTAGTGCCTTTTTTGCCGTTTTTTGGTTCCCAAGCTATAATCGACATATTTTGATTTACTCATTACATGTTCTGTATTGTCTTGAAATATTGAAGTAATTACAACTCTACCCAGCGTTATTGGACAATTGGTATTCATTTTCATATATATATCACCTTTTATCCTTTTTTTGCTCTAAAAGGTAAAATGTACTATTTTCAATTTTAGATATCGTTTTCTGTTTAAGCTTAAAATATCACATTTGTTTCCACCTTACCCAACGTTATAGGCCAATTTATAATCTGTTTAAGAATTATTATCCTTTTTTGCCGTTTTTTGTCTGTAAAATCTAAAAGCTACCGATTTCGGTTTCCGGGTTGACCTTGATGTAATCAGGGGAAAATAACGATTTCTTTGAGCCCACTCTCGGCTTGTTCGGACAATTGAGCCCACAAAAGTGCGTATCTGATAGCCTAAAGATGACAGAATGCAATTTATCAACGTTTACAGCATGGACAGAGTTTCGCAGCTTAGCCGCAAACAACGTCAACCTTGTTACCAACTTGATGACACGAAATGCTGGAGAAACGTACACGGCCACGGCGTGTGTAGAATCTGAATAGCTATGCAAGAAGTTTGTTTGGTGGCTTCTGTTGTTGATGTTTTAGGTAGAAAACTATGTGATAAAACACGTACTGAAAGCAATGGTGGAGATAAGCTTAAAACCGCTGTAGAGTCTACACAGTACATGCATACAACTAAACATATATGCGAAAACCAAGTGGTATGACAATTAATAATAAATTCTGAAATAATAAAAAAATATGAATATATACCTCATTTAATTAATTTTATAGTTGCTACTGAATAAACGTGTTAAAGCTTTTTATTTCTTGCAGCACGTATATTTGAGGTAGGCCTATCAGGATTGTTACAACTTGCACTAGTATGAAAATTCAAAATATCATTGTCCCCTAAGAGTAGTCATAATCTTTTTGATATGTGTAATGGTTTGACAGCAAAATATAAGGAACATTAATAGTAACTTGTTTTAATGACTGGTTAATTATATTTAAAAGAAACTTTAATAGAACAGGCAAATATTATTTAACAATTAATAGAACTGAACACTGCTCTTAGGTGGGAAATTATGTTTTTATTACGTAGCAATATTTCGAAAAGTTTCACTTTTCTTCGACAGGCTGACATTATTTACAAAAATACAAACATCTGACAAAACAACAGCCACAGCAGCTGCTATGTGGATGAAAAAATAATTGCAAAGAAGTTGTTTTTTGTAAGTAATTTAAACAAGGTGAAAAGAAAAACATCTAAAAACGATCTATCTCTAGCTTACGATATGCATTACAAAATTCATCACGAATTTATATACCAAAAACAAGACGATGATAAATACATTGTCAATAAACAAGAAGACAAGACCATCTTCAAAAAAAGGTCTTGTGGAATCCCTGCTGACTTGCGAGAGCCCTAATGGGTTAGGAAGGTACATTATATAAATGAAGGAAAATTATAAGCAAAATCAAAACCTCGAGGAGAAAATATCATACTGGGGTACTCCGGATAACATTGTTATTAGTGTGTTTGGTTACTTTTGAATTTTGTTAGTAAATAATTATTATTGTACCAACGCCCGTAAGTGCGAATTGCTTTGTATTATTGTGACTTGTGTCATTGTTGTATTATTCTATAAAATATGTTGATGACGTATTTGGTAAAATATGTACTGTGAAAATAGAAAGCTTCTGTTTCATCTCCAATTGTTTGTCATCGTTCTGTCTTCGCGGCTACGAATGTGTTGTGATAATATTGTAAAAGCAATCGATATTATTGTACAAACTATGTTCAAGCACAATCTCGCTTATTTCGTACATAAGCTTTACTTGTTATTTGTATGTTAAACTAAAACATACATAATTTAATGTTGTTAATTTTTCACGGTGAGAACTTCGTTTATGTTCGCTTACAATAATTTTACTTTCTTTGTATAGAATACCTAATTCACTTGCTTACCCAACTTAGAATAAGTACAACAAACTTTATTATTATACAAAAAGTGGGAGTACAATGTTATTTGGAATAATTGGTATCTTTGGCATTTGCAATAATGTTGATCAGAACAGAGTTCTTTACTATGGATCTGTTCAAAATGATGATTGGAAAAAACCTCTTACCAAAAACAGGCATGTGCTAACCCGTGTAGCAGCTCACGGTTTTCACCATTTGTTTTGCCTAGATAGAAAGTTCCATTCATCAGACTGCAAATGCTCCCACTGTTCTAGAGATTGCAACCTGTATCATGTTTTTATATGTCCAGCTAGGACCCATTCCATTACTGATCTTGCCACAAAGGGTACTGTCTAGAATCAGGCATATAAACTACAATATAGTCTCAAATACTGAAATGTTTTGACTGATTGTAACTATATAAATATGTACTTTGTAACTGGTAATTTTATTAATCATAAATCCTGTCATTGTCATAGCTGAAATGTTTAACTGACTGTAACTATGTACTTTGTAAAGATAATGTTTAACGTAAACAAAAATAATGATGTAATGTTGGCTATGTTACGCCATAGTTGGTGTTGTACTCTCTGGGGTTTAATAAAAGCTTTAAAAAAATGTTGATGGTGACAAATTACATTGTATTATTTGCTATTGTTATAAATAGTCCACCAGTCCTTTTTTTAAACTTCCAGCTTTCGTCGAATGTAATAAGAAAATTTATCCCTCACTTTATCCAAACAAGAATAATTCTTCATATCTTTGTTAAGACAATATTTACAAAAAAAGCTTTTTGGGGGATAAACATAGAGGAATATGTAAATTTATCACTCTGTTGCTCTTAGCATCGTACCCTCAACTCTGCACCCAGATTCACCGAGGCAATCTGGAGCAAAACGAAGGGAGAACGCATATATCTGATGTGAAGAAGTCCCCACTACGCATTGAAGAGATAGAGGGTGCTGGGTGGGCGGGAGATAACAATAATTTATTAGTGTTTTCTGTACATTTTCAAAGTTGGGTTTATTTAATGTTTTATTATATAAAAACACAAGAATTGATTAAGAAGAGCGTTTGGAAGGATGGCAATGAATACGAGGAAAGTAGGAAAACCAAGAGATTTAGATGGAAAATATAGAGAAGAGAGTCATGTGGAGGTGGAATTAGGAAAATTATGGGAACATAGGAAGAAATTAAGGGACTTGCCAAACTCCTCTATAAATCAATGTTGTTCTTTTATGTATGTTAATATTTTTTTTTATAATTGAATGTGATGGATGTTACATTAATAAATAAAAGTAAATAATTGCAATAAAAAATAATAAATCAGCCGTGTATGGAAAACAATCAGAAGAGGTCGAAGGAGTTGAGTCAGGTCATAGCTATGTACATGTACCCAGTACCTAGCAACAACGAAAGAGGAAATAACCCAAGTGACTGGAGTTAATACTACCGTAAACCGTAACTGTCAGTTTTATTAATTTATTTGGAAATGGTGATGGTTAAAAGATATGAATGATATTAATTTTACGGATAAAATGAAGCAACATATTTTTACCTTGTTTATTTTTATCTATATTGCCCCCCCCCCCCCCCCTGTGAACGCATCTGAATGTGCTGTCATGTGCGATGTGTGAATGTGATGTCTGCGGGAAATATATCGACATCGGTTTATTGCTGTTGTCTGGCCTGAGCTATTTATACTTCCATGACCTCTGATAGTTTCGTGACAGGGTATCAATCATTGCCAGCACTACCTATTCAAAACCCATATTATCGGGTATAATAAGAAAGCTGCAGAAGTGAACACGGTTTTCCATGGACAGATTGTTACTTGTGTTCTCCCGCTTTGTGAAAGAGAGAAAAATGTGAATTATGATGGAGCAAAATATAATGAACAATTCTTTATCTCACCGTAGAATGCCATTTTATAAAATGCACTTTATAAGAAACAGTCGGTATGTAGTTTGATATTAATTTTTAAAAGTTACTGTCAGACGCCAAATTCTTTGATTGTCTCAATTTTAGAAAATATAAGGTTTCTGTGGCACTGTAATATAAAAAACTTGAAATGATACCAAGAAAACTTGAAAAGCATTTAATAAATAAGAACACCCAATTCAATTTGTCAACTTTAATAAAATAAATGTGTTATATGAGCAAGCTAGCTGATAGTGAGTAACAAAAAAGCAGTGAAATTTAACAAAAAAACAAATTTCACAGTAAGCGTCATTGCACACTTTCAAAATCGGTCTGAAATTGAAGAGAAATAGTTACAAATTCAAAAACTTTCCTCTTAGTTTCTTCCAAACAACGAACAGAATCATAATACAAATACAATAAAATAATTACAAATATGAATGTATAATATTACAACACAGAGTAAAGCTCTCCTACAAGCATAGGTTTGCTAACATTTCAGAAATGGAAATCAGGACATTGTGACTCGTAGGAACCTAGGGTGATGGGGAGGATTTTTTCGGGTGTAATATGGCGATTTTGGGTATCAGAAATGGCTGATAATTGAAAAATGCTATAATTTGGATTTTATCTATAGTGTATAAGGTTGAGGTGCGCTAATACAAATTGAAATGAAAAAAGTGTAATTTGAATAGGAAATTCAAAGTATTAGTCGTATATTTATTTGTCAACGTTTGTCGGCGAGTGAGTGGGGAGTTCGGGGAATGACAATCGCTTTACTACTTATGGCCCAAAACACATCACACGAGTAATATTTCGAAAAGTATTTTAATCAGTGAATTCTGTATGTAGTGAAAGAAGAATATTTTTGCAAATTCAGGACATTAAGCTGTCCTGAATGAGGTGATTCCAGCATCAGGACCAAGGTCTCAATTGCCTTTCAACAAGGGTGAAACATATTGTTTTTGGCGACCCTTGGGGTCAAGGGGACGGGGCAAAAACTTTTAAATTAGGACTTTTTCGGTACCTGACACCTCCACTAAGGATTTCAATGCACGATTGTATGTTATTTGTGTGTATCTCCGCTTCCTTTCGCTCTCCTACTCGTGCTTGTTATAATATAATAATATCATTAAATACATGGTTAAATAATAAATACTCATTTTTAAGATGATAGTTATTTTGCGAAATGTATTTATATATCTCTGGCAACTGGTTGTATAGGACTGAATCCCATCATCCGCATATTCAAATAAGAAAACATTGGGAAAAGTTCAGGATTACAGGTGGGCGGTATCGAACTGCTGACCTCCCGTGTGAGATTCTCGCACGTAACGCGTGAGCTACCTCTATCGGTTGCACAAATAAGAGATCAAACCGTCAGTAGTTGTTATGAGTGCCTCAGTAACCCTTGCTAGATGTTTCGGCGCTAGCTGTTGCGTGAAAGAAAGGTTGTGTAACAATCTTCGTTCTTCAATAAACCTGAAACTTTTTAGATAAGTGTTAATTTTTGTTGTATATAGTCTGTCACACTGTTTGCACAAGGAACGATTTTACATAATCAGTGCTGGCAAACATTTGCAAAAAGGATAGTATTAGGTTTCCACAACATAGAATTTAATATTTTCACATCGGCGAAATAACTTAACTGAATTGGAATTTTATTATTCCTTGAACGTCGGTTTGCGCTGCGAGGCGCGTCCGTCGAGCGAAGAAGAATTCAGGACACAATGAAGAAATTGTATTCGATTTCGATATAACGGCAAGCGACACTCAATGATTTTCCAAGTATATACTAGATACAAGAAAATACAAGGACTAATTTTACCAAACTATAGCTCTAAGGCTATTCCAGAGCACTTTTACCGATATATTGAAAGTCAAAGGAAAATGGATTAAAAATTGTGTGGATGAAAGATGAACTTAAATAAAAAAGAAGATTTTTTTTTTACGGTACAAAAGCCCTATTTTGGCTATTTTATGCAAATTTTGGGTCAATACGAAAATGAATGTTTTAGATGCAATATTTAGTTTTGAGCTATGATTTTTTTTACGGTTTCAACACACCTTTGTCTCTGGACTGAGTACAAGCGAAAATAATTTTCTGAAATAATCTTCGATGTACGATTTTTTTGTCACGTGGTACAAAAAAGAGTTTTAAACCGGAACACGAAAAAAATCGTTCATCAAAAGCTATTTTATAAAATTATTTTCCCTTGTACTCAGTCCAGACACAAAGGTGAGTTGAAGCAATAAAAAAAATTCATAGCTAAAAATTAAATATTACATCTAAAACCTTCATTTTCGTATTGACCCAAAATTTGCATATAATGGCCAAAATAGAGCTTTAGTCCCGTCCAAAAAAAAAAGATTTTTTTTCCTTTTTTATTCAAATTCATCTTTCTTCCAACCAACTTTTAGCCATTTTCCGTTGACTTTCAAAATATCGGTAAGAGTGCTCTGGAATAGCCTTATGGCCTTATAGTGACTAATGTGGTTTAGTTTCTTGTGAGTTGATTCATCATAAAACGGACTAGAACATACTTTGAAGTCCATAATTATTCCAGGATTTAATTAGTCGTGAAATATTCCTGTAGGTGAATTTGAATACTATGGTATATGATCCAGAAATAAAAAATTCTAACCCTGCTCATCTTACTGACATTCCGGCTAAACGAGTAATTATAATAATATATTATCACGGGAACGTTGATAGAGACAATGTATGGGATGCACTGCATTGCGCACATGTTTAAATCAATAGATACATTTCAAGCTGCAAATGTTTGAAAACTCCACAATTTACTCAATAGGGAGTGAAGCTACATAATCAATATATTGTCCAAGAAGTACACGCAAACAATGGTATCATGCATTGATATATTTGGTGGAGGTGCCGAGTACGGAAATTGTATTTTTAAATAATTGGTAGCTCTGCCCCCTTGATCCCCATGGTCTCCAAAATCGTTCTATTTATCATCCTGGTTGAAAGGCAATGTCAACAAAAAGCGCATGTCAATCAGAGTTCGGTTTTTATCGTGAGACGATGGTACACGCACTGACGGACGGACAGACAGAAAACAGAAAAAGTGATGCTTATGGGATCTTCGATCGTGAACTTTGCCCGTTAACTCTAACTGAGTAGACATTATTTTAAGCATTTTTCATACTGGATCCCACCGGTTAAAACAACTTGATCAAAGAGGCTAATTTGTATAGATCGTATGTAAGATATGGGACGTTGTAATGATTTTTTTTGTCTGTTGATGTCTCGCTATGATTGTTCAAGGCGTATTCTTTGCAACCGAGCGCGGGTAGTTGGGGAACGTAGCTCCGCTATATATATATATATATATGCAGGCATTGTATTTTCGGGTAGTCCGTGTGGTTTTTTAAATTCCAAATTTGTTCCAACGTTTTGGGCAGTTCTCTCAGGAAAAAAAAACACACGCCCGAAAATACAATGTGTGCATATTCAATCCGTGAAAGTCTGCGATATTACATATGTTTAACCTTGGTTTTATAGTAGGCGACTTTGACGCTGATATGTAGATACTTTAGACAGAAATTAAAAAAGTGACTACACCGGAGATCGAACCCGGGTCTTTGGCTTTCCGGGCCATGCTCTTACCAACTGAGCTATGCAGCCACCAATTTAATTCTGTCTAATTCTTGGTCTGATTATACATTGTTAATAACGTGTGTAGAGCAGATTGAACTGCCTATTAGACGACATATACGAAATTAACTGGAGAAATACAAACCATCTCTGTAACCCTAGGGTTGGGATATTTGATGTTTAACCTTGGTTTTATAGTAGGCGACTATGTCGTTGATATATAGATACTTTAGACAGAAATTAAAAAAGTGACTACACCAGGGATCGAAACCGATATATATATATACTATAAAGCTACTATATACTACTATATATAGCTATATACTACTATAAAGCCAAGTTTAAACGTATATATATGCACCACTCTTCTGTCTTACGATAAAAACCGAACATGGCCTTCGATTGACTGTGTTTCTTGTTGGCGCTGCCCTTCAACAAGGATGATACATGATTTTTTGGCGAATCTAGATGTTAGAAGGGTGGGGCTAACCCCCAGAAAGTTTGTCAGGTATGTACAATATCATATTCAGAAATAGGTTATGTTAGATATCGTTCAGCTGCAAACATCAGAATTGCTGACGCGGCACCTTTTCAGCACTAGCGTCTTATGATTTTTGTATAGACAAAAAAATTATACATTCCAATTTTATACTATTTATTAAATTTAGATAACAGTAAAACAGAGAGATTTTACATTAAATGGTATGCAATATGTTGCATTAGGTATGGCTAAAGCAAGAAGTAACAAGTATAAATCAGTATTCGTTATTTTTATACTTCACAATTCATACTTCTCACTTCATTTTTCACTTCATTCCATTTTTTCATAATCTGTAACTAATTTTACTTATTGTTAAACGTAATTTGTATAAATGTAAATTAATTATTTTTTGTTATTCTGTGTCTTTAAGGCAACCTTAATGTAAAGGCAGAGCTTTGTTTAAAAAAAAATAAAGTTGTACTACTAATTAATCATGTACCTATACATTAACTCAACTATAAGTAAACGTAATCACGATGGAAATTGCAACTGCAAACACAATTACAATCCTGAATCCAACCATATGTACAGCGGGCACAAAGGGTGCAGTTGTGTCCGGAATTGAGGCCCTCAATCCATATATTATACTGGATTCGTACTCAAAGCCACCGGCGTCAGACGCTTTGGACCTGGGTTCGAATCGTGTGAAAAATTGTGAGAAACCTGCCCAGGAACTCTCTTCAGATATCTCGTTGTGTAATTTCTAATAACATTTTCAAATGCTGGGTAAGAGAGCTCAATCTCTTGCATTCGTCCGCTCTGAAGAAAAGTTTGGAAACAACTTTCTGTCAGGATTGCCGCTGGCAAGTATCGAACCCACGACCTCTCTCAGCGTCTCGTGCGTTACGCTTGAGCTGCATTGGTCGGTTCGAATCTTGTGAACCACCGGGGAATGCTAATCGTATTTTATGTGATGTTTGTTTACAACATCCAAATAATATGTACAAAGAGGCTATAATTTGAAATGAAAATATGAACATACAAATAAAAAGTAAACATTCCAATAATGAATCGCAAATACTTGTGTGCTGCGTGTTGGTGGGAAGCTACTCACCTCCACTGCAGAGGGTCCTGTGTCGCAGCGCAGAGCCCCATTAGGTGAGAGGGAGGCCGTTTCTTAATTATTATTGTTATTATGATCGCTGACGGTGTCGTTGGTGGGTTAGTCGACAAGACTTTAGTTGGTCTACACGGGGATTGTGAAGAGCCTAAGCAGTTAATCTGGATTAGTGTTCCCTGGGCTGGCTGCGAGATATACGAGCCGAGCTATTTGATAACTTTGGTCGCGCCACCGCAACCATGGGACGAAAGTCGGGACATAAGTAGCTTTAATATCGTAATTTTGCAAAGTCCCCTCCACTCCCGTTACACCCCCACCCACCCTTCACTAGCCCCTACAGACATGCCTGTTATAAAGTAATAGGATTAAACTAATAGAGGATTATTCCGCTATGTATACATGTAACAAGTTAAGGACGATTTCACTTCACCACCGGACGGAAATATGCTTCCGAATACATCTTCGTCATCAGTGATTTGTCAACACTCAAGAGCAATGCATGACGGGTTTAACGAGGAACCATTCAGATAAGCCTTGCTTGATGTAGACTTAAAACTCTGAGGGAGAGTTTGCCGAGCTGTGTATAGCCTACGTGTAGAAGACAGAATGGCCAAACGTCCGCTGCGAGAAACGATGTTAATCCAACAAATAGGATAAAGCTGGAATACATAATTAAAGTGAAAGTGAGGGGAAATGGGAGATGGGGGAATCAATTGAATAAAGCGCAGAGAGAGAGAGAGAGAGATGTATTGTAGAATGTGGACTAGAGAATGAATGCTAGAGGCTAAATATTGCAAGCTCTTCTCGTCGAGGAGGGGGAGACCAACCAGATCGTAATTCCCCTCATAGGTAATAGGTAAATTACTGTATTATAGAACCCCTTTGTAAACAAATGTGTAAAGGTTAACCTTCTTTAGATGTTCTTGCGAAGCGGTGATATGATTTACGTTCATTCGAGCTAAGTAGATTGATCTATTAATGTTATCCCAGATTAAAATCACATTTGAAAGAAATTAACAGAATCCTAGTACGAAACGATGATATTACGAAAAAGTAAATAAATTTTGTACACTGTCATAATTATGTTCCCGAGACGGAAAATACTGAAAACCAGTGCCTGTAACTGAAAGCGTAAATAAATACATTTATATTTACCGAAAAACATCTCGGCACTACCTAACACATTATTAGAATTGACTTCTATTCAACCAGTGTGCATCAATAGTATTGTAGTTTCTTGAAATGTACTATACCTACTTAGAATTAAAATTTATTGTGGGGTGCATGTAGGCAACAGAACTTTCTAAGTTTTGTTTGTTTTATAATGTTTGACTACTTAGGAAATGAAATTACAAAATATTAGACAACTTTAAAATCCACATGGGGTGGAAACAGAGAGAGATCAAAACCGCATTGTAAAACACAATTCTCTGCTTGAGCAAACACATTTCAATAGTCAAAAGGGGCGCCGCCGGGCGTCTCCTTGCCGACTGTACCTACCTCACCAGCCATTGAGCATTTCCCAACATTTTCCACGGTATGTTATCAAAGTACATCTTCTCCTCGACTCGTGGTTTGACCTGTCAGCCAGGCAGGGGAGACCAACCCCCCGAGCTACAGGTCGATGTGAGGAACACACGCCTCTCCATTATTATAATGCGTCTTTCAACTGTGTTTGGCATACTTTACCACGAGCCACATGGCCAGTAGAAATATTGTAGTTCTTTCGCCTATGACTATTTTCAGTTTTCACTCGCTACAATTACATATTGATATAAATTTATTTGTTTTGTTAAAATTACACATTCAATTTTAAGGGAATTTTTAGGGAATGTTATAGACATTTTTTGGTTACCGATCTTTGATTTAAAATAATGATTCATGTGTGCACAACCACGGACTGAAGAAATGCAAGAGTATGAGTCTTTGCACATTATACCTTTGTTATTTCAATGAAATATTTTTATATTTTGTTCATGAGAGAAACATAAAACCACCAATTTTGCATAACAAGGTACGATGTGCTGTGTGCAGAGTGTAAAAGCTAAAAAGGTGTTCTTGCTCCCCTGGTCAGCGAGCGAGCATGATTCATGTATGACGTAATAAAGATACTTTTATAATTGGACAAACTACCATGAAACCTTATAGATTTTAATCACATTCATTCATTCACATTCTTCAAGACTCATCTTTAAGATTGGCCTCTTCAACGTTCAACCAAGGTTCAACTCACAATATCAGCCTATAAACTCAAAGCTAAGACTGTTGGATGAGCTCGAGCAAACCAGGCTCTGACTTGAAAGCTCTAACGTTTGTCCTATCGGGTTGTGGTTTGAACCCAAATGTCAAGTAAGAATGTGTAATAGTGTTTATATTTTAAGTAACGGACAGCAAATATGACATCAACCAGGTAATTTGTAGTCATTTTTAAGATTGTGTAGACGACAATAATACAACTCTTGAAATGGGCTCTGATCGTGACTTGCGCTCATTCTTCATTAACATAATTCCAAAAATTCAAATTGTTTTTGTGAAACTTTGGGGTCGAAAAGTGATCCAAAATGTTTGTGAAATAAGCTGGATTTGCAGATCAAGAGAATTTTTAAATGGACTTTTAACATTGTAAAACAAGTTGGCCCGAGCACAAACAACCGTCTTAAGGAACGTCAAAACAGTATACATGGGGTATTAGAACATAAATATTGCCGTTTATTGATATTGAACATGGAGTGGGGGTTAAAATATCCTCCCCCTTTACTTAGACACACAAACCGTAGGTTTGATACTTAAAACTAGAAGGTACAATACAAATAGCTACACGTTTATTATGACACAACATTCAGGGTGTTGTTCAAATGAAATATGAACAAGGTCTGTGCCATCCTGCGTACTTACCTCGACATTACCTGTTCGGTACATTGACAATTACACCAAGCACGAACCACAAACAACATAAAATCGAGGAGAACTAACTACTATCATTTCTACAACTACAAATGGCGAATGATCTTATTGTTAACATTGGCACCACTGTTCAATGTCTCTGAAGTTCGATCAGCACTCAATAGCATTCAGCCTATGCAAGTGTAAAAGTGAACAGTTATTACATTGATTTCTGAGTAAAAACTCGTTGTGTATCAGATAAAAATCAGATAAAGAAAAGAGTTGTACAGTTTTTGAAAAAATGTTCCAATCTAAGTTTTGTGTCAATCCTAAATATTTTGTTTTTCGATAGTTTTGGTTTCTGATAGCACTGGGAGTGTTCTTCACAAATTATTTTGCGTCGTACATACAAGTATGTCCACCTGGGACAAAACGCACAACACAATGAATAAAAAGACAACTGAGGTTTGTTCTTGGATTGTCAAAAAACGCAGTCATCTTCTCTTGTGATCTCCTGTCAAGGGTTCTCCCGTCGAGCAAGTCAACGGGCGTTGTTGTAAACGAATGAAATGCCTCGTCGCCATGCAGAGTGGGCCTACCAGTTGAAGTAGCCCTTGGAGCACGCCCGCGCGCTGCCGCACCACTTCGTGTCCACCAGTGGCGGGCAGACTTGGCCGCCGCGACGCGCGTGCTTCAGTACCTCGCGCCGCCGCTGCATCTCGCCGATACCGCAGGACTTGCTGCACTCGCCCCAGGCCGACCACTCGCTGACGCGGCAGTCGCGCGGTGGCCCTACAGCACAATACACAACACACATTTGAACGGAGCCTTAAACCTTAACTAAGGGGGTCCTTGGCATTCTTAACGATCTTAATTTTATCTATTTATTTATCTAACGTCTATCCTTTTCAGTTTAAAAAAAACTGATTTGCAAAGCTTGAGCTTACTACAAACTGTACCAATGATAACTTAAAATAATGTTGATATGGACAGGCTAACAACATAATCCACACTCTCGTGGCTGACAAATTCAACACATTATTTGTGTTGATCAATACATCTAAAGAGAAAACAAAATACATGCTCCAACATATTAATGTAAAACTTATCTCCAGGTATCCCAGCTTTTATATTAGCTAAGCAATAACAGTTTAAATGAAGAAAAGTTGGCAAGAATCTAAGGCCTAACAACTGATACTGATATTGATATTACTGGCTGGTACCCTACACCGGTTCAACCACATTGATCAAATTGTCACCTATGTTCTTAAGTGTTTACGAACTAAAATCGAATCTGAGTCCTTCCACACTATAATATTCATTATGTTATTCTTTCTGGAGCACTGTCCCTACATCGCATACTATGTAATTTTGTGTGCATGTCATTTACTATATTGCATTTTAAGACTACCATCTAAATTTGTGTTAACATAATTTTGCTACATATATTAATATAATTAAATTGAATCTTCATTAAACGGTTTAAAGTTATGTCTTTCTTATAACGTCAATTAGTTACTACAAATCAATATTATTTTAAAACATAATTATCATAATAAAATTAACAAAACCTTTTATATATACATTAGAATAATGTTGTAGCCATAAACATAATTCAAATTGACATATTAGTATTATGAAAAATAATTAAAAATATGATGAGCAAGTAATGTGTGTGATTACGATGAATCAATATATTGTAATCCGTTATGTTCTCTGTAGCACGTGTGTGATAAATAGCGCTATGGACCCGGCACCTCCACCATTTCCACATCTTTTCTGTTAAGTATGCACTCTATTTGAATTTTGAACAATAGTGAAGCAGCTTCAAAATACAATGCTAGAACTACACAACAAAACCCGGCACCTCCACCATTTTCCATATTTTGTAAGTGTACCGCTGGTGCACCGACTGGGAAATGAAACCGAACCCCAGGAAATGTTCAATACTGTCTATAACTCTCCGTCGTGTCCCCCTTCTCCATGGCTATCAATTGGGTGGTGAAGCGATTCAGCGTGTTGAGAGGCAGCGTGACCTGGGAGTGACTGTGGATGGGAAACTACTGTTCGTAGATCATATTGATACAGTCACCTCCAGGGCCATGCGTCTTCTTGGAATGATGTACCGTTTCACCGAAATTCGTGACGTCATGGCCCTCCGAACCTACTTCACTGCATGTGTGCTACCCGTCGTTGAATATGGTTCTGTAATTTGGGCTATGTCTGCTTTGTCAAATCTGAGAAGTTGGATCGTGTTATGTCTTTTTTTCTTTCAATTGTTAAACATCGAGTTACAAACTTTCAGAACACTTCAAAACCTGAAATTATGTCTTCTCTCAATTTATGCTCCTTAACCAGTCGTCGTTCTCTGGCCGATTTGAAGTTTTTTCATAAAATCGTTAATGGTAATCTTCGACCTCCATTAATCAATTTTTTCTCCCTACATGTACCATCCCGCCTAACCAGATCGAATCAACGGTTTCATTTACCTATTCCCCGCCTGGAAACCATCAAACGCTCCCTCTTCTACCGGCCACCCTTCACCTACAATTCACTTGCCACACCCACCCTAGACATTTTTGCGAACCACCGCGAGTTCATAACTAACGTAAAACCCCTTATTAGCCAGGCTTAGTTAATTTTTCAATTTAATTTTTAATTTTTAATTTTTAATTAATTTTTTTATTCTTTTTTCTTTCTTTTTTTTTACTATTACGAATCATTCATTATTCATGTAGGCCTATTCATGTATTTCTATTCGTATTTCCTCTGTTATCATGTTTAGTTTAAGTTATTATAAGTTAGTTAGTAATGTTATTATGTTTACAATGCACAATGTAAAATGGCCTATGGCTGTATTTGTGTCCAGTTGAATAAATAAATAAATAAATGAACTTTTGTACAATATAAGAAAGTAGAAACATTATGCTTTAAATAAAAACAGCCACTCAAAAACTCCGTATCAATACGTTAATACTAGTGATTTTGCACAAAAATTGTGTTATGTCAGAAATAACTTACATATAACCAAGTTAGTAACCCGGCACCTCCACCATTTAAGCTAAAATATGTTTTACAGATATTTATATCGCATACGCGAGCACAAACTTGTGAGCAATTTCAATATTATTTCACGCGTATTCTTAGGTTTATATTAAACCAAATTGGGAGGGGGGGGGGGGGAAGATGTTTAGTTGAATTGTATTGGAGACGCCTTCTCACTCGCGCTTTGAATTATTGTTCGAGCTGCGTTTACAAACGCACTAATAAACAATACTCACGTATCTTCCTGAGGTTTTTCCTCGGCTTGCCCCTGTACTTCTTGCGGTGTTGTTCCTTGCCCGTGCTCTGATACGTCTCGACGATGCTGTTGAGGATGGCGTCCTTGCCCCCGCGCGGAGGTACCGCGCCCATGACTTTCAGTCCGGGTTCTATCGTGTTGCTCGACGTCGGTTCGGTGACCTCTGTCGTCGGTGTCGTCGTCGTGGTCGTCGTCGTGAAGAGGGCTCGGTGGTTGGAGGGGGAGGGGCACCTGGGTCAGGTAGCGCTCCTGTTCGCGACGTTCCTCTTCGATCTCGGCCTCGATGTCGTTGTTGTTGAGGACCTCGACGGTGTTGTGAGTGATGTGCTCCATCTTGAGGACCTCGTAGCGTCTGTCGTCTTCGTTGTGGTGGAACACTTCGCTCAGCTCGTACTCCCGCACCTGGAACAAGGGGCTCGCTCAAGCAGGCTTCAAACAAGTATTATAGCGAATAAGGATTTTATAGGTTTCAATAACATACATTCAAGTGAAATATTAGCGGCCTGGGATAAGATCGGATTCAATTTGGTACATTATTTCAAGCTACATAAGCGGTTACAAAATTAAGGAAGGATTATACCAAATTAATTCAAGATCAAGTATAACAAGATAATAAAAACAAAACGGATTACATTACTAATTATTCATCTCAAGACAATACACGAACGATTCGGTATTATAAAGGGGTTTTATTTGGTTTATAGAACTAAGGCTCATAAGTGAACGTTGTTATACTAGTTCAAAACTAAGGCCTAGGGGAGACAAGTTGAAGGGAAAACAAACATGCACACATAACATACATAACAGACGAGCAGATGACCCGACCGTGATATCAACGATACTCTTTAACAGTCTTTACGCCCTGTTATGTCTGATCCTCATAAACAAACTTTCTTAGATGTATGACGTGTATATATATATATTTTTTCTACAAAAATAGGTCCTTATTTACTTTTTTATAAAACATAATTTAAGAAAATACCATTATTTAATTATTACATACATTCCGTTCGTATTATCAAAATGTTCTAGACGATGTCAGAGTCTTGCTGTAAGAAAACACAAGAAAACAATTCTTAACAATTTGAAAATTCATTCGGCCTATTGGCCCCGTCGTACTCGTATCAGAATGCTTGGCCAGGTTCGTTCAGTTCCTTAGGGAACCACGAAATGTTTATTGGGAGCAAGGCAACGCGAAGAAAACTAACAAAGAGCTGCCGATGCCTGAAGGTTAATTGGAGACGCGTTTCGAAAAACTGTATCAATAAACTAGAATTTATTCTACCATGAAATAAAATTGCCAATTACCTACACTTAGATGTATCAATCTTTACTGCATGAGCTTGTCGTCTGTGAAATCAGGTGTGTACTGTGTACATATTTTGTCTCGATGCAAAATATAAAGCGAGAAACGACGGTGTTTGAGGGGCAGGTGAGTCTGAGGAGCACTCTATATTATTATGGAATGAAACTGTTAGTGTTTACATATAAAATCACGACGAGAATACGAGGCACAATCATAAGTTGTCACAGCAGAGTGGTTTCTAAGGGAAATGGCACGGAGGGAAGGGGAGCCATCCCTCTGACCGCCATGGCCTGACGTCAGGGAAGGTAATGTCACATTTTCACAATTTATTGATGCAAAGGGATGTTCGTTGAATCTGGAGTGCAGAGTAAACAAAGACGTCTCGAACGAGCGGGGCTTGGCTTAATGTTCAGGTGATATCATGCAATCGTGAGGGTCGGCCGCCCTCCCGTGGGTGTCGTCACTGGGTTCGCCGTTACAGCCCCGTGGTAATTGGACCAGTCGCATAACCCTTCGAAGCCGACACGTATAAAAAATACACCAGATCAGCAGTGCATGGTGACCAATAAATCGAGCGTAGGGGGACCGAAGTTTCGTGTCTGGCGTATCGGAGATATTGCGAGTGCGGAACACAAACATCCACGCCGAGCGCCGCGAGGGTGGGTGGGGTGTGTTGGCACTCGCTCCTCTCGCTCCCGCCCTTACGTACACACTCGCTTTTAACAACCCGCTCTTAAAAACATGAGAGAGTTGTCATAACGGGCTCCTTTTATTTCAGGAATACAATTGATACCACAAATACGCGCTCTTTCATGGGTGACATGAATGAATGATAAAAACAGTTCCCGCGAGTTGTGGTTTTAATGTGACGCGTTTGTTTTGCTACACTGCAGGGAAAAAGTCGAACTTTTTCCTGGTTTAAAAAAAGTCGTAAAGTTAAATTAACTCAAAATGTCGGAGGATATAAAAAAAGATATACAGCTTTCACTGTTGAAGACATATTTAGGAGAAATTGAGACATATCACTTATCTAAAAGGAGAAATATTGCAGTGAAACACAAAACCCACTCCAACAACAATTTAAACAAAGAATCACACAATTCAATGCACCGAAACTGGCAGAAAAACAATTATTTTAATAATTTTTAATTGAATTAAACGAGACATTGTTTTTTACGTATCACATTTATGAGTTTGCCTTAACCGAAAGACAGAGCCGATTGGCTATACAGGATGAAACGTGAAATGAACCTAGCCTAAGGGAAAGTGGGATAAAAATTAAAACAGAATATTTTCTAAGTGTATATTTTACTTTATATAGTTCTTGTACGTATTGGAAAATACTTTTCACTTATCTGCTGTCCCCGGGGCTAGGCACTTTTCGTTTTGTTTCATGGAAATTTCTTACAAAAGTAGAAAGAAACCATCGATCTTATTTCAAAGGTCTCGTAGACAAACAAGAAATACACATAATGTGCTTTGGAAGAGTGTTCCTCAAAAAGTAGGTAGCTTGAAAACGTTAGATACCATGGTTCTTGCGACGTAGCGTAAAAAAGACATTTGAAATATAGTTTTGGCGAAGCTAGCATAAATATAATTATGCCGATTTTGTTCACCGATCTTCTCACATCTTGCAGTGTTGTGGTTAAATAGTAAACATAAATCGTTATAGAAGTTGTTTAATTCTATCCCATCTCAATACAAAACAATTAAAACTATTCTACAAATCACATTTGGATAATTTTAAGATGGGGGAATGATAATTAATGTATAAGTGGCTATCGCGAATGATACGCGAGGGGGAATTCCTCAAATCATTGCGATTGTGTCCATTTTCTATGATTATGAATCCATTTTATTTATAAAAGGAAAGGAATTTCAAATTGATATAGCATAACATCATTATTTAAGTATATAAATAAACGTCTTTAATCAACAACCACCAACATCCAAAATCCTTTATAATCTCCAGACTAGCCTGATAAGATACAACACCAGCCAACTTCTTAAGATTCAACTCTACTCCTGGCTTAATTACCGGCGTGAATCAGTAATGCGTACCGCGATACCTTGCAGCATCCCGGGTCCGGCTCATGCCCATGCCCCATGCCCGCCGACATCTATTATTGATCACCAGACAATCTCAAAGAACCTACCTGACGTCCTACCCTCTCGACGTCCTCGGGGAGTAACCTCAACCGAAACAAATGTGTCCAACTATTTCATCCGTGCAACGCTAAATATTTATTTTCCTATTTTATCGTGTTTCTGCCGTATAAAAAAATAATAAAACATCCGGCGAAGAGCGTGGCGCGAAATTAATAATCGAACGTTTCAGTTTATGGAAGCAATAAATTTCTCCTAGAAATCGTCTGTCGCGCGCTGCTTTACGGAACAAAACGAGAAGAAGCGACGACAAGGACCCGGAAAATAAATACGAGGCGGTTGTGTGCACTATCGGACGAGCCAAATCAAAGCTATCGATGGACAAATTAATACCATGCAGTTTTAAATAAATGTCATTTTAAAATCACATTAGGGCATAATCTAGTCAGCATTTCCTCCCCACTCCTAAAAATGTTTAAAAGTGGAATTACCATAAATTAAAATATGTAAATGTATAAACGAGAAAAAAACATGCTTTTTAGTAATGTAAATAAAAACGATGACATATCCAGGTTGAAACGTTTTATCACATTCAATTAGAATGTTGGGGAGCCCCTCCCCCACCCTTCATTCACCACGCCCCAACAACACTGTTCTGAACAGTGTAGAACTAGTAAGGGTATTACTTGATGGATACTTCAGCTTGAATTGGAATGCACTATACTAGGTCGACATGCATAGGTTGACATCTAGTTCTAGGCCATGAAGAGACAACATCGGAGTGATAAAGAGTTACGTTCGTCGTTATCTTATATTGATGATAAACATAAAAACATCGTGAGTATTTTATGTGTAAACCACTAAGTACTAAGTAGGGCTTATAACTTTGCTACCAACAATTCAACTCGACTTAACTTGACTCAAACCAAACCAACATCTTAAAATTATTAAAATGCGGATACCTATGCCATTATTATTAGGACGCTGACACAGTTACATGGGAATTAAATGAATGTGGCCACAACTAACGTAATATGGAGTAAAATAAGCCAATCCGATAACTAGGAAAACGCTAAAGTCCCGCCGCGTTGATGGATGAGCTTTTTAAAGTTTAAAGTTTGCTTGGGATATCTTTACTTTTGCAAGTGCTTTGTTTTGCTGCCTACGCATTGTAGGTGAATGTTGTCAAGTTTCTTTTGTTTCTTGTCAATTGGTATTATTTACCGTAAAAAACTTATATTAAAAGCTTTATTTCTATGGATTCTGGCTAACTTTTTCAACTTTTTCTTTCAAAAGGTACTACATCACCATAACCTTAATGTCCATGTATAATATGAACGTTGTTGCCCCACCCGTTTGGTCAGAATTGGCCCAAATGGCACGAAAATATCGCACTAAAAATCGAAAAAAAATCGTAAAAGTACGATATTCATGAGAAATATTTCTTCGATTGTACCCAAAAACAATACACCTCTGAGTTCAGAGATTTCGAAGGTCCTGTCAAATTTTCATCAAGATCGGATAAGCCGTTTGTCTGGTAGAGAGTTAACAAACAGACAAAAAAACAAAACAAAAAAAAAAAAAAAAAAAAAAACACCCGAGCTAAATTTTTTGGGGGGTCGGTGAAATTGAAGTCTTCGCTTCGCTCATCCAATTACTAGGAAAACGCTAAAGTCCCGCCGCGTTGATGGATGAGCGTTTTTTGTTTGCGTTTTTTGCGTTTGTTTGCACTTTTCCTTTGCAAGTGCTTTTTGAATGCATTGTAGGTGATTGTTGTCAAGTTTCTATTGTAACTTGTTAATTGGTACTATAAAACCTCAAAAAACTCATAGTAAAACCTTTATTTCTGTGGATTCTGACTAACTTTTTCTACTTTTTCTTTCAAAAGGTACATCACCATAACCTTAATGTCCATGTGAAATCTGAACGTTGTAGCCCCACCCGTTTGATCAGAATCGGCCCAAATGTGTCGAAAATATCGTACTAAAAATTGAAAAACTAATATTAAAACCTTTATTTCTATAGATTCTAGCTGAACTTTTTCAACTTTTTCTTTCAAAAGGTACTACATCACCATAATCTTAATGTCCATGTGAAATATGAACGTTGTAGCCCTACCCGTTTGGTCAGAATCGGCCCAAATGTGACGAAAATATCGCACTAAAAATCGAAAAAAATCGTAAAAGTACGATATTCATGAGAAATATTTCTTCGATTGTACCCAAAAACAATACACCTCTAAGTTCAGAGAAAACGAAGGTCCCCTCAAATTTTCATCAAGATCGCTTATGCCGTTTGCCCGGAATCCTGCTAACAAACAGACAAAAATACAGAAAAAAAAAAAAAAAAAAAAAACAAACATTGGAGCTAAATTTTTTGGGGGGTGAGTGAAATTGAAGTTTTCGCTTCGCTCATCCAAAAAACTTGCATTCGGCTCAAAAGGTAAGTTTTGGTAGTCATGTGACTCTCTTTAAGTCACTCGTCTTCATAGGTGACTGCAAACGCAGGTTTTACTAGGAAAACGCTAAAGTCCCGCCGCGTTGATGGATGAGCTTTTTAAAGTTTTTAGTTTGCGTGGGATATCTTTACTTTTGCAAGTGCTTTGTTTTGCTGCCTACCTACGCATTGTAGGTGAATGATGTCAAGTTTCTTTTGTTTCTTGTCAATTAGTATTATTTACCGTGAAAAACTTACATTAAAAGCTTTATTTCTATGGATTCTGACTAATTTTTTCAACTTTTTCTTTCAAAAGGTACTACATCACCATAACCTTAATGTCCATGTATAATATGAACGTTGAAGCCCCACCCGTTTGGTCAGAAATGGCCCAAATGGCACGAAAATATCGTACAAAAACAAAAAATCTTATATTAAAAGCTTTATTTCTATAGATTCTGGCTAACTTTTTCAACTTTTTCTTTCAAAATGTACTCAATCACCATAACCTTAATGTCCATGTATAATATGAAAGTTGTAGCTCCACCCGTTTGGTCAGAATTGGCCCAAATGGCACGAAAATATCGCACTAAAAATCGAAAAAAATCGTAAAAGTACGATATTCATGAGAAATATTTCTTCGATTGTACCCAAAAACAATACACCTCTAAGTTCAGAGATTTCGAAGGTCCTGTCAAATTTTCATCAAGATCGGATATGCCGTTTGCCTGGTAGAGAGTTAACAAACAGACAAAAAAACAAACAAAAAAAAAAACAAAAAAAAAAACACCCGAGCTAAATTTTTTGGGGGTCAGTGAAATTGAAGTCTTCGCTTCACTCGCTTCGCTCGCTACGCTCATCCAACAACCTAACAAACATAATATACATTACATGTTGACAAGTATTCAGATACTTTCACTTATAACATTGCTTACGATAGAGATGGATATAAAATTGCATAACATAGCAAATTCGTAATATGTTTTCTTTGGATAAAATGAAATTATTTCGGCTATATAAAACCTTTCAACCTTCAACGGCAAATTTAAATAGTTTTTATATTTTGTTTATAACTCGTATAATTGATTAAATTGCCAAATAAAAAACGGAGAAAAAGTTGCAAAAATGTGAATTTTTTACAAAAAATAGACCATATAATGCAAATGATATTAAAATATCTGAAAGCATATTTTATGAACACGCATTTACTTTAAATCAATTAAATGACATTACATAATACATCATATTATGTTTATGACATTTCATTATAATATAATACGTCAAGAATTATTATTGTATATTCACTGTCTTCATATTATTCTTTGTACTAAGACATAACAATGATCATATACATTGCGCAGTTTTATACTGATGATCTACAATGTCTTATTAAATTTTTTAAGTTAGTATCCTGCTTCCACTATCGTTTCAGGAACAGTAGGGAACATTCAAATTATTATTAATTATACTCGCTACCAATTGCTTATTAAATAGTAAAACTTTGCTCGGACCACTAGCAACACTTTGTTTTTTATGTGTGGTGTATAGTAACAAAGCTGACCGTCACCGAAACACGATAGAAAAGCGTCGTACATTGTATTTGCGCACCCAATAGATAGATAGATAGATAGATAGATAATCGTCTTTATTTTCCAGGCGGGATTAAGGCCAGCTAAACCTTTTCTTCCATCCAACCTTTAATTTAAATACATTTTCAGATTTCTAATTTGTTAATAACAATTTTGATTTACAATAAAATATTTGATAAAATAACATTAATTTACATTTTTAAAGCGCATAAACTATACATATTACACATTTATACTATCATTCATACCATAATTATTAAGTGAATTGTCTACAGAAGTTAAAATCAAGAAAAAGCTTATTATTGTGAGTTTAAACATATTGTGCATGTTGTTATTTGTCAGTATTCCCATGGCATTTTTTGAAATAAAGTTCATGAATTTTACTCCTAAAGATATTGTAACTATTGATATGGGTGTCCCTGATGTTTGAAGGTAGAGCGTTCCAAGTTCTTATTGCACTGATAGTGAATGAATTATCGAGTAAGTTTGTCCTGTGAACGGGGAAAATGAGTTGAGTACCTGCCCTTGATCTAGTGTTAAAGAGATGATTTGAATGGAGGTATACGTGAAGTTGGTAGCAAGATAAGACGGTAAAGAAGTTGATAATACGCGATGAACGAGACAGACAGAGTGGAGGTTACGTCGATCATTTAGGCGAAGCCATTGAAGATCTTTGTAACTTTGAGTTACATGATCAGATTTTTTAATACCCATAATAAAACGTACGCATGAATTTTGAGCCCGTTGAAGTCGAATAGATAAGTCTTCAGTCAAGTCATTATAAATAACGTCGCAGTAGTCAAAGTGAGATACAATGAAATAAATACAAATACAAATACAGAGTTGACGTACGTTTGCTGATATCTGTCACAGTCAGTTGACCAAACATTCATTTATCTTGTGATTATTGTCAATTTTTGCAGAGGTCTGAGTCGCTAAAAATGGTTAATTGATGTGATGGCTATTCATCAAAACGTACGATACAACGTTATCAACGTTTGACAATGTGTTTAAATTCATGATATTTTAAGTGTCGAATCAAAGCAAAAACAAGGGTCTGAGGAGGTACTATAATGTTAAATTGTACTTAGCTATAAAAGAACATATATTAGAATTGGTGGAGAGTTGTTGAAAATTTTCATTTCATTTTATTTCATTAAGCTATTGTTTTCGGCGTAACAAATATTGGTTAAAACATTTCATAAATTTCAGTGGTTCAGTGTAGTGTAATCTAAGTCATATTATATCGACACTGTACACATATCGCTGTAAAATTTTGCGTCAACATGAATTTATTTATTTATTGTTGTTTATCCTTGTTGTTATTACATTTTTTAACAAGAAAAGGCGTCGACGCTAGCAAATATTTTGCTAAAACACTTGATATCTTTGTGGAAGTCTCGTGCCGCGAAGAGCCTTGCTAAATTACGTGAAACTAACATGGCACTTGTAGTTGGTTCTCCCATAAGTACTCCTTACACATGGAAGGGAAATGACTTACTGGGCAGTCTTTGAGGGCGGGCGGCAGGTCGTTCCATGGGTTAACAACCCGAAAAGAAAAAGCACGTCGGCCGAGCACTCCTTTGGCCGGAGGGGGTTGGAGGCGGGGGTGCCTAATATCATCGCCTCTCAACACGCGGCCCTGGTTGATGCGCGCGCACACGTCAAAATCAGTGGCTTCACTGATATCATTTACAATTTCATTACAAATTTTAACATTAGGCCTTTGTTCATTGAGTATTTATACAAATGAAGTCCGTCTGAAAAGGGTGGGTAAGTGGTGGAAAAAGTGTACACTAATCTGAATGTATACCTTATTAGTAAAGCACGTTAATTATAAACCTGTTGATTCTAAATTCAAACAAAAACTCTATAGTTCGTCGTTCAGACTCCCGAGTTTTCAAGTGAGAGTGAGTTGAACTTTCCGTATCTTTCACAGCGAAAAGTTCTAAGAATGTAAATGATTTAGACCGTTGATCCATTGAACGCTATAAATATATCGCGCACAGTTGATTGACCCTGACAGGTGGACCTCGAACCTGCTCAAATATTCATGGCATGATATTTTATGCTGACAGTGACAGGTTAATGGTTGTACCACGGGGCTATTTTTCTGTTAGCTATCATCACTTTCGTCAGGAATTGAAATCTGTGAAGTCAATAAGGACTGATCGAATCAGTTCTTGGTAAAACTCATACGCTTTAATTTCATTAGTTTACTATTTTTATCAGGAACAAAACTTGACATTTAAATTTTGTAATACAAAATGTTTCAATTTCTTCATAAACATTTCAAGTCTACTTTGAAATGTGTCGTGTTTTTCACAACACTTTTTATTGTTCAACATGGGCGGGGTTGGTAGAATATTGAAATAATTCTACAACGCAATTATACAAGTCCAAATTGGGGGAAAAATACAATTTTTCATAGTAGCCTAAACAGTATTTCACAAGAATCCAAAATTGGTTTCGTTTCAATAAATGGTACAATTATTTCATTGCCGTTTTAAAATATGTACTGTTATCGCATCTCAACACTCAGTAATTTACATACACCCCAATTTCAGAATTCTCATTTTTATTTTATTTTTTCTAAAATACGAACAAAACCTATTAAAACTCCGATTAAAGATCCGAACCCATTATTGAATACTTTTTAAAAATACAATAATAAAATGGTATTATACAATAATAATATAAGCCGACTGACAGACGAAGGTTTACGTGGTTAAAATTATGCTGTGTTTAATGGTGGCTAAACGATTATTATGCAAGTTCTACATCGATGGTTTCGTGGCCTAGTAGACTTTATCCCAGTTCTTGACTACCGAACATTCTAGCGCCTCTACAAACAAACAAACCCCACGCAATGTGAATACATTACACACTGTTGTAAGCCACAGATATTCCGATGAGCGAAACTTATCTTACCGCAAGTATTTGCTACATTTTCCGAGCAACGGCTAACAAAAGGCATTAAACGCACCAAACCAAACTTTCACATATAAATTAAGTTCGTGGTGCAAGTTTGCTTTCGAGCTATTGGACATGGCTAGATTTATGGGTTATTTCCTCTTAATTAAGAATTTCTAGTAGATAACGAAATGTCTTTAAATGTACAATTTGTTTTCGTACTTAACAGGCACCGAAGTTGTAGGACTTTCTGTTTAGATCAATACTACAAATGTGGAGAAAACCAAGTGAAAAGTGCGAACCTAACCTGCAATATTTTATCTGAAAATGAAAATAACAAGAAAATTATCAAAACGTGTTTTAATAATGAAAACCATTAAGTTGTGCAGTAAAATACGTGATGCAGATATTTGTGTTGTATTTCTGAACGAAGTTCGAAATCACAATCGAATCAGCACGAGAAGCCTAAAATGTAAGATCGTACTTTTCGTACTTAAAGGCTACATTTTCCATCAATCATGATGTTTGTTAAAAGATAATGCCAACGTTCGTGCATGATTTGGTTTATCAAATTTTTGTATCCTGTTTCTTGAAACGAATTAAGTATAAACATCGACTAACGAACTTTTTTATGGACTTAGTCATTCGACACCTACCTCAAAATTAAGTGATAAAACTACATAATAATTTGTAACGCTCGCACAACTCAAGAAAGTAGGTACTTACACTGAAGCAAGTGATAAAAAGTTAGTTATTAAATTTACTTATTAAATTTATTAGCCTACATGCAAATGTGCGTGGAATGAATAGTACGTTACACTATTGGAAACTCCTTATGTTACTCATTCACTGTTAATTTACACACGTTCCTGAGATAAATCTGAAGAAGGCCTAGACATTTAAAAAAATTAAGTCATTGTTAAACATTATATACAGTAGAGATTTCACTCTTTGATATAACAGCAAGTATATATTTACTATTTAATGAGTTTTCGTGCTATTTAAGAAAAAATTATGACATCATTGTTCACAATCTAAAGTAAAATATGATGACGCAAACTGTAGCTTCCTAACTGAGATTTACGTCTACGGGTGTTGTGTAACGAAGCTAGCCACGCATAAAGAGTAAAGTTGAACTACCCAACCCACCCACGCCACACCACACCGTGCCATGCCGGGCGAATGTGAAGACTACCCCGCCGCTAGTGCTGGGAGACTGGAGAGTGACAGGCTACTCGAGGAGACAAGCTAGGGGAATGGTTTGCAGGGATTGTTTTAGAGTAGCTGGTCTACGATGACGTCGACATCGCACGAACATTTACAACGATCTAGAATGAAAATGGTTTCGGTAGGGGTTCGTCAAATGGTCGGTAACATGGGAAGGGTAAATCAGCGCAGACTTCAAACTTGTGGCATTTATTGAATCAAGCATGAAACATGAGAATATTGTGTTGGTTGATAATCATTTTTTCAGTTTTTAATTGTATCATAAATACTGAATTGATTGAAACTGAATTAATTTTACTGGTGAACATGCACCACTTGAAACGACACTAACATGAAGAGTTCTTATTGACGAGACACATTATCTACATATTTTCATGTTCATACACATGAATGTTTTGGTCATCCTTGTGTTATATGGTCTAACATTTTGTTTAAATTACGTAGAAATGTAAATTAAGCCAAACGGTGACATATTAAGGGAACGAACCTCGATTTAGAAATGGACATTTTAGTCCTCTTCTTGGTTAATTATACGTCGAAATTAGGATTTATGTTATCGTTAGTATTGTCTAGGTCGAAAAATCATGCTTGTTGTAAGTTTTGTCTAGGTCGAAATTAAGCTTTATTTTATTGAAAGCATTTTGTTTAATGATGAATGTGTAATTGCTAGTTTGAGCCATATACATAAATTATTATAAAAGGAGTGACATTAAAAAAAATGATCTGTGAATGTTTTAGTCCCGAAACTCTTCCACATTGGAGCAACACGAAATGCCAACTATCTATACCCACTTATTAGATAACTAGGAAAACGCTTAAGTCCCGCCGCGTTGTTGGATGAGCGTAATTGGTGCATTGAGTTGTTAAGTGTTATGCGGATTTTCTGTTGTACTGTGAAAAAATCATAACTTAGTTGATTTTTTTAAATTAATTTAAATTAAATAAAAAATAAACTTTAATTTTTTTTTTTTTTAATTATTCGTAATTTAAAAAAAGAAAAAAAATCGTAAAATTTCGATTTTCATAACAAATAATTTTTCGATTGCGCTCAGATTTCACACGAATATATAAATTCATGAAATTAAGGTTCTGTGAAAAAATCATTACGATCGGATAAAGCATGTAGGTGCTATAAGCCAAAGAAATTTGAAAATCAAAAAAATTCCAAAAATTGCGATTTTTTAAAGAAATTTATCTTTCGATATCGCTCAAAATTCACACGAATATATCAATTCATAAAATAAAGGTTGTGTGAAATAATTATTACAATCGGACAAAACATGCAAGTGTTATAAATAGAAGAATTTTGTTAAAAATCGAAAAAAATCGTAAAATTGCGATTTTCATGAGAAATAATTTTTCGATCGATTTTTCCCCCCGTGCAGTTCTTCGTTCAGAGATTTCATAGACCTCCATAAAATTTCATCGCAATTGGAGTATTGGTTTAGCCGGAATCGTGTTCACAGACACACAAAAATACAAAAAAAAAGAAAGAAAAAAAAACATTCCGGATTTTTTTCTCCAGTGTAGTGAAATGGAATCTTCGCTTCGCTCGCTACGCTCGCTACGCTCATCCAACAATGTGTTGTTAATTTTTTAAACAGCTGTGAAATATTAGATAAATGTCATTTTATTTTTATGTCAAAGAGCAATATAATAATTACACTACCGCGCATTAGTTATCAAGTACTACAGTAATATTCTACTACTGCACATTAAATATCCATGTACGCTTCTGTGGGTAAAACCGTATGAGCCATTAATATTTCTTTTAATGATATTTGCATGCTAGTTAATCATGTCACGGACACTGAATATTACGCACAGTTGCAGTGGCTTTCGGGTGTACTTCGTCATGTCTGAGACATGCGCATATACATAGCCCATTACGCCAACTCTTTCACATCATTCTTAGGTTCACGTTAGATGTGTTATTAAGAGGATTTGTAAGTATGTCGGAAACTTATTTAAATCTATTTTAGAGTTCAAAATTAATATTCATAAATTCAAAATTTTATTTTGTAAACTATTTGCGTGCACTGGATCTGGGGCAAAAAAAGTATTCATTTCTTGATTGCAGCACGGGTGACGGTAAAAATTTGGCAGAATTATTATTGTTTAGGAATTCAAAGTGATATGAGATTTTATTTCATAATTCCAACTTATTGTGTGAAGTCCTACATATTTGATTAATAAGTAATTTAATATCTGTGAGTTTGAAACGTACCCTTAACAAAGTTTTGTGTAACTATAGCGGTGTCGCATTGAAGTAAAACTGCATCCCAGTATGCTACGCGACGCCGCGAAGTGTTAACACTAGTGCACATATTAGATCGTTTATCAGTTTATGTCTGTTTTCATCTTTTGTGTGTAGAGAATTACTAACCTAGTTACAAGTTTTGTTTTTCTCCGTCTGCCTCGTGGGAGACGTGGTGGGGTGGGGGGTGGGGGGAGATCGCTGTACAGAGTTATTCTGATCGAAACTGTAGCCAACTCGCTGTGAAGCCGAGTTTAGCTGGGGAGAGGTTTCCATATAAGTGACGTTTCGACATTATTAAAACGTCCCTTCAGAAAGCGCTGGTCTAATATGTATCAATATCTATATAGCGAAAGACGATGGATCGCGCAAGTCGTTGATCAATACGAAGCTTACTTTTTCCGACACATTTTATACGTCGGACCTACAAAATGAATATCCCAGCGACGTAAAACCTTATACACTCACGACTCACTGCTTTGGTATTTTCCCCTCAGTCTGGATGTTTAATCACAAACTCCCCTGGCGCATCCATCGCGAGCAACATGAGCGAGCGGGTCGTTTACGAAGAGCCCTATTACGGCAACCGTGTTATGAAGAATTGCCCGGCCATGTAATTGAGGTGCATAATAAAGTGTACCTTGATGAACTGGAAGGTCCCAATGGGCGGCAAACGCTTCATGTAGGGGTAGTAGAACGAGCCGGCGGGGTGGGAGGGGTAGCGACTCGTCATCCTATAGACGATGCCTTGCGGCTCGGTTGGCCAGTTGGGGGCTGTAAACGTGAACCCGTTGTCCGTCCCGGCGTCGATAGGGTCAACCTGTAAGGAACATTACGAATATTACCATTAAATTACACAATATTATCAAGAACAATGGCCAGAACTCTATTATGCAGAATGGCGATTTTTAAATGGCATTGTTAGATGGAGTATAGTGCTGATTGGTAAGTTGTGTTGAATATGTTTTATTTTCAACCTCATTATCAACACGACAACAAAACGAAACAACGCGCTGTCGTTTCAGATAGCACGTTTTAATGAACGCTCGCGCCGAGGACGGCTGGACCGGCACCTCCACCATCCATCAAAAACTATCGTGGAGTTGATGGTTTTGATCGTGCTCTAGTTGTTGGACATGGCACTGGTGGAACAAAAAGCAATTGCAACAGAAATGTGGACATGTCGTTACTAAGCTACCACATTTCACCATGCAACTCTCATTCAGAACTATACAAACATATTTTTAATTTTATTTTTTACGTCGTTTAATAATTAAAATTTACGTTGAAACCGACCACATCAACGACATTTAAATAGTTTAACATAATATTATAATATTGTATCTTCACCTATTTACATTTTTAGTGCATTGTGTGCGGAGTGCGGGTAGGATATTAATCATTCTCTTGTTGTTTTTATTTATTTGTATTGAAAGAATCCCGTTTTGTTTCAAGCAAGTTTTTTACGTCAGAGGACAGAGCTTTCATAACTATCTTGAATCAACATATTGCAATGTTTTTTTAGTTTGAAAATTCGCGTCTTCAAACTTAAAATATTTTTCGTTATTTACCAAAAAAACAATTTGATAATGCACAACTGAAAAAAAACACATAGTTTTAAATTATCAGCATCACAAATTCCAAGGCAATTTATGATTAATTTAAATGAAAAACAAGCACATGAGAGTGAGAACCATTTTTTATTTTAAGTTAATTTCAGCCTTCAGTTTTCTAGGTTTCTGACAGTTTTTACCACCCGATTAATTTCGACTACCCGGCACCTCCACCAAAATTACGAAATTATGCATTTTTTGTGTGCATTTTGATATGAAGTATTTTGAGCTTACTCGCGTACAAACGATTATTACTATCTCACAATCGCGCTTTATGACCCGGCACCTCCACCATATTATGTACCAGCCAGGATTAATTTAATTTCGACTACCTACCCGGCACCTCCACCAAAACTCTGAAAAAACTTTGTTTGAAATTTCGTGACCTAATTCGCTTTTAAAGGCATTACTAATTTCGCCACTAGTTCGCGGTATCAACTAAAATATCGCGAAAATTCGTGAATTGGAAATTGGTGTACCATTCAATCACAATTCAGGTGATTCACGTGCAAACTGAATTTGAAGGGATTACTGCAACTTAAAAAAAATCAGGAATTTCGTTCTCACCATTGTTGCACATCACTAGCCGGCCATAGATGAGCTCGGAGTGATCTTTGGGCTGTTGCGTTGTGTCTATGACGATAGACACTGCTTAGAGTACTGCTTATATTATACTATCACGTTTATTAAAGATACGTGATAACAATGGTCCTGTGAAAGAAGTTAAGTTTAATTCTCTTCTAAAATCGTAAGGAAATGGCAAAACTTCAATCACTTAAGATTCAGTTCCCCCTTAAAGTCGTCTTGATTGGTTTCAGATACATCTTAATCTGATCCTTGGTTAGATTTATAACCATTTGTTTTCCTACATTTATCTCCCCTCTTAGAGGGAATCTCAAAAACAATTCCATCAATATCCACAAAGAAATGTTGGTAATGTGTTTAAGTGCTAACATGGGGTATTATTTCCCTCCATTAATGAATTGCTTTGGAACCTATAGGGAAACGACAAAAAATACATCCACCTACTTGAATGTCCCTCACCCACACTCTGGTGGCAAACTCTGAAAACATTCCTTGATGTTTTCAGCACTGACGCCAGGGTATAGAGCGTTGCGGGGGTGGAACGTTAGGACGGTCCGTTGAATCAGATGTTCCGTAAGGACATCAAAGAGAACACGCATGAATTTTAGACAAGGTATTAGCACCGAGGTAACATAGCGTTCCTGGTCTTAATTAATGGAATGTACTATGCACGTTGAATGTTTATTCACTACTAAGTACATTCCACGGCTGTTTGACGCTCGTTGCCCTTGCGAAAGCTCCCTCTCTCTTCCAACTTACTTCAATCGTGATGCTGTCAATCCAATTTCCGTCGACGCAAAGGTCAAAGTTGTCGATTCCTATGAACCAATCAGGAGAGGGGGTGATTTTCGACATCAAGGAAACCTGCAAACATACAAGAATGTCAATCATTGTCTCCCCTATGTTGTGGTCAGTGGTCACTGCTGATGGAATCGCATGTAACGGATGGATTGACAGGTACTTGCATAGTGTATTGGTTTGGCGTGGTTTGGTTATGAAGAGGGGGCGGTTGAGAATGAATACTGGAGTTGAGTATCGAGGTCAATCGAAACGATACTTATGTATTATTTAATAAGCACATTTTGTCTATTGCACTTATTTGTTTGTCAACAACTAAGCATGAATTTGAACACTTTTTATTAAATAATGATTTTATTTATATCAGACTAAGAAACGTGTTTAATCCGGAAAACTCTGTATCCGACGGTTTTTGTCCTTCATTCTTGATTTTCAATGTATGCATGTGAGTAAATTGGTACTATATAGATGTGATATTTTGTGCTTTTCGTACAAAATTTGCACTTAAACAATTTCAAATAGGATTTACTTTGCAATGAACAAAACAATTGGTATCGTAAACAAAGACCACGCATTTCAAAAATAGAAACAAGTATGGCACCTGAGTACTTATGTTGATAAGTTGATGTCATATTATGTAAAGCGTATTTAGTTGATAATAACTATAATATGCAGAATTTCCATGACTTAAAGCGGTTGTGAAACCATTGGTAGCAGCTGCTGTATAATACGTAATGGCCTCAAATTGGTTACGAGGTAAATGATCTAGCGCAACAAGTTGCCCAGAATGTCGTTGGAAAAAGCTCCGTCTGCTTGGAATAATATATCACAACTTAGTTTCAAAACAATTATTCGTTTCTGAAATCGACATGGACAAAAGGCTTATATACAATTGTGAAAAATTATTTTTGGATGAGCGTAGCGAGCGTAGCGAGCGGAAGCGAAGACTTCAATTTCACTGACCCCCCAAAAAATTTAGCTCGGGTGTTTTTTTGTTTTTTTGTTTTTCCGTCTGTTTGTTCGCTCGATTCCGGGCAAACGGCATATGCGATCTTGATGAAAATTTGACCGGACCTTCGTTTTCTCTGAACTTAGAGGTGTATTGTTTTTGGGTACAATCGAAGAAATATTTCTCATGAATATCGTACTTTTACGATTTTTTTCAATTTTTAGTGCGATATTTTCGTGACATTTGGGCCGATTCTGACCAAACGGGTGATGCTAGAACGTTCATATTTCACATGGACATTAAGATTGTGGTGATGTAGTACCTTTTGAAAGAAAAAGTTAAAAAAGTTAGCTAGAATCCATAGAAATAAAGGTTTTAATATTAGTTTTTCAATTTTTAGTGCGATATTTTCGTCACATTTGGGCCGATTCTGACCAAACGGGTAGAGCTACAACGTTCAGATTTCACATGGACATTAAGGTTATGGTGATGTAGTACCTTTTGAAAGAAAAAGTTGAAAAAATTAGTCAGAATCTACAGAAATAAAGGTTTTAATATGAGTTTTTTGAAGTTTATAATACCAATTAACAAATAACAATAGAAACTTGACAACAATCACCTCCACAATGCATTCAAAAAGCACTTGCAAAGGAAAAGTGCAAACAAACGCACAAAACGCAAAAAAAACTTACAAAAAAAACGCTCATCCATCAACGCGGCGGGACTTTAGCGTTTTCCTAGTTTATCTCTTGCATCGCAAAACTATTTTGATTGTAAAATTCAAAACAAACGATTCATAATCTTCAACTTATAAAAGTTCAGCACGCGATAATGTGTTTAATAATAAATCCAACATTATATTGTTTGTTTGGCTGTGGTTTACAATTATTCGTTTCATATTTTTCGATGTTGATAAAAACATATTATGCCAAAATAAGAAAATTTGGAAAAATTTGAAAATGTATTTTCGACGCCTTTTTCACTGCTACATTTTGGAAACTAAAAAATATGGATTAACATCTCCGAAACTTAGTATTACTGACAATGGATAAAAGAATGATAGAATCCCCGTGTTAGTCTTACCCGCGAGTGGTTGCCGTCAACGAAGAACTCTGCCTCTGTGCGCCCCGAGCCGGCCTTGATGGCTGGCCCGGAGAAGTCGTCGAACACTCCGCCCTCGCCTTGCCCCAGGTCTTCCAGCAGCTCCGACCGACCCGTCTCGGCGAAGGCCTTCAGCGCCGGAGATGCCCGAGAGCCCAGCCGGAACAACACGAACGACTGGTCGTGAGAGCGGCCTGGAACAACATTAGCAACATTATCAAACAACTAGTTATCAATATGTTTCAATATATTTCTTACATTAAAGGTTAAATAATGGTTTGGTGATGGTAAAGTATGGTTTCAGTAACTGGTCGGTGTAGGCCTACTAAAAGTTAAAATTGACACGAGTAGGTCTACTGCCCCTCTCAACACTCAACGCACTCCAACTACAATTGTGTTTAAAATGATCCATGCATTTTATACAATTAGGGCTTATATGACTGACAATACTGAGTGAAACATCACACTCGTATCATTTTTTATAGAGAAGTATATGTTTATTGTAATTTTTTACATAAGTATATATTACAGAGTACCAACTGAAATACCTGAGCCTTCAGCTCTCTACTTTCAACCTTGACATAAATTTTTGTGGAACATACAGATTAAGAATATAAACAATTACCGTAACATAAACTAGTACTATAGAAGTAGACGTGATTAAATATTAAATTAAAGTGTTTGTGGATTGGTAAGGTAAAAATTAATGCAACCACATTGCATTAATAATTGAAGGTACTTATTGTTATTTAATTTCGAACAATACAATGGTTTCAGAAACTGACCATCGGGTTCAAAATGTAGGCATTATGTTTACAGTGAACTCGTAATATATTGTAGCTAGTTCAGTATTCCGCAAACATATTAATTATTGTATTCGTTATATTCCATTATATTTGTAGAGAACAAATCAGCGTACACCACGGTATGATAATATTTATATCTGGCTTCAACGGAGAATAACAATGTGTGTAATCTGTTTTAACACACAGGTTTATTTTATAACCAACAGCACGGCGTGGAAGGGGGGAGGTCTAAACTATAAATTAGTAATATACAATTATACAGTCATACATGTATTAATGAAGACGAGGAGAAACTCTCATAAGTTCAGTGGGAGGAATATTATTATAATTGATTGTTATAGTATTCATTACATCGTGATGCTTTAGCATATATAAGAAAATCAACTATTTCATAAGACTGCACGATTCACCATATATTATGATCAACCCACACTTCCACCCTCCTATTTAAGATTTTAGCACTTAAATGTCATAGTTCATGTCATTTATACAGAGAGAATGTCAGAATAGCGATTGATGACATTGTGCAGGATTACAAAATATTTAATATATAAGGCTCGATTTATTTTAATTCCAAACATACGTGTATTAAATCTGTCGATATAAAAAAAATGTTCGTACAAATCGAAATAAGTGGACATTTCTAGTTGAAATGTGCGACCTGCTTCTTTAAAATACAAGTGTGTTCATGGACATCCTTGACAAAGAGGCATGCATAATCGATGTGATGTCAATTTCAACTCTGAACTAATAAAGGACACAAGATGATATACATTTTATTGTAATCATATGATTTTACTTCCATTTGATGTAAATTCAACAATTTCTTCCTAGTATCTCTAATATCTTGTTGAGAGAATATTAATCCTTTATTTCCGCCTTCACATTCATTATTATGACAACTTGGCGAACAGTTATTACTTTTCGTTATCCTTTGAGATGAGTCCTACAACTTTCAGGTAAATATTAATACGCCTGTTGACTCTTGTTCCTAACTTTAAGAGACATCTTGTCTAGCTAGAGAGTTGTTACATTTTCCAAGAAAGTTCTTAGCAATTCATCAAGTCAGGTACTAGAACTCGTTCCTTCGTTTCTTGGCTTGGAGTGTGTAGACCTAGGTCAAGGGTCACTTCGGCATTCATTTGTCTATGGGTATATGAGAAGGATGAGATGTCGGGATTTATACCCTCCCGCCCTCACCCCAATCCTCAATGATAAACTAAACTTGAAAGATGTCCTATTTAACTAACAAGGTTTTAGTGATATATGTCTATAGGAAGGAACCAAGTTGACCCTAAAATATAAAATTTCCACTGACAATGTTCATAGAAGATAATTTTTCCATAATACAAATTGGCTGGTATTCCCGATCACCTATTTTATTTTTTTCTCACACATTCAAGACCAGATTCAGTAAAAAATAAAATTAAGCCCCAAGCACAGATAACAGATTCTGTTTTCTCTTTCTTAGTTCTTATAACACTGCCTATTGTGTCATACTGCCTACACCAATGGCGTCGCCCGCTGCTGTCGTATAGGCCTTATAGCATCGTTTGCGATCCGCAGGCGTCTCACATAACAGCAACGATCAAACGACAACAGAAGGCGCGGAACCGGCTGCGTTTCAGTATTGGATATTTAGTACTTTATTTACAACGCAGGAAAACTAAAGCAACGAATTTGCAAGCCAAACACGCGTATCGGTAAAACTTAACGTGAAGGCTTTTCTCATTGTCGTGTTATATAGGCTGCGAATTTCTTCCTCTGGGCTCCACGTGTCAAAGTAAATCCAATCCTTTGGTGTTCGATGGCTCTATTGGACGACTAGGGGTCAAGCATGCTAAGTAAAAAGCACAACATATTTCTATAATAATAAAATTACATTAATTTGTTATAAGTTTGAAATGAATGATTATGAATAATGAACGTTAAACATCATATCAACTATCGGGGATGGATATTGTAATTTCTCGATTGATTTCCATAAAAACAATTACACCTATACGGGAGTGTTTCCCAGTCAATGAAATTGAGCAATCATATCAACTATTGAACACAAGTCATACGAACTGGTATTTTTTGAGAATTTTAACAAATTGTCAATTTTCTAGACTCGAATATAGTTTTCTTGCTTTAAATCAGTACCAAGTGTAGAACCGTATTAATGTTTTGCGTCATAATGATAATGAGACAGTGCCAGTGACAAGGATTGATACAGCGATATACAATGTCCGCTCATCAATCACAGTTTGACGTATCTAGGGAAGAAACACCACTCAAGTGGAACGTGTGCAGAATTCTAGATTTAAAATCGTTTCAGCGCTAAATTTAATCAAGTGTACGCCAGACAGTTTCCGTTGTTTAACGTTAAACACAACGTTTCTCATGTACACCCAATAGAAATTATAAACCCGATACGTCGATAACATTTTACATGGGAAAGGGTGTTGCATATTATATTTAATTTTTGTGTTGTAACGTGGGTTATTATAAGGGTCGAAAACAATAACAGTTAATTTAATAATCTCGCTAAATTACGCGAGCAGAACACGTACGATTGAAATAACTCGGTTTTGTAATATTCGTATTGCTAAATAATTAAATTTATCTGCTACGATTATGGCACACAAAAGTCTCGCCGGCCGGTGCTGATCGTTATTATAGCTAGCTGTTGGTCGCGCTACACACGTACGGCGCCATATGTGACATTCGGGTTTTACATTTCCCGTCGCTCGAGGAGCTTTGCGATGGTCATTTGGACGTTACACGTGAAATTATCGGAAAATCTCACCCTCGCCCCTAGAAATGTATAAAAAAAGTCTTAGACCTTTGCGACCAATATTTAATTCCACCCTTTCCTGTGTTTTTACCGGTGTTTTCAAAAACGTAAAAAGCGTATATACTAAATTAGAAAACCTAATCTGTTACCGCTGGTTTTTCGCCATGAAAGTTACGGTAATGACAATCATGAAGTTGTCCTGAAAGTGATTGCAATTAATCATTAAGAGAAAGCCGAATCGAGGAGTTCTACCTAAAAACCCAACTTGATTTATTTATCTGTCAGCATTTTCATTGTCTCTTCTCGTCAGCTACCAACCTACACAAATTAATTCTCTACGGTACCTTACAACTGTTGAAAACTCTCTAACTTACACAATGACTCACGAAACTTCTTAGTCCGTGACAGTGTAATTTGTGACTGACAAATGAATATCTCTATTCATAAATTCAACAAATAGTCCCTTATTGTTCTTACTCCTAATTTCTCCACCCCTCCCCTGGCAGATTGCAAGCGACAACTTGGCAACAGCATCGGGGTTTCATATTCATTTACTTGATGATAGGGAAGAAATATATATTATTCCGTTGAGTTTGAACCACTGTGTTTCTATTGGTCGCCAGAAAGAGCAAGGGTAAGAGTCCCGTAAGACAAACACAAATACCAATTCACGCAAAGAACCATTGTAAAATCAGAGATATTGGATTGGGAGTGTAAAAATAGAACGGAAAGACGACTAATCTAGAAAGCAGCTTTCAAAGTTAGCTTAAATATGCATTGCGAACTTCTTGGAAAACTTTCTCGTCTAAACGAACTTGAGACTGAGAGTATTATTTAAATGTAAGCCACTTAACCACAATTAGTTCTCATTTAAGTTCACTTCATTCGATGCCCGCCTGGAATAGGGAGTCTCGAAACATTAGCAATATACTCAGTTCTGGAATAATCCCAGAAGGTAGACTGTAGCACGGGCGTAAAAACTTCAATTTGCAAATGCTCATCCGCTCTTGTCAGTAGTGTGTGCAATGGTGGATTCCGGGAGTTATATGAGGTATCCCAGAGACTTCTTCATTTGCAGCACCGCGTGGGATTGTGAAATATCTCCCAGGGCCTGATGGCAGCTTGGTTCGCCCGTACAGGTAGGGATATTACTCATGCATAGCCCCGCGTCCCGTGGTTATCCTGCTCTGCTCTAGTCGCAGCGGTGGGCATGTGCAGTCGAAAGGAAGGGGGGTGACACGATATTCCCATTTGTACGAATGTGCTGACTTCACTACACCATAGGCTCGGTGCCGAGTGCTTCTCCTCGTTTATCTAAGTGCCCTGCCCCCTCCCTTCCCCTTCCCCTCCCCCAACCCTTACGTGTCATCACAATGTACGGGGGCGCAAGATTAAGTAGACGTAAGTCAAGAGAGGGTTAAGATTACGGTGAAGTAACAAAACTAGCATCATTCCTAAATAACTACTATCAAAGGGAAGAAGATGGATGGATGTTTAGGAGTGTTCAGGGGTGTACTAACTCCATCCGTCGAGAGTTTGAGGCGATTAAAAACAGATGGATAACCACAACTTATCATTATATCGTTATTTAAAGCGTCCATCAGGTTATACCCAGCATTGTGAAGCCAAGCAATTAAACACGCTTAAAAAGTTGTAGAAACTGTCACAGCCAGCTGTGCATTCAATTACAAACGTACGCATTGGAAAGGAATGTAATACACGGTTGTCAATCATCTATAAAAGAGTCGAAACGATTACTTTTTTTTAAATTTATCTAGACAGATTAATATTATGAGTTTCCTGGCAGTAAAAGGCTTGTTAGGTGAGACAGCCACGAGTTGGAGTAACTTGCAGCTGGACGACAGAAGAACAGCAAAGATCATAGCACGCTGAGAGAGTAAGTAAACTTGCTGTATGGTTGCAGGCGAAGTATTCAACTCCATCCGCACCAGCAAGTACGCCTTTTTCTATAGGCTAATGGGGAAAAAAGCGATTACCAAAGGTAAATTCTTGTACGCGCTGTTGGCTGAGATAAAGACCTCCGAAACATGACAAGTTATTACTAAGGAAGACATATTTATCTAACAAATGGTTCAAAGTAAAAAACAATTGACTTTGATTAAATCAAAGTCAATTAAATCAAATTAAATTAAATAAATAGTTAAATCAAAGACAAATTTTGTCGATTTGGTTAAAAGTCCAAAATGTATTGTTGAAATTTATGTTATTCAAAATCTAAGACCCTATAAGTCTATCTCATGATTTCGTATAGGAATTCAAACCATGCAGTTTTATTGACAGTGTAAAGTAAGTAATTGAGAAAATTTGTAAGATTGATGTTCTTATATAACGTTCTTAAGACTAATCGACACAACACAAAAAATAGGCACGAAAAACAGCACTGATGACTAATCAATCCGATTGTATTTCTTTTACCCAGTTAACCACTATATTTCTTGTTAGAAATAAATTGTAGAAGTTTTATACTGTTTTGTCAAAATGTGCTGAAAAATAGTCACCCTTTTCCCAAGCAACATTGTGACGACATTAATCACTGACGAATAGGTCACTGTGACGGTTAAATGCGCAACATAATCTAATATCGATAATGATTAGTAAAAAGGGGAAGAGAAGCAACTCAATCAACACATCGTCGAAGAAAAATACAGATATAAAATAATTCAACAAGGGTTGATATTTTTGGTGGCAGTGCCGGCGGGAAGCTTACCATTAAAATTTATTCGGTGCTTGTTCGCATTCAGTAATGGTGTAGATGCGCGACACGGATGTCTAAATTTTCGTGGGGACTTGTCACTCATCTCTTATTCCCAGGGTCACCAAAGATATTCCGTGTCGTCCTTGTTACAGGACAATGGACACAAAAAACTATCTACCTCTCTTGAAAATCTATCTTTAAATTTTAGTGTAAGGACCATTTGTACGCACAACAGCTTAAAGGGGCCTAAAAACCCCAAAAAAATATTTTTTACCACGTGATCTATAGCAAAATACTACACTTAATTAAATGACCATTTAAAAAATTATATCTTGTAACTGTGATTTAAAACGAATTTTTCAATTTTTTGGATCCAGAAATTTACGAAAATTAGTGTTTTGGGAAATTTCTTAAATCGGCTTTAACCTGCTTCTTTTTTGGTCCACATAGATACTAGAGCATAGTACCAATCTAAAATGCCCCTTTTTAACATCGTGTCTTGAAACTGTGCCCAAATATACCCTCAAACACGCAAAAATATGCATTCCAAAATCACACCCCATCTTGGTAATCAACATATTTTGACCGAACTACTTGCCCAAATTACAAAACAAATTATAGGGAATTTACAGAAAAGGCTGTAGAGTACGTCAATAATGGCCAATATTTTTTGGGGTCAAAATCCTCCAAGCTCACGGGGCATAAAGATCGTCCCCATGTTATTTCTGCTTGCATTGAATTGAATTTAAGTACAAATAAAAAAACACTAGCGGTATCTAATATCATAATCGTCGTAATTTATAGGTCCACAAATGGCAACATTAAAACCTTTCTAGAAAAAAGTGAAAAAATTATCTCTAAACTATTAAAATCAAATAAACATTTAGTAGTTTTGGGTGACTTTAATGTAAACGTCTCTCCAAATAGTAAAGACCCGAATAAAGATCAACTAATTAATCTCCTTAGCTCAAAAACTAGAGTTGGACCAAAGGTGGCAAACATCATCCATCATTGACAACATAGCAACAAATACTACACTTCCATTCAAGACACAGGTACTTAACCTTGGTATTGCCGACCATTATGCTCAAGAAATCAAAATTCAATGTAACAATTTTATTCCTCCAACAACAACAAAAACAATTCAATTATTAAATGATACCACATTAGATAATCTTATCGAGAGACTTGAAGAAGAAATGTGGGATGATGTATCACAAGCTAAATTGGCTGATGATAAATACAATACATTTATACAGAAGCTGCAGTCATATATCAGTGAAAATTGTCCATTTAAAACTATAAAAAATAAACCATTCTACAAAAAGCAAAACTGGATATCGAAGGGTATAAAAATCTCGAGTTTAAATAAGAGAAGTCTTCTTTATATAAAAACTCATTTCCAAAACGTGACATTCCTTCAAACTTACGTTAAATCATATTTAAAAATTTATAAACAAGTTTTAAAAACAGCAAAAAGTAATCAAATTAAGGACAGTATATCTCAAGCTAACAATAAGTCAAAGTGTATCTGGAAAATTATAAATTCAGAGACAAACAGAAAACCTATTAAGACCCGTGAAAATATTAATCTACTCAATAGTAACAATGAATTAATAAATGACTCTAAAGTGGTAGCAAAAATCCTTAATAGCTATTTTGCTAATGAAGCCTCTGACCTAACAAATAACTTAGTAAATCAAGGAAGTAATCAAAATCTTACTTTCATTGATTACTTGCATAAGACAAACAAGAGCCCAGTAAATTCTTTATATTTTTATGAAACTGATATTAATGAAATAAAAAATATTGTTGGTAAGTTTAAAATCATCTCACGCTGCAGGAGTAGATGGCATATCAACTATTGTTTTAAAGAAATGTATCCATATGTTAGCTGCACCTCTATGTGATATTTTCAATACCTGTCTAAAAGATGGGGTCTTTCCACAAGCACTAAAAATATCCAAAATAATTCCCATACATAAAAAAGAAAGTAAAATCCTTGCAAGTAATTATCGACCAATATCTATTCTACCTGCTGTTTCAAAAATATTGGAAAGAATTATTTATAACAGATTGATAAGCTTTTTAGAAAAGCACAACATTCTAACAGAAAGACAAAATGGATTCAGAAAGGGAAAATCTACTAGTGATACAATTAGAAGATTTCTATTAAACGTAACTAGTGAAATGGATTCAAATATTGATACTCTGGGTATATTCTGTGATCTCACCAAAGCTTTTGACTGTGTTGATCACAATATACTCCTCACTAAATTAGAATATTATGGAGTACGTGGTGCTGCGCTAAAATTATTAAAATCATACCTAACAAACAGAGTACAATATGTAGAAATAACTAGCAATATAAATAATAAAATTTCACATACCATTTCGGACTCGGAGAAAATTATATGTGGTGTACCACAAGGGTCAATTATTGGCCCTTTATTTTTCATTGTCTTTATCAATGATCTAACTGAAAGTATAGATGATGCTGAACTTTTTGCTGACGATTTTTCCACAGTCATAAAGGCTGATGAAAGCAAAGCTCTTCGGGATAAATCAGAAGAAAGACTAAATGAATCAAATGGGTGGTTTACAGCTAACAAACTTATTTTAAACTCCAAAAAAACAAACTATATCCAATTCCACTCAATTCAGAAGATTAAATCTTTAAATAAAATACCTTACCTAACTAATTTTTCAGATAATTCAAATATAACACAAGTTTCATCAAATGTATTTCTAGGCTTAACAATAGACCAACATCTAACATGGCACGATCATATCAATACATTAATACCAAAACTTAATTCGTCTTGTTATGCTATAAGGACCATCAAGCAGATAAGTAACATCCCCACAGCCAAAATATGCTACTATTCATTATTTGAGTCATATATAAGCTACGGAATTGAATTTTGGGGTATATCGACCCACATTCATAAAGTTTTTATTATACAAAAAAAAGCAATTAGAGCAATTTGTTCCCTTGATCCCACAGAACACTGTAAACCTTTTTTTATACGCCACAAAATCCTTACCATTTCATGTTTATACATTTTCAAATCAATATTAGTAATTAAAAAATATATACACACCTACTCAGTAAATGCAAATGTCCATGATCATGACACACGTAAAAAAAATCACCTACAGCTAAACTCATATCACACAAAACTTGGACAAGTAAACTCAGACTACTTACATAAATCTCTTTATAACCATCTTCCAGAATCCATTAAAAACATTTCAAGCTATGACCGTTTCAAACATGAACTCAAACAAATTTTAATTCTAAAAGCCTACTATTATCTTATTGATTACTTAAATGATACACTCACAGAAATTCCTGTTATCACTTGATATTATTGATTAACTATAATATAATGAAATGAACCTTATTTTATTACTTTTCAATAATTATTATTATTTACAATGTATTACATATTATGTCAATTTCTCATTATATTAGTATTTGTAACATTTTTTTTTTATTTAGCTAAAGGACACATACACTAAAAATTGTGTTGTTGTTACATAAAATGTACAATTTGTCCTAATAAAAAATTGAAATTGAAATATGGGAGATTTTTGCCGATGGGACCTAGCTCGAAAAATGTCATGTTGGCCAATTTTTTGGGAGGTCATGGTGGCCCCAATAATTTTTCTGTTAGTTGCTAAATTGATTACTAGGTAGCCTGAATGAAATATATTTTTTGAGTTTAGCGGTTAAATACCCTTTTAACACAACAATCATAAGTTCGTCAAATCCGTGTGTTACATTGTTATTCTTGGCAGTAATTTGAGAGGACTGCTAAATAAACACTCAGTAATCTTGGATCAAACAAATGGAGAAAGGTTATCCGAAATATTGAAAACCAAATAACAAAATAACTGTTTTTTTAGACCAAATGAAAATAAATTCTTTAAAATGTTTAAATTGAATCATATTAATTTATCTATCAGAAAATAATTTTTTTTATGAAAAGGAATAGTGGTCGTTGATTGAAAAAAAGAGAGAAAAGCTAACATATTTGGCGAACAAAATATAAGGGTCGTACAAATATAATCCTTTACGAAACGTATTTACACTGACTTTTGGCGTCGACTGTCATTATTGTGTGTATAGTGTGATTGCACGCTCTTCCATCTTCACATCTTTCATAAGAATCTGCAGCCATAAGTGAGCAATGGACAAAGGAACGTCGCACAAAGGTCAATAGGCATGTGGCTGCGAACTGAATAGAAAATATACGTAATATGAAAACTAGTTGAGTTCAGCATCACTTATGTGGGATGTAGGCACAGAACGCGTCGGCGAAAATTCAAAATTCCCTCTGTGAAATCTGCGTTTCAACATTTCCATTTGCTCTTCAAATATTCGAATAGGAATAATATATCTCTAGGTTATTTTGCCAGGAATTAAGAGCTCTTGGCCTTTTAGTGAGATTTCAATATTTGAAAATTTAAATTTAAATTTAAACTTATCTTGAATGTCTCTAAAGTTCAAATGTAGCAGTGCACATAAAAGGGCTACATCACATATACAGAAGCACTTCCTTGAAATTAAAACAGATAATAATATATTTATGAACAAAGGTGATTTTAACTACAGAATTGGCAAGGTTTGTATACTAACGTATAACATTTTCTAGCATTTTAAAGATCAAGATGAGGCATCACTTTTTGCACAAACGCAGTAAGTAAAATGCTATTATACGAAAGCTACGTGATATTGATTAAATTCACTAACGTGAGTAGAAAGTAAAGAATTAACATTGTTCGTCCCACATTATAGATATTTTGTCTTTCAAGTACAAGGTTGACCTTTAAGCCACAAAGTTATGAATAAGTTTCTCTAATAATGGGGCAACATTAGTTTTTCGACAAACTTGATGTTTTAAAAAGTACAACCAAACGAAACAAGTTTTGTATTTAAAATGTTAAGCAAGATATTTCCTTATTCTAAACTAAGCACAAAACAGATGTTCTGCAAGTAAAACTTTGGACATGAAAATAATTACTTAAAATTGTAAGGAAATCTTAAAATTACATCACAAAGCTGTAAATGTAGTGGCAAATTTTTAATCCTGTTGTGTTAAAAAAGTATAATGTTGGATTTAATGTTTTAATGCAGGATTAATAGAATTTTTTAATTTATTTTTTAATTAAAGTAAAAGAAAATCGATTTTAGAATACACATATAATAGAAAACCCATAACTGAAAAAATATCACTCACAATGTCTAAATGCATGGAAAAAAGAAAAGATTTTCCCAAACATAATTTATGAGAAATCTATAATTCTTTATGGGAAATAAATAAATAAATCTGTTTTGACATTTTGGGTTTGTAATCTGCAAAGTGAATAAATACGATGACAGTGACAGTTGCATATGGTATATAACGACTGTAACTATTAGTTTCTATAGTTTATAACACGACCCGCCGAGATCTTATTTCAAGTTTCAATATTGTTACTTGCACGAGTATATATCCAATAATTGTTATTTCTCTCTACGACTAAGAGAGATTTATTAGTTAAAACGGTTATACGAGTTTTGGCAATCGTGGTAAGTAGATTTTAAAGGAAGCAATTTAACTCAAAGTGTATCCGGTAACTCGAGTTGCGGAGAACCCGCGACCCCATAACATACCCGGCTTAGAGTCGTTTGTATTTATTGGGATCTCTTTAATGCGCCAATAAAAAGCTAAGAATAGACAAGAATTGACCCACTAATGCGCGGAAAACCGGTGCGCAATATAAACCTAATCACCAAGCTTAACAGAAAACCCGCAAAGAATGATAAGTGCCGTCCGTGAAGATAAAGATACTCTGGAACATTCGCCCTATCTGTATGATAATGCGAGATTCAAGCTAATCGATGGACCAGTCTCGCTGCGCTTGATCTGTGTTGCATTCAATCTAATCCAGCAGCAAGATACAACTTTTGTGTATCATTGTTAATTGAGGAGCACCGAAACAATAAAGCAATATTTGACAAACCTAAAAATATTGGGTTAAGTCCAAATTTGTAACAAATCGCAATATAACCCATGATGAATAGATGAAAACGCCAATATTTAATACAAACCACCAAGTGCTATATGTTAAATACATTTCTAGTATTACAAATAAAGCGATAACTAAAATAATTATATATATATATCTACATTTAAAACTTTGTCATTTTAGGTGAAAATACGACACGCAGTCTTGTTTAATTCGAAAACGCAATGTTTTTGCAATTTGTATAATCATAACTCAATGTCAGCACACTTCAGTAATTAATTTGAAATGTTATACTTCGTTCGTTTCTTCGTTATTCTTTTCGGTAGATTTTTATTTTTCATGTTCTTTTTGTTATACTTGATATATTATTCCCTTACCAATACACTTTCTTTAAATGAATCACTCACTATACTCTGGATCACATTTGACTTTTAGTTGTCAGTTTAACTCTTCACTAGACAGTATATAGGTGTGCGTTTTGTTTTGGAGCGCCTAATAATCTGTAAGATCATCGGTCAATAAATGTAAGTTCTTAGGTGTATTGACCAGAGAACACCTCCTCGGCTAACGACGGCAAATTTTGATGTTTAAAAGACCCTCCCTTGAAATGAAATTCAGTTTCAATCGACGACCTGTATCAAACTGTACTCAATATTATTGACAACGATTAATTAGAAATTGTTTATATATGCAAGAGAATACTACACAAATTCAGGTGCCGCAAGCGTTTCATAGATCTGCGTCAAGCCCTATTGGCATGCAAATAACTAAAGAAACAAGCAACGAGTGCTTTTTTAAGTAACAAAAGCTTTTAGAAGCGTACACTGCTAATCGTAGGAGTAAACTTATTTCATTGCCATTTCCAAAACAAACAATCGAGATTGGGCAACTTAAGAAATTGAAATCACTGATTAAGGAAGTTTTTCGACATTTTATCCACATGTTCGTTAGCAAAACCCCGCCCCCACCCTTCACTCAAAGAGAAAAAATTATGTTGAACAGTGAACTTCGGCTTTAAAAGAAATTGGTTGTTAAAAAGTTTCATCGAGTTTGACTCTCACTCCAACTTGAAAGTTGAAAAGTTTCCCTAACATAAAACGTTGTCATTTAGTGACGGGCTCAAAGTATATTCTATAACTTATTATTTATCCCTGACCCCGCAAAGCGCGAAATGCGTCGGTGGGCGCGTGGGATGGATATGGCAGAGTGTGACCATCGCATAGAATATTCAATGTATAATCGCGGGGCTGTATGACATGACCCTGACCAGGGGCTATGTACATGTACAAGCCCGTGTTTAGCAGTAATTAGCTGTACACACCTTAAACCTCTTTATTACCGCCAGCCGATGATTTATGAACACGGAATATACATATTATCGATCACATTCGGTATTGTTTGTGAAAAGTTATTAAAGCCCCTATTGTAATACCTACATCGATGGTAGCCTAAAACCATAAAAACAGCCCATTGATCTAACGCTACATCAATCATACAAAGCGCATCGCCATTGTCGCGCATAATTGTGCCCGAGTCCGATATTCATGGCCCGGAGAGATTGATGGGGGCTGTACGTCGTCCTAGGCAAACATGAAAGAGCTCTGATAATCTCTTCCCGATAGTTGAGTGAGTGGCTCTCGCCCCCGCCAACAGGTTTCTGCCGGTACCCGGGCCCGCCTTGACCTGCATGGGACGCGTGGACACGACCAGGAGACGGATGGCACACGATCAATTATACCGGACAACCAGGAAAAACCTTCCTGCTGTCAAAAGAGGAATTTGAATATACATTCTCGTGAAGCCTACGGTGCAAATAATTAATATCGTCCACTTCTCATCCCCTAACTAAATGTCAAGTAGGACGCTCGCTCTGACAGTCCACTCTCGAAGTCCTAGGTTCATCGAAGCACACTCGACAGACATTCTTTGAGCCTTTGTGGTCGGACGTTTTGACAGTTATGTCAACGTAGTTCTCATTCCGTTCTATTCTATGAAGATAGCCAGAGCCACGTTTATCTAATATAATAAAACCCCTTGAATATCATCCCCTTCATCAATATCATACTCGCTCGCTGTCTAAACCCTCTGAAAATTCAGCGTACTATAGAGATAGCTTCTCGCTAATTCACGATGCTACTCCAAATCTGGAAGATGCCTGTTCGCATCCGGCCACCGGCAATATTATTACTGATAATTACTCAATGGGCACTAAGGCAAATGTAAGAATTGAGCGATACGACTTACTCTACCGGAACATATTCTACAACAAGCCAAGAAAAAGATAACAATTATTTGAAAGAATCGATAAAATATGATATGTTCACGAAAAAGATCAAAAATAATAATGACGGTAATAATAATATAAGATTGTAAGATTTTTGAACACAATTCCGCGTGCTCTTATATCTACCCAATTCCAAACTTATTTACTGAGTTTGAACTTGATTGAATTTTTAAGATACGAAAGCAGGAATAAAATAAAATCGCAACATTCCCTTAGTGCAGTTGCTCAAGTAATGTACACCCCGAACCGCAGCACTCAGAGTCAGAGGCTCAGAGCTAAGAGCTAGCGTATCCCGTATTCGAGCGACGATTGTTCAGAATTGAATCGAAAAGAAAATTGCCGTGGCCAGATTGCCGAGCACGGCAACCCGAGTGCAAGAGGTATTATCCATCTTACTAAGTAAGCCCCTACTTGCCCGCCGACTCACTCACCGATGTGTCTCAACACCGCGTCCATCATGTTAAAAGGAAAGTTCTAAGCTTTTTATACGTGTTAGAGTGTCATAAAATCATTTATCCTCATAACTGAGTCATACTTTGCATTAAAAATATACATAGTTAAGAATAGCTGTGCGTGTGTTATCAATATTGCTACATAATGCAAATGAATTTAGTGATAGTGTAGGCCTATGTAGGCTTAGGCGACATCCAAGGCATTGATTTTTCTAATCCTTTAACTTTATAACCACAATGTTTTGACAATATCCTACTTGAACCTGCGGGGCATACTTCCTACGGTGGTTACCCTCTAAGCTAAGGCAAAGGTCTCGTGCTGGTGTGTCGTAAGAACCTTCATATCTTTTATTTATTTTACTGCCGGGAAACAAAATGGCACACGCACACTCACGTCAAAACGCACGTTACCATAAACAAAAATTAAATTATTTATTTACCTTCGATACATTTGTAAGCTAAAAATAAAAACAAGCATAATATTCATTGACATGGAAATGATTGATCCTATACTTATACTAGCATATTTCTAACGTACTGGTAACATTGTGCAGTAACTATCTTTGTGCTGCATCGTAAATGGATGCTAATTGCAACATTAGCTCAAATCTAAAGAGCATGACCATTTCGCATTTTTTAACTTGTACTCACACATTTCCGAGTTAAAAAATATTGTGCAATTTGGTTAAAAGTAAGTTGTTCTCTATTGCACCAATAAATTGAAACTGTAATATGAAAAAAGACGTAAAACTAAAGTAATGTGATAAAAATACTAACCAGTATGTATTGTAACGAATTTTATTTTCCGACTATTTGTTTGTGACGTAAGTAAGTGTTCTTGTATGAAGACAACTAAAGAGTTCTTCAACTAACTAGAACAAGCCCATTAGAACAAAAACGCTCGTGAAACTGGACTTTATAGCTTTACGTCAGCCGCTGTCATTACCAACTGTTTTTGTGGACTCACTTGTCTTGATCGGAGAGACTTCATTCCTCTTGCTCTTTTTATATCGTATTTGTCAACTTATTTTCCATTTAATCTTTTAACAACGTGGGCGATCGACTCGTCATTAGTACTAGTCTTTATTTCCTCATATATAATTTAGACTTTAGAGCATATCTTAGAATGTGGATTTAGCAACAATACCGATGCACATATAGATAAATAGTGTAAAAATATGGATTCCCAAGACGGCAGCTTTTATTATTAGATTGGGGTAGGGAGGTAGATCATAAACTTTACGAAAACTTTAGTAAAAGTACAAGAAAAATAATATAATCTGTACAAGTAAATTCAACAAGCGCTCAATGCAACCTGTGTTTACAATCCATAGGTCAACAACTGTTCTGCTCAATACAATCTTTAATACCAACTTAAAACTAAGGAACACAAAGAAAACATAACTGTTCACCAGTCCCGTACTTATTTTTCTTTATCTTCACACAAACAAACACTCTGGCGAGCTGGTTCAATACGACGTATTACTTATTGGTGTATCTGTGTCTTCAGTGCAACGAAGCGATGCGCCAAGTGCTTCTTGGATAAGGCCTCGTATCTTTGGAGTCACAGCCACCCCACAGCAATATATCGCCTAACCTTTCGACTGACTTTCATTCTTGAAAGCCTGAACTTTCCCTTTTACCAGGAACGACTTTCTTAAATGTCAGGTAATTTCAATATTTTAATTTTAATTTATTGCGTTGAAATGTCAAAACCCGTATGAAAATTATGTTTATATTTGATATTTAGGTGATGTGTTTATAAGGCGATAATAAGAATTACAAAACCTGCATTATTTCAACACATCAGGGTGTTTTCAGGGTAGATAATAATATTTTCTTGGTCGATATGTTAGTAATTCTTTTTTTGGATGAGCGAAGCGAAGACTTCAATTTCACCGACCCCCAAAAAATTTAGCTCGGGTATTTTTTTGTTTTTTTGTCTGTTTGTTCGCTCTATACCGGGCAAACGGCATACGCGATCTTGATGAAAATTTAAGGGGACCTTTGAAATCTCTGAACTTAGACTTGCAAAGTTTTTGGGTACGATCGAAGAAATATTTCTCATGAATATCGTACTTTTACGATTTTTTTCGAATTTTTGGGCGATGTTTCCGAGCCATTTGGGCCAATTCTGATCAAACGGATGCGGCTACAACGTTCATATTATACATGGACATTAAGGTTATGGTAATTTAGTACATTTTGAAAGAAAAAGTTGAAAAAGTTAGCCAGAATCGATAGAAATAAAGCTTTTAATATAAGTTTTTTTATTTTTTTGTGCGATATTTTCGTGCCGTTTGGGCTAATTCTTACCAAACGGGTGGGGCTATAACGTTCATATTATACATGGACATTAGAGTTTATGGTGATGTACCTTTTAAAAGAAAAAGTTGAAAAAGTTAGCCAGAATCCATAGAAATAAAGCTTTTAATATAAGTTTTTTACGGTAAATAATACAAATTGACAAGAATTAATAGAAACTTGACAACAATCACCTACAATGAGTAGGCAACAAAATAAAGCACTTGCAAAAGTAAAGATATCCCACGCAAATTAAAAACTTTAAAAAGCTCATCCATCAACGCGGCGGGACTTAAGCGTTTTTCCTAGTATGTAGTTTGGATGAGCGAAGCGAAGACTTCAATTTCACCTACCCCCCAAAAAATTTAGCTCGGGTATTTTTTTTTCTTTTTTTTCTGTCTGTTTGTTCGCACTCTACCGGGCAAACGGCATATGCGATCTGGATGAAAATTAGAGGAGACCTTCGAAATCTCTGAACTTAGACTTGCTACGTTTTTGGGTACAATCGAAGAAATATTTCTCATGAATATCGTACTTTTACGATTTTTTTCGGTTTTTAGTGCGATATTTTCGTGACATTTGGGCCGATTCTGACCAAACGGGTAGGGCTACAACGTTCATATTTCACATGGACATTAAGGTAATGGTGATGTATTGCTTTTTGAAAGAAAAAGTTGAAAACGTTAGCCAGAATCCATAGAATAAAGGTTTTAATATGAGGTTTTTTAGGTTTATAATGACAATTTACAAGTAACAATAGAAACTTGACAACAATCAACAACAATGCGTTCAAAAGGCACTTAATAAGTAAATAGATCCCACGCAATCTAAAAACTAACACTAGGAAGCTTCGCAAACGCTTTTTTTAGTCGCGTTGATGGATGAGCTTTTTAATAATAAAATGTTAATATTAATTTAAAATTATAATAACAACATATTAACACGGCCCATACAAAGTAATCATTGGGTCTGTTGGATCTTTGATTGTTTGTAACAAGGCTGTGAGTAAGGTATAAAATCTCCTGTGAAGTTTTCATACAAGGCTGTGAGAAAGGTCTAAAATCTATCTATATATTCGTGCTATTTGGGTGGATTCTGACCAAACGGGTGGGCTACAACGTTCATATTTCACATGGCATTAAGGTAAGGGTGATGTATTGACTTTTGAAAGAAAAAGTTGAAAAAGTTAGCCAGAATCTATAGAAATAAAGGTTTATTTAACACCTCAAAAAAACTCAAATTAAAACCTTTATTTCTATAGATTCTGGCTAACTTTTTCAACTTTTTCTTTCAAACGTCAATACATCACCGTAACCTTAATGTGCATGTGAAATATGAACGTTGTTGCCCCGCACCCGTTTGGTCAGAATCGGTCCAAATGTCACGAAAATATCGCACTAAAAATCGAAAAAAATCGTTAAAGTACGATATTCATGAGAAATATTTCTTCGATTGTACCCAAAAACGTAGCAAGTCTAAGTTCAGAGAAAACGAAGGTCCCTTCAAATTTTCATCAAGATCGCATATGCCGTTTGCCCGGTAGAGAGCGATCAAACAGACGGAAAAACAAACAAACAAAAAAAACAAAAACAAAAACAAAAAAACACCCGAGCTAAATTTTTTGGGGGGTCGGTGAAATTGAAGTCTTCGCTTCGCTCATCCAATGATGCATTATTCAGTTACATCTTTAAGCTACCTTCTTTCACCTGAAATCAGCGAACCAAATCTGAACAAGGTCATCTGTATAGAAAAAAACAATTTCAACCAAAACTGGCTGATGTTTTTGTTTGTCAGTGTTAGCGGGTCAGTTTTGAGAGTGCGTTTCGCATACGCATGTTAATGGGAAATGGGCGTTACGCTTGGCTAACACCGATTAAGTGCAACTCATTTTAATGGAGCCTAAAGGATTTATCGACATTTCAATTAGCATGCACAATCGAATTAGCTTCTCGGTGCTGATGGATCGAGTTTGACGTGCAACGTTGATTCCGCCACTCGGCGAGTAGCGCCTAGCGGTGTTTCGACGAACTAGAAGAGTCCAAACCTTGGTACACCCCTGCGCGTAAGTAGCGCCTGTAGCGGTGTTTCGGCGAACTAGAAGAGTCACATACCTTGGTACACCCCTGCGCGTAAGTAGCGCCTAGCGGTGTTTCGGCGAACTAGAAGAGTCACATACCTTGGTACACCCCTGGCGTAAGTCCACACCGAAACATAAACCTAGGCTGTGTGCAGTGGGTTACTAAAATAGTCTCGGCGCTCGTCGGAAGCGCCTTCTAAATGCACCTCACGTCCACACGAGGCATGCAAGCAAGAAGCAGAGGGAGACCTGAGGCTGCGGCGAAGAAAAGGCGCAAGAAGGGAAACCGTCTGCCCATTTTCGCACTTGAGGCGGTAGCTTTATGGACTGGAAGGTATCTCAGTCATTCTAGTCAATGCGACGAGAATGAAATATGTAAGACGCGCGCTGGTGGCCGGCCGGCCCATGTCGGACAAGGCACGCACGCGATGGAATGACGTATGTTCACAGCCAGACACTTGCTAGTAAGAGGTGCTTTGTTTACAAACACGTTGTCATGCACTATCCTTCATCTTTACCGCCTGACTCTGTGTGCGATACTAGTTCAGTATTTCCCCACCCTCAGAAGCATAGGAACTAAGAAGTCCTACATTTTGAAATTTTGTTTCATATAGATTTAATGTCGTATAAGTAACTAACTGTGTATTCTAATCATATCCTGTGTGTTTTGTTCAGTTGGTATGTACTTATAGATGTGTTTATATACTAGGAAAACGCTAAAGTCCCGCCGCGTTGATGGATGAGCGGTTTTTTGTAAGTTTTTTGTTTGCGTTTTTTGCGTTTGTTTGCACTTTTCTTTTGCAAGTGCTTTTTGAATGCATTGTAGGTGATTGTTGTCAAGTTTCTATTGTTATACTTGTTAATTGGTATTATAAACCTAAAAAAACTCATATTAAAACCTTTGTTTCTGTGGATTCTGACTAACTTTTTCAACTTTTTCTTTCAAAAGGTACTACATCACCATAACCTTAATGTCCATGTGAAATCTTAACGTTGTAGTCCCACCCGTTAGGTCAGAATCGGTCCAAATGTGACGAAAATATCTCACTAAAAATTAAAAAACTAATATTAAAACCTTTATTTCTATAGATTCTAGCTAACTTTTTCAACTTTTTCTTTAAAAAGGTACTTCAACACCATAATCTTAATGTCCATGTGAAATATGAACGTTGTAGCCCCACCCGTTTGGTCAGAATCGGCACAAATGTGACGAAAATATCGCACTAAAAATCGTAAAAAATCGTAAAAGTACGATATTCATGAGAAATATTTCTTCGATTGTACCCAAAAACAATACACCTCTAAGTTCAGAGAAAACGAAGGTCCGGTCAAATTTTCATCAAGATCGCATATGCCGTTTGCCCGGAATCGAGCGAACAAACAGACGGAAAAACAAAAAAAAAAAAAAAAAAAAAAAAAAAACACCCGAGCTAAATTTTTTGGGGGGTCAGTGAAATTGAAGTCTTCGCTTCCGCTCGCTACGCTCATCCAATAACCAATAGTCTATCGAAGACAACGACAAGATTCGGGCACTTCCTATAGCTATACCTAGTCTACCTTACAAAACCATTTTAAAATGATTACATCTTTCTATCTAACATGCTCTAAAAATACCAATAAGTTTGAAAGGTGATCTCTGTTCAAAGAAACTAATTGGATATTGATTTTAGATTGAAGACTTTCTATCCCTCTATTCGTTTGGTATCAGAGAAACTCCTTCAAAACGAGACCAGACGAGGACTCTCGGAGTATCAGGAGTGGGAATCGATCCCGAAACTCACTAATTAGGCCGCATACAAGAGCACTGTATCGTCTAGTGGTGATAGTGGGAAACTAACTGAGACAGCGTGTACATTTCCTAGGCGGGTGGGAAACAAGACTAAATAATTAGTAAAGTGGAAGGTAGAGAATTACAGTCTCTTTCACCACTCTCTCAAAACAGTTTAATTTTAAATAGTTAAACCGTTTCTGATAGTAAAACTGTGTGAAACATAATTTGTAATGGTTGAAATCCTCGAGCGGCATTAGCATATCAATTCTAAAACGAGTAACTTTGCCAAGGAGACACATCATAAAATAAATTGCTCTTCCTATAACTGGTCTTCTTTTTACCTTTATATGTATTCTGCATGACATTGCTGAAACGTCATTTAAAATTATAATTATTAATGTTTTTGCATTATGTTTTGAAAAGGATTTAAATAATAGTAATAAAAATTGGTTGACTTAAATTGAGGTGAATCTACTTTTGAAACAAGCATTCTTGTAACAATATTTGAGATAATTTCTATATACCTAGAATCTAGATTGACTAAAGAATATTGTTCCAATTAATACTCAAGTTATTTTAAAATCCTGAGAAAGGTTAATTAGCAATCACACTTCTGCCAATTCTAATCTATTTAGGTGTTCTTTCACTATCTAACATAGCATATACGTGTAAACGGTGAACACTTTTAATACAGTCAATACTACCAATTAAGTAAAGTTAATAAGTAATGCAACAGATTTTCAACTAGCTAGAGATACTTTAAAGTTTATACCAACTGGCCGGAGTAAGCTTACAACAATTATTCATTCTCTAGAGCAAATACCTCACCAACAGGTGTTCATTTATCTTGCCCCATCCTTTTAGTTTAAAAGCAACACCTCATTTCTATCATCCGCACCCTTCGTACACCTAAACAGACATTTCCCGCTAAAAACAATACCACTGTATACTTTTCCAAACAATGGGTCACAATTCTCAAACGATAACATTAGTAACAGTTTATGAGACCGGATTCCTGTGAGTACTGTTGAATGGTTTGTTCCGTATAACGCAGATGATATACATTGCACCTATTAAGCGCACAATTAATTACTTGTTGAAAGTTATCTACACGAACATCAAATCTGAATCTAGCGCTACACTATTTTCTTAAGTGTGGTTATGTATCGTGTCTACCATCGCTTGCAAATCATTGTATTTTTATTAGAGAATTAATTTTTGAAGTTGTTAGTAGTCGTTAGTAGATGAATTAGTAGCTGATTAGTTGTCATTGTCAAGATAATTTAGACGTAATAATTAAACTGAAATTAGAACATTTACTAGTGAGAAAGCATAATTTTACAGTTAAGTTTCTGCGATACACTTTTATTCTAAGAGGAAATGTGATAATATGTTGTGCCGAGGAAATACAACTATATATTATTGTGTTATATTGAAGCAAGGACGCAAGGACATAGAAAAGCCTTCGACGTCGCATTCTGCTATAAACTGTGAGCTACATAATATTAGATTCTGGTATCCCCACTTTAACTATATCAAGATATCTGATCATGTCAGTTTAATGATTCTCCCCAAAAAAAATCTGACCAAAACAATTATTTTGATAATCAACATAACCTTAAGCTATAAATAAAATTGTGGTGACTTCTGCAAGTATTTAGTTTTATCGGTATCACCAACTTACTGTTTTAAACTATACAGTAAAAAAGTGTATAGTTGAATGTCTGTATATGTATATACGATTATACATTCCGATGGTACTAATTTCAAACTATATGTCGTGTTGAATGGTTTCTGCACACCGATATTTAGGGCACGAAACAGTTTTTTTTGCCGAGGTTGACGAAATTAGATGAAAATACTTCATGTTGATAGTTGAAGCAGGAATTCTTGTTTACATATACATATACACAAAGTGGATTAAAAACGAAATGAAAGCGTACCGTCTGAACTAGACATTTAAATTAAATCTGTAAATTTGTAGGAATAAATATGGCTACTGTGCTGCCTATCGCAACGTTGACCCGGTAGCAAAGGCAATACGAGGCAGAGGAACGCGCCGGGAGCTCAGCCCTTCACTCCAGACATTCCCGATGATCCCGTCTCGACTGCCGCCAGCTTTGCTAAACGTGCCCTCGGGTAAATGCTGGGAATTCCTTGTAATATCCCTGGAGTCAAATACCTCACTATATATCCTGTAACTCGAGCAGTGGATCGCTGAAGAAATGTAAAAATTGCGTTTCCTAAATGTTGCAACCCATGTCTTATGCGTATTATATTAGGAATAATTTGGGTTATAGCGTAGAAAAGAAAATCACAGTTTATATAGTTATTTCTTGATGAGTCATACTCATGTAGGTCCTACCTATTATCATTCGTAAAACAGAATGCAAAGCATTGCCAAATCTTGTTAAATTACGAGAATGTAGGCCTACCCATTTAACATTATTTTTCCGTCGTCGGTCAATCCAAAAGAAAACATTAACATTATACCTATCTTAATTTATGAATATATCTCTTTTCCGCAATGCACCAGATAATACCAAGATAATACGAATAAAAATTCACACATTTATCGATAAATTTAATATTTTGTTTTGTTCCTCAAAATGTATAAAACACACTTTTCATAACTTCTTTGTTTGAAACCCTTCTGGTTCATGAGAATTTTAATTAGAAACCGCGTCTTGTTATTTTTGCTCTAGAGAGATACGTGAACAAAGTTATAATATAGGTTATAATAACTGCAGACTCTGTAAATTTGAAACAAACTTCGCAATCACGAGATAAGAGTGGAGTGCTTTAGCTACAATGCAACCATACCGTCTGAGCACTTGGCCAACAGTGAAGAGACATGAGTGCGGTTGAGGGCTGGACGTCGATCGCTGATTCACAACTCACCCGGGGTCGACTCCATCCATCCTCTGGCAAGCATTAATCGCTACAAAGCATCTGCTAATATCGAGACACTCAACTCTAAAATAAAATAACGAAACACTATTCAAACTGGGTGAACACCACACTCCACCCTGCCTTGATTTTACAGTTGTATTTTCAGTCTTTCATTTTTAAATAATCCCCGATATTCCATTTATTCGAGAGAACATTCTCTACAGCAATTATAACATGTTAATACTGTTACTATATCAATTATTAACATGCAGAGATAAATTTTAACTGAAGTAGGTTACATAATAAAGTTGATTTTATTTCCGACATAATTGTATTGCTCCACAAATAATAAAAAATACATGCCACTGAAAGCCAATTACACATTTTGTTTGGATTTAAAACGAAACATATTTTCATAATTAAATTCTTCAACGGAGACATATTGAGTTTAGTCAGACTAAATTCTCTCTTGTTGAAGATAAATTACAAACATTGCATTCATGAATGGTTGCAATTAAAAGCATTTATTTGTGCAGTTGTCGAGTTGGTATAGTAAGCAGCAATCCAAGATGATGTATTAGAACTGTGCTATTTTATTTTTGTTCTATCTCGCACACCACCATGACTGGTCGAGATTGGTGAATAAAACCATCGCATTGCGCTCGAGATGAATCCCGCAATTATTGATGTGTTTCTTGCGCTGCATCTGCACCTGGTACCAGCTAGGGAACTTCCCTCCTCGACTTGTTCGCGGGATCGAGTGTTTTTGCTAGTTGTTTCCAACTCGCATCAACCACAAACACAAACCATTCTTATGTAGAATCTCTAATGAGCAGTTTCTCTCATGTTTCCTTCCCGTAGGCTCATGCCTCGTTACGGTTGAATCCAGGTTCCCTGAATCAGCGTTATTTTCGTAATCATTGCGGGTTATTCGGTGTAAAGTCGGGAACCTGGATTCACTTTCTGATTTCAACGCGTTCACAAACAAGATGCTAAGTATCTTGGCACAGCGATGCATCTTGTGTATTCATACCTCTAGAAGGTTTTGAAAGGTATATTCATAAAGGAGATATTCTTCTCCTCAAAGGAAAGTCGGTAGAGCTTCAAAATAGATATGCACACAATTATTTTTGTGTTACACAATTCAAAGACAAAAACCTATACTAATTAAAATAGCCAAATGGTCGTCGATCATACACACACACATAGACTTTTAGTTGTAGTTTGACGTATGTTGTGATAATAGAACTTTGCTATTTGAGTTGATTAGAGGAAGGTTAATGTGGATGAATGGGGATCACAGAAATCCATAATACGAGGCTCTATAACTCACTCGCATCCTATTGTTTACAATGTACATGGTCCATGATGCCACAACCGTACGAGGCTGAGCATTGAGTTGCATGGAGCATTGAAGTAGCCAGCATGAGGCAGTTAGGAAACAATCTCATAGCCTTCATTTCAGATCACGCCATTCAGTTTTTTAATTTGTTTAATATATATTCCAAGATCTTGGCCAACTATACAGCTTGATTTTGTATTTAATGTAAGGTACACACAACGAGGAAAAATTCAATTAAGATAGGTAAATACACAATATTGGATGTAGAGCACGTACACACACGAAACAGAGAATGGTGCCAAAACATAATGTTGCGAATTGGAATGCTCCCAATACAATAATAATTTCAGAATCTGACGGAATTGTGTTGCGGGCGTGCCGTAAAATTAGTAAACATTTATTTGGTAAGATTCCCTGTTACTACCTATACTCTGCTCAATGGAAAGGAATTTCAAGGGTATTTTCAATTTCAAGACATGCACTTTATTCCTGTATTCGCATACGTCTAGGAAAACTTTTCAGTCATGTTGGTTCTGGCCGGGAGCAAAGCTGTGTGCTCCAGTGTTTCGCTGATTCTTCACCATTCGTCTTGATTGGTACCAGGCAAGGCTAAAATACTTAAATAATTGTAATGCTTAGCTTGTGCGTCCATCATTTTCAGTTGCCTCAAATCCGCCCCGCCCACCATACAACGAACTGTGAACTTTGTTGTTGAGGAGGTATACAATAATATAAACGTTGCGTCAAAAGTTAAAACCTTGGCGAAAACAGACGTGATGAAGATATGAATCATTTTATCAAGTCTTTGAATTGTTCTAATTAAAAAACTTGAAACACAAAAAGTCAAGGTCTGTGAGGGGCGTTTAGATTCAATTGTGAGTAATTTCGTCGACTAGTTTTTATACAGAAGTCATATCCCAAACGTATATAAAAAAAACTGTATAACTCACGACTAATACAATAGTTTGCGCTCGCAGACGATTCTTATCATAGCAAGACTGGGAACGGAACGGAGCGGAATGTCTGCCGCCCTCCCAGTCGAGCAGCTGTTGAGGTAAAGTCCTCGATCTCAATCATCACAAGCGCCGACAATAATATTAACTCCAGCACACATGTTAGCACGGTATAAACCGTGATGTAAGCATTCAATTGTGGCCCTAATGCCCGGGAAACGTGATTGTACAAACAGACCCGCCCAAGAAATTGCGGAACTATTTTCTTCTAAGAGGATTAACTTTAACGAAGGCTTTGCGAGAGCATGGCACGAAGTCACATCGCAAAAATTAGCCCACTGTCTGGAAGGAAATTGTTTGCTAAGTAAGTGACAGGACATGCTCAACGATCAGAATAACAATACTGGGCCTACAGGTTTAAATGCGGGGCACAGAATACGCGTTGTTGTCGTAGTTAGAGAATGTGTGCGTGTGTCCTGACGACTTCCTTTATATGCGAGTGACGATTACGAAAACTAGAAGCGAGCATTACTTTAAATAAAAGCCACATCTCGTTGTTATACGCTTAGGTTTATCGTCTCCTAGCGCAATGAGGGTAAATATATCTGTATAAAATATACGAGGAGTTAATTAGGGAGCAGATCATATTATATGCATCACTTTTCCGTCCGTCCGTTTGTGCGTAAGTTACCGGCTTACCGCCCACGAATAAAAACGAACCGATTGACATGCGTTCATTGCCTTTCAACAACGATGCGACAAAATGTTATTTGTGAATATATGGATAAGAGAGAAGTTGCTATCCCACAAGAAAGTTTGAAAATTTATGCAAGAACAAGCGATGAAAATTTTTAATGGTAAACTAACACGGCGCCCCCAACAAAAATATCAACGCTCGGCAACTTATCTTATGTTTGTATTATCCTTCGACGATCTGTTGATTTGAACTATTGATCTCCTTTCGGTTGGGCCTGTACCCGTGCTTGATCGAGATATGTGCGTCTGTATGCCACGAGTGAATAAAAATGTTATGCGTTAAGTAATTCTTACTGCAGAAAATTCGGATCTCTGCAAAACACCCAAAACAAAGCCTTCATTCAAATTTTTTGGGATGTGAATCGACCCCTAACATTCCGTGTTAATCTCATGTACTCGTGGTGTCCTATGCATATGGTAGATTCTAATTAGTGATTACAGTCAAAGTCATAGTAATCATCAAAACTTAAGAAAAAAGATAATGATTGACCTTACAAAACAATCATTTTCGATACTTGTGCCTACAGTGCCAGGGTTTGAACTGAATAAGGAAGGTCTTTTAGGAAGTGGAGCACTCCTACATGCATCACTTTTCTGTTGCGTCTTGTGCGTGTGCCACGTGTCAAGATATAAACCGAACAAACAACCTCTGGTTGGCATAGTTTCCTGGTTGGATGATACAGAATGTTGTTGGTGACCTTATGGTGAAGGGCCATCTAAGAGGGACAATGTCACAATATGGAATGTTCCTTAACTTTTTTATCACTCCACTACATTAAGGACTTCATTCTGAATGCGTTGTTTATATTTTTTATTATTATTTAGATAAGATTTTCATTTATAAAAGTAAGCTGAAAGTTGCACCAATAATTATGGCGGGAAAAACGAGCATTACGTCACTATTAGCTATTATTACTAATCGACCAATAAGGTAGTGCCTAACAGTGATGATATAACTGTGTAATCTAGAAGGCGGTAGTTAATTGATTCATCCAAAGACATTTCAAACTCTAGCGTCTAGTCCCAAATCTTGACGTCACGTGCTGTTTGCGCGGCAAATAAAATACTACAAACTTTGTGTCCCAATATAATTTAAAATATTTACTTTACATTGGTTTTAATTGCAGTAATGGAGTTTTTAATGGCTTTCTATCAATTTCTTTCACCCACGTCAATATTTGGACTTAGTGAACATTCCCTATTCTTTCAACCCACCTACACCAAGGAATTTCATTTGAGGATTTATTTAATATTTTGGGTATCCTCCTTCGACAATATTATAGTTAAAGAAAATTTTATTCATATTTGGGTCACTCCCGTACCCGTCCTTATTTAAATATATATTTCCCTAAAATAATATGTGTTATAATATATTGTTTAGTATGTTTTAGAATACCTATTTTTATCACTCCCAAGTTGTATCTATTTGGTCCCAGAACTTTTTTGTTATAAATGATAGGACAATTGAACAAATAATAACTACGAAACAGATATTCAGCCCATTCACACAATAGTTTTTAAATGGTCACACTAGAAATTAATTAAATTACAAATGTATCCAAAACGGTCAATGATGTCGTGTTACAATCTACACCTGCTAAAGATGGTTTGACCAAATTCAATTGGGCTGAACTGAAACCATACAATGGCAATCCCAAATTAATAAAAGTTTTCTAACTTCAATCCAAAATTATAACAAAGTATAATCAAAAGTAATTATGAAGTTGTTAACTGGCAGTACTAAGGACAATTAATCGAGAGGCTTGTCGGGGTACATTTACATTTCTTGATTATACTAACTGTATTTTATCATTTACTATCCCAAATTCACATAATTCATCAAGTTCATAAATATAGTTAAAGAAGTTCCCTTCACAATGACTCAATTTTTCAGGGAAACTTCATATGCATAAATCGTGATCTAATTAGAACAGCTGCTACGTGTTAACAAAATATGCGGAGTATAAGCTAGTGACAGTTGTGAATCCTGAAAGTGTAGCTGCAAGCTATTACACTTCACTTGTACGAAACACGGTGAGTGGAAAGGGAACCTAATATTCCGAGTTTACTCCTGTGATATATCAATTTCAAAACAGTAACCACATTAGTTGAATCACAACCTATTACACGGGAACATGTTTGATTATAAAACGTTTCGCCTTTTTACATACGCGAAACAATTACGAAACGAAAAAGTTAATCCAATCCATCTAGTTTCGAGTCAATTCACTTCAGAAGCTTCTAGCATGGGAGAGAGCTAAATCGTTGTAAATGCTATTAAGCTGAAGAGGGCTTTAAATTGAAATTCCCGGATCAAATTTTATGTTTCTGCTTTCCGTTTAGTTGCAGATTACAGGAGAGTCTAGATTAAAATTTAACACAGAATAATTTGTTCACATTGATTTTTTGAAGTGTTTCAAAATGCAAGGTGGAAATTTATTCCTGGGATGTTGAGCCTAGATTTATTGAAACTGAAACAGGCTCCATCGCTGCTAGATTACATTACACTTTGATACGAATCTTCTACTTGGTTACGTTTGGATTGCCGGAGCCGGGGTGGCATTTACCGTGCACTAAATCGTTATTCCTTGATTCCATTGCGCACTGTGGGGTGAATTAGACCTTGGGGGGTGGGATGGGACCCGAGAAAGAAACTAATAAGAACAACATGCACTGGCCTGGAAGTTGGCTCCTCTATAGAGAGCATTACGGCGTCGCGGCGTTACCTCCTCCCCATGCACACGACGTCGTATCGAGCCAAACATTTCAAATTCACTCGGGCATATCCTGCATCTAACCGGCAACGGTGCAGAACCGAAACGAGGATTCTTTTCTCTTTTTTTTACAAAACTTTGTTCTTCTATTACTTCCGTCGCAAGATCCAGGAGTTGCATGGGTAGCCTTCTGGTGGGGTATTTGCGTAGTGTTCCGTGTGGCCGACTCACCGAATCCCGACTCGTCTTCTCCTGTTTTATTGTCAGTTTCTTCTCCCACCACAATACACAGGTCAACTCATACTACCCACAATGAGACAAAGTTTGCTGCCCAAATAGAGAATATACGGCCTTTTATTGCTCATTTGCTACGCAAGAGGTGTAATATAACGGTGATGAAAAAACACAAAAAGATTCATTGAACAATGAGCTATGGACAAGTAACCAACAGCGTGACCTAACACAGAATTTTTATTTATTTAGTGGTCCAGCAAAAACATATCCGTGAGGAACAAATCTCAGAAGCTAATAACATCTAGCGACAAATGCATTGCGCAAGATCGGATTTAAGGATAAGGTTGAAGACTGTGATAGTAAACACAAAACACGAGCTCTGCTCATATGGGCATTCGCCTACTTATGTATAATACATTTTTTCAATGTAATGTGTTATTATCAATAAGCTTAAACGTCTGCGTGCTCAAATTGAAACTCAAACAATCCTCTGAGGATGGTCAGTTTGTATTAACGTACAACTATACTGCAACAGGCTGTACCGAATCAAGCGCCCGGTTTTCTTCTGATAACATCCGATATGTCTACAATTCAATTAAGGCTCTCCTTGTAAAGTCAACTTAATTATAATATTAATTTCCAAAAGTGAAGCCAATTATAAATACATTTTCACAAAAAATTTAAGCATCAATTCCGTTTCACGTGGCGTACTTTTCCTTGTTTTTCGTAGCTCTATAACGAACACAATATGAGTTTTCGTGGCAGCGTATGTTAGAATCATTAAGAACTTCAAACTAGTTAAAAACTTTGTAATGACATCCATAAATTAAAATCCTTTTAAAACCACTCTCCTAGTGTCTATATTGCGGAGACGGAACAACTGTCTCCGTCCCCAAAGCCCCTACTTAATTGGTACGTGCGTGCGTGGCGTGTGGTGATGGTTTTAAAAGTTTTTTTTTACAAATTTTTAAGTGTACCTTTAAAAACTTTTCAAACTTTTTAACTAGTGTTAACGCCGAAAGAAGTTATATTAAAGTGTTAAATACTATATAACGTGATATGGTGAACAACAATGGCTGAGCATGGCCGTATAATCATTAGGGCTACTGTGAAAGAGTGTGTGGATCAAGTCATTACTACCCCTAAGAGGCCAGAAACACAGAAATACGGCAGATTTTGCCCTGTTTAATATTTGTTGAAGCCGTGTCACCCTTGGCTGGGCTGCGCAAAGCTTTCAGAGCTATAACCATCCCTTAATGAACGGTCTTTGACAGTTAAGCAGTCAAGATTTTAATATAAACGAAAAAATGTGTCGACATATTTTTTTATTGTTCGTATTTTCCTCCTTTATCATCGTTTTTAATATCGTTATATCGCAAGCAATGTAATAACAAAAGATTAGTAGACTTCGTTGCTTCTAAATGAAGAAAAAGGTCGTTGGCGCACTCACACATAAAGCGTTGAATGTAAATGTTCAGCGGTGAATTGTTTTTATCATTGCGAGGAGAATGGTTGGCTTAGATATATACGCCCAAGTGAAGTAATAACAATAAAAAACAAGCTTCAACACCCAAACCCAAGTATTATTTAAAATAAATATATGCACGTTAAATGTTATATTTTCTTAGTTACAAATTTTGTTGACATCATAGGAGCAACAAAACTAAAAATCGAAGCTACATATTCACAGGAAGTCAAAGAAGAGTGCTCAAGAATCTTACTTAATACACAGTTAAATCTGTTGGTGAAGGTGCAGAGTATACAAATATGCCCTTTAAAAAGGGCTTACCCCGCTACCTAACCCCAAGGGACACCAAAACATTAACATACTAGTTGAAGGACAATGTGAGCAATAAAACGCATGCCATTGTCACACAAACGCACACACGCCAGACGGACGAAAGTGAAACATAAGATAGGCGAACTCCACTCACTAAAAACGATATCACATACGTAAATAACTATCATCAATTACTCTGGCCATAAAGTTGAAAGTAATTTTTGGAAATATTACAAATAAGCAAGAATGTATAACCAAAGTTACCAAATAGTTCGTTAAAGTTTATTATAATACACCCATGAGCCATCCAATAGGTGACAATTCTGAGATCATTTCAAATGTTTCCGGAGAAATTCACTGTTAGCAGATTCACATTTGAGTGAATCGTTTTTTGAGATGATAGCACAAAACAATTGTATTGCAATAGATTTTTAAAGTACTATTGTATAAAAAAGCATTGGTACGGGAGAACCCAAAATATGAAGCAATGGCTACCAATATTGTTCCTCGCTGATGCTCTAGCCTTCATCAATGGTGGAGGTGCTAGGAGCACATGAATATTCAGTTTCTTAAGGGGTAGCCCCCCCCCCCCCACTTAAATCCATGGTCAACTAAAAACATTTTGTCAATGCCAACAAAAAACGCATGTAAATCGTATTTTGTGTTCGGTTTTCACGAAGGACAAACAGAATAGTAATGCATACTGTGGAGCTACGCTCTCTAGTAAGGCAATCCCATACACTTTATGGCTTAAACACTTACGGATTAATATGACCAGTATAGACAATTTCTTAAGCATCACCAAATAAAACACTCTCAGATCAATAAGATCACCTTTAAACAAACTGACATTTTTTCCAGTCACACTCTTTTACTTTTAAGGATTCATCACTTTTCTGTCTTTCCGTCCCGGCCGTCCGTGCGTATAGGTCACGTCTCTCGATCAAAACCGAAAGCGACATTTTATTGACTGCATTTTTGTTGATGTTGCCGGTCAACAAGGATTATACAGAATGTTTTAACGACTCTTTGGATCAATACAGAAGATTATTCGAAATTACATTTTCCGTACCCGGCACCTCCACCAAACACTTCAATACACGAGAAAATTGCATGTGTGTGTTCTTCTTTGACTAAGTCGCTTCTCTTCCTATTTCGGGTACTCCCGTTACGTGCTTGTCTATAATGCATATCCAAAACTAATACTAATAACAAAACCCAAAATTCTTAGAAATTATTGCTTAAGATGAACACAAATTTCGAAATTTACTCCACTTATTTTTATCTCCGTGTCGTAAACTTTACCATAAGATGTTTAACGTGTCTCAGTAAAAAATGTAGAATTCGCGTTAATGTTGTTTCTTGTATGACTTTTTCCACGTGGCAATTGTATAGACGTGAGAGCTGCAAAAACTAGCAAGAACCATTAGTGAGCCACTTTCCCAATATCACGGCCCATAAAACTTAATAGAGATCAAACACATCCACAAGTGTATGAATTAATGTAGCGAAACATTGCAACCGGGCTCTTTTAGCCACATTGCCTTAATTGAGTTAAGAGTGAACCATAGTCTAGCTAGTCTAATGTGTTGAAACAACATCTGCATAGCTTTGGCCATAAAAAAGTCAAAAATCTCTGCAAAACGAATTATATAAACCCAGTTTACGTTGGTGCTAGAGTAAATACAATTTAAGTTTGTTCGCCTTTGTTTGAAACAGCTAAACAGTCTTGTATTGTAGCCCAATCCGTTTACAAGTTTACGAATTTCAACGCCTACTTTTTATTTACATATTATAACAACTTTTAATGAAAAGCCTAAGTATATAGAATGCTACTGTATGTGATAAAACAACTTCTGTAAACTACCCCCATGTACATGTACTAACAGATTATAATGAAACAATATTATTGTTTATTGTAGCAGTTCAGACTTTAGTTCATTGTAGAGTATGCATTGCATTCCATTAATATAACTAACATACATTGGAAAACAAAACAAATCAAACTAATGGCATAAACTATACAATTTATCACGTAGCTTACGTTAGTTATTCTAGGATATTCCTGGCACTTACATTTATCATATCTTGAAATGATTGAATCTAGGTCATTTGCTCATTCCTGCACTTTGTCATCGGTATTTTGTTTCTCAACCTCCAGTCAAGCAATATGTTGCCTCCAGAAGTGCACATTATCTTAAGGGAAGGTATAGATACTTAAATAAAACCTTTACATCTGGACTAAGAGTATAATCCTCATCATGTTAAACTTATATCGTAATTGCAAGCTTACATTATAGAAGGCGTGGAGAAAATAATTCATTATCTAGGTGCCCGTTAGGGCACCGCAGCCAAGCCGCGGTGCGCTACACAAAACAAAACAAAACTTATAACTGCACCTTATACAGCAAGCAGAGTTGGGGTGATTTCGAGGTGTCACCCAGCCGTCATGAAACGTGATGTGAACTTGAAAACTATCAAAATCGAGGGGATTTAGGTAGCCGACAACACATGCCAAATTTGGTTTGGGTACGAGCATTCCTTCTTGGTGAAAAAATGACTTGAAACTACTGGCTACTACTTCTACTATCTAATTCGTCAGTTTCAATGCCCAGGATTCTGACCAAACGGGTGGGTCTACAACGTTCAAATTTTACATGGACATTAAGGTAATAGTGATGTAGTTCCCTTTGAAAGAAAAAGTAAAAACAAATGCTGGAAGGCTTCCAAAAAAGGTTTTACAATAAGCCTTATACAGGCATACAATCAACAAGTAACTATAGTTACGTGACAATAATCGCCTACATTGTTTACAAAAAGCAAGTCTTTAGACCACTATATTTTTCCATTCTATTGTTAATTGGTAATACCATATCAATTAAATCGACTTTGATAAAATTATTATATTTTAACAAATAATTTTGCAATGGAGCTTGAAAAAGTAATGAGATCCCACACATAACAAAAACTTGTAAAAATACAGCCAAACCTTACACACTCAAAAGAAATGAGATCTAAAAAAAGGGCCAAGCTCATCTACCCTTCCACATTTGCGCATTCTTAATTCATAAACGTACAGTGTCCCGTAACAACATCCTTGAAAAGCTTGGCAAAATAGAATTTGCATGACCATTCCATTACGTTAAAATTAATTAGAAAAAAGAATTTGGATGAACTATTACGTTTAAATTAATAGTTGCAAATTCTATTTTGCCAAGCTTTTCAAGGATGTTGTTACGGTACACTGTTACGTTTATGAATTAAGAATGCGCAAATGTGGAAGGGTAGATGAGCTTGGCCCTTTTTTTTAGATCTCATTTCTTTTGAGTGTGTAAGGTTTGGCTGTATTTTTACAAGTTTTTGTTATGTGTGGGATTAGTTGTTATACTTCCACGAACAATTCAATATAGGTTACTCGATCTACTCACGCTGAGTGATATAAATACCACTAGTTGCAACTTGTCTACTCATCTATGTGTGTCTGTGCGACCTACCTCACGTTTTTATGGTAAGCTGTCGTCCTTCTGTACCTTTCCCCCCACTGAAACATTGTTTATTCATGTTCCCAATTTAAGTATTCCTAGCCATTTAGGCCTCATCTATAACTACGCGAACTTCATTTAATATGATTTTTTTAATATTTAAGATTACCATAACAGCATTATAATCATAATAATTAATGTTTAATAATATTATATTTTTAACATTATACCCCAATATAATATTAGTTGGTTGGAAATTGTAAAATTTATTAAAGTGTCGTCTTACCCAACACGTTTATCAAAATCAATAATAACCAAACTCACACAAGTTTCTCACAGCTTGAACTCCTATAGTCGATAGAATTACGAACAAGGTTTTGGCCCTGTTTGAATGTGGTGTTCCCTCCTAAACCGTGTTTATCTGATTACACATGGGGATGATAGAACACAGCTCAGGGCTAACGTTATCAGTACGAGACTGCAGGGCTAAGTGTATCAAACAGTTCCCTGGAAGCGCGTCGCGTCGCGGCGCGTCGCAGGAGCTAGAACACATCGCATTTACATACATCACTTTAACTCCATTCACGTCAAGTAAGAGATTTGGACTTTCTAAATCCTAAGTGGCTTTAAAAAATTCCGCCTCTGCCAATTCCAACTGCAATTCCAACTCCAATCCGGGCAATTCTCATTTTTCAACCCGAAGACGATTCCAGAGTATGCATGGAATGAAATTCGAAATGAATCGGTTTCCATTGCCGTATGGTAACATCCGAGACAATATAATTTAATGGATACGTGTAGCAGAAATAAACGACAATCAACTTGACAGGGACGTGCTTGAAAATGTGTGACACTCATTGATTGATCGCAAGACGGGATGCTTTGCTTGCGCTCGCGGCATCTCAAGCAGCACGTTCAGTATCTGGCTTATGTTACGAATATAACAATTTCGAATGCAATGTTTGTATACATATCTTTTGTACTCTGTACGACAATTTTAGGTATTCATGTTTTAATTTTTATTTCGTATGCAGTTTATTAAATGTAATAAGAATCAAACTTTAAATAAATTACAATAAAAACAATTAACTATTACAGAAGGGCATTTCTCATGTTATAATACTAGGAAATACGCTTAAGTCCGCCGCGTTGTTGGAATGAGCGTAATATTGGTGCATTGAGCAAACATTGTGTTATGCGGATTTCTGTTGTTCTGTGAAAAAATTATTACTAAGTCGAAGATTTTTAAAATTAAATTAAATAAAATTAAAAATTACTTAATTTTTTTATTAATCGTAATAAAAAAAAAAAAAAATCGTAAAATTGCGATTGTCATAAGAATAATCTTCGATTGCGCTCAAATTTTACACGAATATATTAATTTATAAAATTAAGGTTCTGTGAAAAAATCATTACAAAAGGATAAGACGTAGGTGTTATAAGTCAAAGAATTGTTTTGAAAAAAGAAAAAACTGAAAAATATCGATTTTCATGAGAAAAAATTTTTCGATTGCGCTCAAATTTCACAAGAATATCTTAATTCATGAAATTAAGATTCTGTGAAAAAAAACATTAAAATCGGATTAAGCATGTAGGTGTTATAAGTCGAAGAAATTTTTTAAAAATCGAAAAAAATCGTAAAATTGCGATTTTTATGAGAAAAAAATTTTCGATTGCGCTCAAAAAACGTGGCAGTTCTAAGTTCAGAGATTTCGAAGGCCTCCATAAAATTTCATCACAATTGGAGTATCGGTTTAGCCGGAATCGTGTTAACAAACACACAATAATACAAACAGAAAAAAAAAAAAAAAAACATTCCGGATTTTTTTCTCCAGTGTAGTGAAATGGAATCTTCGCTTCGCTCGCTACGCTCGCTACGCTCATCCAATTAAGGACTTGATAATTTACTTAGTTAATACTCTAGTAAAAAATTAAATGAAACTATTGTAACAAAATTATTGTATGTAAAACGTTAATAAACTGGTTGTGATCGTTAACAAAAACTATAAAGACAACAGTGCTACAATTCGTAAGAGAAATATTAAACACTTACAAGCTCCATCCGCTGAAGGGTTATGTATTCAAAGACACAAATATTGGAAGTAAATACAAGGAGTGTGTTAATATAGCAAGGGCTTATCTAGCTTCGCGGTAATCCCTGCTAGAATCACCCCAACTCTCGCAATGTCAACACAAAACTCTTAGACTTGAGAGGAGGGAGGGTGTACTAATAGAGATTAGTCTTCATGGTCAGTGGGTCCGACGAAAGACGGACTTCGGAAAACAAAGACCATCTTCAACCAAGTGTAGCTGGTTCGTTGCTAAGCTCTTGCGTGTAGGCCTTCTTTTCTATCGTGTTGATTCTCTCCTACACCTCGCTAAGCTCTCTGGTTTCTTCAGTGCACCCCAGAGACCCACTAGCTAGAGCCCAATAAACCCCCCCCCGCCATTTATCTCAGGTGCCGGGTAATGGTACCCATCTCGCCCCTCTCGATTACTAATGTCATCTTACAGAACCGCAGTCGTTCATCGCACGAGTAAGAAAAGGTCAGTCAACTGCACATGCATCACCAGATAAATAAAACGGTGACTTCTTATCGTATAGTCTGCAACCAGAGGTTTTTATGCACACAATTCATTTTTATTTTCGCGCGAATGCTAAAAGAAATCTTCTAAGTGACAAAGACATTTTCTCTTGATAATAAAAACATATTTTCTCTAACTTTAAACCACATAAATCAAAGTGAAAGAAAAGAGCTTTTCTCTCCTAGAGAGCTAATTCCGTCGAGTCCTGTTTTTTTACGATTTGTTTCACCGCGTAATAATTTACCCTGCATAAGTTTAAGTTAGTCGTGGGGTTCCGGGGAAGCTCCTGAGGATGCGTCTCGCGGCGGATGTGAAACATCAGTGCCCTCGGAGAGCATCAATCAACATTGACGGGGGTGGGTGGGTGCTAGGGTGCTGGTGGGTAGCAGCCTAGTGCACGTATCAACTATATATAGCCGAGGGCGATCATTACCGCACGTGTGGTATCCGTCTCTTCTGCATGGTTGGATCACCTCGTGACTCCAGCAGTGGGGATGTTATGTTATGTATATTCCCCGCCAGTTCACAGCCCTAATCCAGCCGATAGCGTCACTGCCCTCCGGCTCCGCAGCCAGTAAGTACCCGCGTTAGGCTCTCAGCCCTAAGAGCACGCCACGCACTTATCGCCGAGATACATTACCGGACTTTTGGAAAGTATTCGTCGTATTTAAGTGCAATGCAATATTATGTACTCTAGAAGGGTTTATAGCTCCCGCATCGTAACCCAACCGACACAAAGTCTGCATGCTCAAAGATCGAGCTAAGCATTGCATTTAGCTCACGTGACACTTCCTGCCTGCCGCAGTATAGCTATTATAGTTGAAATGCATTCTTAAGTGCTACTCAGTATGCACTCTAGCGGGATATAGCAGTCGTATCGCAGACAAGAGACAATCCCATCATCCTATGATATTCACGATATTTGCAAAGCTGATGCAGCTGCATGACTTGGGACGAATATTCCATATTTTAACTCGAGCACCAAATTTATTTTCATCATGACAGTATTGTTGTTGTATTGTTTTATTATATTATAATAACCACCAAACTATAACAGAGTAATAATACTGTAATAGTAATAATACATAACATAGTATTATTAACTTTTAGGAGTAAAAGAATGCAAATGCATAGTGTGTTACACCCAAGAATACTTAATAAAATATTCAATTTATTGCATTTAAATTTGATGAACCAACTACAATCCTTTTGCATTTTGTAAGCAGTAACTAGACCGACAACACACAAAAGGTTTATTGTTACCATCACGATGACAAATATGACGACAGATAACTTATATGCACAATTATTTAGTAATTTTTAACTTGAGGTTATTAACAAGTCACTATGTTGTAACGCTTTGTTTTAATTTTATTGATATTCTACCTTTAAAAAAATACAAACCTATACTGAATAAAATAATTTATAAATCATTCAACACACAAGATCACACATTATCATGGTTGCCAATAATTGGTCTGCTTTAATAATTTAATGTCCCCCACTGAAAATCAGTTCTGCGACTAAGTTGGTAGACTCTTAATAAGAATTTATTTAAGCAACGCATTTTTTTTTATTTCTCTAACGTTTATACAGTTAACTTACTAAAACTGTTTTACAAAGAATGAACACTATTAATTTTACACAACATGGTAATGGTGGATCTACAGGTGCACATTTTGAAATGCAAAATTCACGAAAAACTCGGAACATTGTTTTGTTAATGAATACCACCACGTATTAGAAGTGACACTACTCCCTGTCCTTTAACTTCATGAATAATTCCAATTAACCTACTCAGTCTCGATCTGACGTCTGTTTTATTACAAACAATCTCTTCCATGCACGTATGTTTTGAAAGCGTCTCGTCGGCCATTAACTTCCTACATGGCACTTACATTTACTACGGTTTAAGGTTTATATATTTAAATTAAACACTATAAAATGCATTTTGCTTTGAATGCATCATAAAAACGTTAAGAGTATATTCACCATAACATGAATTATTTAAAGTTTGAACCGAAGGTACGGTTGCAGGTTGCATACGTACAGGATAAACAAGACAGGATAGGATAATAACTAATGTGAACAAACGTTTTATGTAGGAACGGGTTAGCATTATTATGTTATGTATAAATCGATATGATGCAAAATATTTCGATAAAGATTTATCAAAAATATGCTACTTGTGCTAATATTTTAAAGGTATAAATAAATCATTCAGTGTTGTGAAGCCTAAAATGTGTATATAGTTTCAAGAAATATGAATACAAACGTTTTTGTTTTTGTTTTCACTGACGTTTAGAACTAAATAATGTGTAACAAACACACAATGCAACGTTGTTATCAGTGGTTTACACAATCAAGTTACTTTTATAAAGATCAGAAGGAACGAACAGATACAGATAGTGCTTATATTAATAAATATTAAATAAATATTAATTTTTGGTTTCAGATTATGCATATGATTTTGATTTTTGAAATCGATAGTGACAAATTAATATCGATATCATATCAATAAATTTTCCTCATGCCTATTAAGCTCTTCAATAAATTGAATATACAATTAAAGGTGATATATTATAAACTTGTATACTTAACTTAACGCGAAGGGTGGATATAGTGGTTTTGTAATTATACAACCACCTTATAAACATAATATACCCTGTTCTTCGCACAAGCTTCTACCGCGTGGCCCCACCCCCCACCCCCATATCACTTAGTGAGCCGGGACAGTAATTGGTAGCAAATCACAATAGTGGGTATGTGGGCACACTACTCAGGCAGGCCGTGAATAAATATTCCCCGCCCGCACAAAACAAAGGAGAGGAGACAAGGTCGCTAATTCCCGTGCAAACAATGGAGCATCTGTGGGGGATGCTGAGACGGTAGACCCTGGAACAATGGGATAACACGCTTCACAGGCCAGATAAACTGCTCTGATGAACAATGAAGCGAGGGAATGAAACGTGTGCGAGTGGGGGTGGTGCTTTGTGCGTTAGATTACAAGTCCAAGTGGTGACACACACAGTTTTGTGCGCTACGTGTAAGATGCGTATGTGCGTGAGAATGTGGTACTTTGTGCGTAAGATTACAATCCAAGTGGTGAACACAATTTTTGTGCACTATGTATATAGATGCGATGGGTGGAAAGTGGTTTTGTTAATTACAACCAACTTAAAACATTTGCCTTGTTGTGAGAGCTTCTAACGGGGCCCACCCACCCATTCAATTAGTGAGCCGGACAGTAATTGGTAGCAACTCAATAGTGGGTATGTGGGCAACTACTCGGCAGGCGTGAATAAATATTCCACGCGTCGCACAAACACAAAGAGAGAGGAGACGAAGGTCGCTAATTCCCGTTGCAAACAATGGAGAATCTGTGGGGGGATGCTGAGACGGTAGACCTGGAACAATGGGAACACCTACAGGCATTAACTGCCTTTGATGATGAGCGAGGAATGAAACGTTGTGGTGGTGGTGGTGCTTTGTGCGTTAGATTACAAGTCCAAGTAGTGACACACAGGTTTTGTGCGCTACGTGTAAGATGCGTATGTGCGTGAGAATGTGGTGCTTTGTGCGTAAGATTACAAGTCAAATTGGCGACTCGGTTTTATTAGTCTTTAGGAACAGAAAATATGTTTTCGTTCATCAAAACGTCTGTAACCAAGCATTAATTTTCTCGTAGATCATGCATTGAAAGAAACACAAAATATGGTAATTGTGAGTTTTTGTAACTATAGTCTTGTTCTGGAGAGAAAACGTTTAAATAGATACGAGAAGTTTTGTAGATAAGCTGTAAAATATTACGTTCTCTTTGAAAAATAGAAAACAAAAAACATTTTGCTCGAGACAGAGCTTACACAATGAGAACAAATGTTAGCATATTACATAGAATATAGTAAAAAGCAGAAACGCACATAAAAATAAGCAAAAATGAGTGTTGAAACGAATTTTCTTTGACATGTTTTAAGAGAAAGAACGTTAATATTTCGTAGCAAAACACATTTTCATGAAATTTGAATAAGTCCTTCCACTTCTTTATATAACTTGTTGGATAAAATTGACGTCTGAAAGGAGCTTGAGTATTGTTTATTCTGTACCCCACCTTGGATCTCGACGTCAAAACTACGTCTTTATCCCGTTAACGAGGTATACGCACACAGAGCTTCCATTGTGTACTTACACAATACACCTTAGCGAAATAATTATAATTTAACTTAAAGTAATGATAATATCACCCCATTACCCATCCCATCCCCTAATATAGAACAGACTAACAAGTTAACAACACGTACGCCCACATATTCACACGCTTAACAATCGAGATAATGCATCTTATTCTTGATTAAAACCCAAGTGAGCCGGAATGGTCGTGTTCGGATAAAACAATGGAGCCCATTCACCCTTGGCTTAAAGTTGATATATCCCTGATTTCATCAGCCCCCCCTGGCCGGCTCCCCAGTGTTTTATCACCTTTACATCCCGCTGTTCGTATCCGCGTTTATGGGGAACTTAAAACACTTCTTCTAAAAGCATTCATCACGAGCGAAAAGTAACAAAAACTTCACGTTAATCGTTATTTACTCCATTTGCGTTGGCGAGTGGATTATCTTTAATTCACTTATGTCAATTAAAACTTCCGACACTTAAAAAAGCCAGCCACACAAGATATTCTTAAGAGTTAATTTTCAATTTTTTTGTTTTATGATTATGAGTTTAAAAATGGCTTAATGATAGTTAAAGTTAGTCATGGGTAAATCTTAATATTTCCGTTGATAATCGGATTAGCAGTGTTGAGTTGAGAGATAGTCGTACTAAAGCTACGTTCACAGGCTGATACCCTCCGAGCGTCTTCGACCGACGGTCGCTGCAGATCCGTTGAATCAACACACACTGCCCCAAGGCGAGCACAGTGCACACAAACCGAACCCACTTTAATATACATTGTGTATTGCATGTTATTGTATGTGGGAGTGTTGATCGAGAATGATAATATTGATACTAGTTGGCTCAGTTTGCAGCCGCTTCTAGAAATTTTTGGATCTAACGTCTGTTTTATTTTTATATTAAAAGCTTCTCAGAAAAATCGTTTTTGGTAATTTGTACATACAAACAATTGATTGATATTTATTTTAATTCGTGTAATTATTTAATATTAATTCACATAATAATAATTGAAAACGGATTGTGTCATGAATGATATTGATATCGATATTAATCTATTGACACTGAACAAGCGTTTAAAGTGAGCTCAGTTTACAACCGTGTTCTCGAAATTTGGAAATAAAACCGTTTTATTTTTATTTTTAATGAAAGATGGACAGGTCGGTTGTTTTAATATAGAAGCAATTGATTAACTATTCTCATTTCATGTAATTATTTATCATTTATTAATATTTTGCATTTATCTCAATTGTAAATTAACATGTTAACACACATACAGAAAGTAGAAATTTATTTAGTGGGGATATGTATGACAACTAGTCCTATTAATGTGATTACGAGTGAACGAACGACCAATCAAAACTTAGAATGAACGGAACATAAACAAGAGTTTGAGTAGCTGATTTGAAAACAATTTGATCACACAATATAAGGAGCCAAACACAGCAACATCGAGTGCATTGAAAGGAAGGAAATTTTAAACCGTAACAATTGAAAATTAACTAAACGAATGTTTCGTATTATTGTGAAAAGCTATAAGAATTAATTACTGACAAGTAACGAGTTTAGTAGCAAGGCATTGCACGGAGTAATAGGCTTCTAAGGAAGAAAAGCCACGTTCGCAAGATCAATTCTCACTACGAGTATTGCTGACACACACCGTCCATGCTATGAAGACAAGAAGTTTATTTCTCAATTGATCGCGTTTGAGATTCTAAAAACAATCAGGTGAGAATAAAAACATCTGTTTTACAATAAGAACGACAATCTTAAAATTCGAACCGTGTAGCTACAATTAATACTCAGTGAGGGCAACTTATTTTGTGAGAGCCCCTCCCACTTGTATCTTGTAGGTTTAGCTTGGACTTCTGTCTCAACCCTGTAGTTAGGCCTACAATTAATACTCAGTGAGGGCAACTTATTTTGTGAGAGCCCCTCCCACTTGTATCTTGTAGGTTTAGCTTGGACTTCTGTCTCCAGTCACCGTTCAAGCACGACCTACAAATCCGTCTAAAAATCCGTAGAATAAACTGGGTCTCGTTCCTGGAAACCTGGATAAAAATGCATACAATACATACAAAACAATACAATACAATAGGAGACTCGACTAACTCAAAATGTCAAAATCAGAAGTCAACTATGAACGAAAAGCATTCGAATAATAGTCAATACACAATTTACTACTTTTCTTTCTGGCATTAAGTCATAAGTAAACTCGGTCAACCGGCGGTGTTATACCCAAGGGTACACTATTAGGGAGCGAAGCTTCCCATTATTTAACACTTTTATTTTTCCATGTCCTTCCGAGCATGAGTCACACTCACGATGAAAACCATACGTGATCTCCGTTTGACATGCGGTTATATAAAATAATACGTGGTGATAATTGGTGAGCGTCGGTGTCGGAAGCTATCACATCCTAGGGAGCAGCTTGATCAACCCGGCACCTACACCAAAGGTATTCTCATTCTGGAGGAAATTTTATTTTTGTATCGTTCTTCAATAAACTACTAATGAAGTGGCTTCGCTCCCTTTGGAGTAATCTCGTACGCGTGCTAGTTAATTTATTTATTACCTGACGTGAAAATTATGACGACAATGCGCAAAAGCTTCATAGACGATGCATCGATGAAAACTCACGGTAAATTTGACGTCGCATTGCGAAAATCCCCCTGGTACTATAAGTCTCTGTTCGATTCCCCGTGCAGGCATCGTTATCTGCGGCGTTAACCCCTTCCTAGACAACACAAAAGCTCTTCGTCTGCTTTATGGCGGACTGTCGGCGATTCCTTTCCGCTCTAAACGTCCTCCAAGAAAACGCCCTCTTTTCTTTTAGCTTTACAACATAGATTTTTTTAATCAAAAACTCACACCACTCATGGCAACGTCTTGTTCAGACATTCATATATTTCACTTTCCCCACTGGGCAGCGTTTACAGCCCTTTCCCCTCGGCTCTGATGCGATATCGTGGTGTCCTCGTTGTACGACGCGTGTTTACATATTTATTACTCTCGTATTTACCTGTGGATGGGATGCGAGGTTTAGTTGAGAGCATTGCGCGGTGCGTCTGTATATTCGTGTGTTTTACTACCAAGTAAGATCGTTGCGTATACATGAACGAGCGAGATGTGTGTGTGTGTGCACATGGCGATGGTTTGCTACCCCCACGAAGCACCAACGCTACCCCATGCAGCTAGATGCTCTATAAAAATGATATTCCATGCGAGAAGTAATGCGCACGAGTATTTTCTTGGGCTCCTATAGGTTTTAAAGTATTATCACTCGTGCTTTTAGATACGTATATACAGTGAAAACAGATATCGTGGGGCAACTTAGGAACGTCTCAGTTTGCTAGTTTCGACGCTTCGAGCGCATTGAATATCAGTCGCGAGGCCTCTGTAAGGAGTATGATGTCTACTGGCAGAAGAACCGTGTTACATCAAAATGTGTATTCAATAAACCGTAGAATAAATTTGTAGTTACATAAAACAGATACTTTTCTAGCCTACGGTTTAAAAAAAAAAACAGCACAAAAAATACATTATTAGAATATCAAATGTATTTCCTAATTACAAATTTATGGCGTGGTTAATGTCATTTCCTGAAGATTCTGAGTTCCATAATAAACATCATTTCAATAAACTTGAATATTAAAAATAGAGTGTAATTTTGAGGATTCCGTTCGTGTCCTGAAACATAAATGAAAACTGAAAATGATTGATTGATGGGTAGACGTAAAAAAGTTGAACAATAACAGCATGTTAGGATTGAATATTATAAGTACATTTCAGGTATATTATAAGTTGCCTGATTTAATCATAACTTGATTATTTATAGGTGACTTTTCTGTTAAAAACGCTATGCCTGTAGACCTTCGCCATGGAACACTCTCATAAAATAAAATAAAAGTAATGCTCACTCAATTCATTTGCATTTCCGATGCTGTATTATTAATATGTTTTATATAATTTATTTTTAATTTTATTAGGTCACCAGCATCAGAGCAAACTCTAGAAGAGTGGTGCGGTTATAATTGCGGGTTGATCTTCAAATTCAAATTATGCTTTATCAGGGGGATCACGGGGTATGACCGCTCTGTGAACCGCGTCTCGAAATAACACGATTTATTTGTGCTGAATTTCAATGTTAATAATTAATATAATAAATAATGTAATATTATAAGTAATATCGTAAAATATATAACATAAACGCAATATATTATTTTTTTTAAATCACAACACATTGCAATTTAGTAAAGGTTTGTCTCGAATGTGACATCGGTAGCTCAATGGTACGTAGAGACGGAGGTTCTGGGTTCGGGCCGCAGTCGGGGAATTCTTCTCCTATCATTCAATTACTATGTCCTGAAAGCGGGCTTATGCTTTAAAACCACATTAACATTAATATACCTATCTGTTTTACATAAATTACGTTGCGATCATTCTTTCTTTTTTAATTTATGAATATACATATTTTATAAACCTGAACATTAAGGGATGTGAACATAATTATAAACATACATGCTAAATTACAAAATATACGATAATTTACAAAATATGGCAAGATCTCGTGACGCAACTCACAGTTGGTTTGTGAAACCTTCACACGGATCGAGCCGAGATGAAAGCTGGCTAGAGCCCAACTCTCTGGCCGCCCCGTAATATGATGTAAGAGAAAATCTCTATAATCTCACTTCCGAGAGGAATAGGCTTAGGGTACATACTACACGACTATCGACCATTATAGCCTCCGCGTGTGGCGATGATTCGGAGGTGGTCCCAGACTCGTCTGGCTTGCATGATACGCGACGACGCCAGTTGTGGCGGTCAGCTGTTGTAATACGCCGAGTATTACTATAAGCATTCTGCGGCTGGAGTCAAATGTACATCTAGTAGCAATAATACTCAATACTGATAATGATACTCGGTATAACCTTGGTTCATCAGGCGGGTTTTATCATAGTCGAAGCTGTCGTCGAAATTTCGCAGACGAAATGTGGTAGACAGTTTTTTTTAAGTTAATAAGTTATTTTCTTGTTTAATTTTTTTAAAACTATCAAAATATTTTAAATCTTTGTATCTTTTTTAATTTGTATTTTTTAGGTTCTTACATTTTGTATGTCTTCAGCTATACTAAGATAAGATAAGATTTTTTTCTGAAAATTAGTAAAACTATACGTTGGTTGCGATCGTCGCTATTTAAAAAAAAAACATTGGGTCCCCTAATGTCCCATTCTTGTGTCTGGACAGGATTCGGTCCGAAATTAGAACAAATTTTAAGAAGTGAACAAACAACCAAAATTGTCTCAGTTTCCGAACGAATCCAATCTAGACAAAATTAATGGAGTAATAGAAAAGGGTTCTGGCTTCTGGATATAGTCGCGCTACAAATGTGCGTATGTGGGCTTTTGGTATAATTTGATGCTCTCGTATTGTAATTGTTTGCTGAAAAGTAGCTATGTATATAGCGCTAAGATATTTTTATAATATATATTTACTTATGGATAACTTAAAAAGTGCATATTTCAACCAAATAAATAATTCTAAACTAGCATGAGCCTGACAAACATGCGATATTAAGCGAATGTATTATGCCAATGCAGTTCTTAATTTTTCCAACCTTTCTGTTGATTTTATTGTTAATTTTGATCTTATTAATCCATCAATGTAGTACGCAGACGATTTAAAATGAATGAATGATCAACCAGTCGTAAGTATAAAATGTAATTATTATTCAACTGAACTCAGTTTACAAATGCGTAAGCTAACTATACTTTGTTTCAGTTATTCAATTAAATCAGTTGTTTTACGATCCACTTCAATTCACCTGGCACAAAGGGTGCATTACCGCTCCCAAACGAACTGTGTGGTGCAGGCGCCACGGCATTGTTGTTCCCAGCAACGCGTGCAAGCTAAATATAGAGCCGGTGTTTTTACAGTTAGGTTTATGTGGCACAGAGGGCTTACTAGAAGAAGGTAAACACAGCTTTAAGTTCTCATTTTATAAACAGAATGTGTTGCCTATGCGGATTTCTTTGCGAGTAGATGTACGCAAATGATTTAACGCGACCCATCTGTGTAACACTATTCGCCAATGAAGATGTAATGTAATCCGCTTCAAGTGTGAGAGAACCCAACAAAGTGAGCATCTATTCTGCAGTACCTACGCCGTCTTTGAAGGTAAAGAGAGAACTCGGTTTGTTTATTGATTTTGTCTTCCTAGATCTTCTTTAATACAGGCTAACCGAATGTTCTCTGGCTGGAAGGGAGATGGTTATCGTCACTTCTGAAATATTATGTTAGCTAATACATAAATCGAGCAAATGGACACATTTTTATAAACAATTTCCAAACATAGAACATCACACTGTAAGATCTTACAAAAAGTGCTTGCTTCGCAAAAATTTGTTCACAATAATATGAAGACCAGTGCCAAGTTTAAAACATCGAGACGCGTTGATGCGACCTCATCTGGACAAATATTAATAATCATATATTCAACAATTAAAAACTTTACTGGGAACATTTTTACACCAGGCGGAATCTAAGCCGGGCTGCGAGGGGTGAAATGCAGAAATGAATATTAAAATAAATGCATATTCAAGGGCCGTACACAACTCGCAGCAACGGGATGTAAATTTTACATCCAACTTGTACCTTGAATGAGAACAACATAGAGGTACACTCGTGGGCATAACTTCTGGATGGGCGGAGTAACGAAATGAATATCATTTAAACAAAAATAATGTTTGGTGGAAATATTCTAACGTTGTGGTATATTAAAGCCGGCTGAATATTAAAGATGGTGTTTTATTCATTAGCTTTATGCAAATTTGTCAGTGAATAACTGAAATTTTAAGTATTTACAAAAAGCCTAGATTATAAAAAGTAAATTGAAGGGATAAAAGTGTTCACAGTTAGAGTAACAGCTGTTTTGAGTAAACGATTATGAGGATGTCCGTTTGAACTATAGTGTCAATTCTATCGTATGTTTTATCCATGAAATAAAAAGAATACTCTTACTAAATAAACAAAACACATTAGCTTAAAATAAAATCTACATAATCTCAATGATTGATGTTCCATCAGAAACGTATGCTGATGGGGAGTATATAATATGGATATACTGTAAAGTGCATCTGGTCTCTTGTTACGATATGGAAAGGAATCGGAAACCCATGGCACAGACTTGCATCCCAATCAAATGAGGCATCGTCAACAGCAAAATAGTATGTTATTTTCACGGTATTTGTATTTCAATATCATATTTCATTACAAAATTATTGTATTAGCATCAAATCAATGCATACATAATTAAATGAAAGTGCAGTGAGTGAGTATTTTACTTTGTAAAAATACCAAAATCCCAGCGATAACGGAGGTTCTGCTTTGCGCTCGTTGCAAGAAAGAACTTCCTAATTAGTAGTTTACGACGTCACTAGTTCAATCTCATTCGTTGGTTTTCATGACATAAGTTTGTTTCCGAGGTTTGCTCAATCATAGTTGAACGCTAGGGTTGAGGCCTGCTACTGCTAGCATATCTCGGAGTGCAATTTACTCAAGCGAAGACGGCCACAGTTTCTAAACTGAGGTATACCTTCTGCTTTCCAACGAAAACAAGTTTACACAAAGTTGAGAAAATTCTCACATCGTCTAGTTTTTTAAATGGAAATTTTAAATTATACTCTTTTGACTTTTCTTTTGTCACGGTGTTTTGCATTTTTACCGTGGACTACAAAGGCGTAAAAGAAGTAGAGAACCTAAGACACAACATATTCAGAGAGTAGAGTGAAACGAGCGAGATTGTGTCGCAACTGTTGGTAAAAATCAGCTGTTCAGTATACACTCACTTTTGTGTTTAAAATTGATTGACGCGACATTTATATAATTAATAATGCTTTAAACTTTCTTTCAAGTAGCAAACAGAATTGTAGCTAATTTGTTAATGCGTACAAGAATTGGTACAAAAGTGGATAACAAAATGAATCACTAACTAGACATTTTATGTGTATTATATTTCCCAGCGTCATGATTGAAATTAGCTCGTCCGGCCGGAAAGTCTGGTACCCACGTCCCAGAGGGAAAGAATCCTGTAATCTGGCTTTCTATTATACAGTCCGGCGCACACGGGTTACCTAACATCCCACAGGATCATTGTAGCCGAGAGAAATCTGAAAAGATTACGCTAATGAATTCCTATTCTGGAATCTAATGTTTTCTCCCGCGCGTACCGGATGTGACACCAGCTTTACGTACCGCCGGACGGAAACCCGTACATCATGCGATAAATGATCTTTTGTAATTAACTTTATAACACTTTCATTATAGCTCCTCATTTGGAAAATCAGTTCAGTGTTTCCCATTACATATCTTTGGATTCCGCAACAGACCCCCAGACGATAACTACGTGCGTCCATGCCTACGTTGTAATCACTGGCTTGAACATTAACATTACATTGAACATATATTGAATATATTTTTTGTGTTTTTCATTACTTATCTTTCGTTACATCATTGGATTGCACTATAAACCGCCAACCAATAAATACGAGCCCAAGCCTACATTGTAATCATTGCCTTGTACGTATATTCATTAAATCTATTTAAAATATCTTCAGCGTTACCTCTTTCCTGAAGTAATCGCTTCCCATAATAATATGCAAATAAATGAAGTGCAGTCTGGCTGATGCAGATAACTTGCGTTTACTCGTCCTTAATTCTGTCAGCCATACTGCACAAAGTTTTATACAATCCTGAAGGTTCTTCCTCTTAAAATCATGACGTGGGATGCATTTAGCTACGTAAGGCAAAGTAATTATATGAACATTGAAATCTTGATTTACTGTTTTTTAATTGCAATGCACAAACAATAAAACGAGCAATATTATTTACGGCTAGTTTATTTCTTCTCAGTTGACTCAAGGAGAAGTAATAAGGAAGCATGTTTGCCTTGCATACAAGGTAAACAATGGACAATACAAGCATTAAGTTATGTACTTTTACAAGTGTTTTTTAAATAAATGCATTAATTTTAGTTGGCAGTAAGGTTAGAGTGTTTTAAAACTAGGAAAACGCTAAAGTCCCGCCGCGTTGATGGATGAGCTTTTAAAAATGTTTAGTTTGCATGGAATATCTTTACTTTTGCAAGTTCTTTGTTTTGATGCCTACGCAATACGCATTGTAGCTGATTGTTGTCAAGTTTCTTTTGTTACCTGTCAATTGGTATTATTTTCCGTAAAAAACTTATATTAAAAGCTTTATTTCTATAGATTTTGGCTAACTATTTAAACTTTTTCTTTTAAAAGGTACTACATCACCATAACCTTAATGTCCATGTATAATATGAACGTTGTAGCCCCACCAGTTTGGTCAGAATTGGCCCAAATGGCACGAAAATATCGCACAAAAATCAAAAAACTTATATTAAAAGCTTTATTTCTATGGATTCTGGCTAACTTTTTCAACTTTTTCTTTCAAAAGGTACTACATCACCATAACCTTAATGTCCTGTATAATATGAACGTTGTAGCCCCACCCGTTTGGTCAGAATTAACCCAAATGTCACGAAAATATCGCACTAAAAATCGAAAAAAATCGTAAAAGTACGATATTCATGAGAAATATTTCTTCGATTGTACCCAAAAACAATACACCTCTAAGTTCAGAGATTTCAAAGGTCCTGTCAAATTTTCATCAAGATCGGATATGCCGTTTGCCTGGTAGAGAGTTAACAAACAGACAAAAAAAAAAAAAAAAAAAAAAAAAAAAAAAACACCCGAGCTAAATTTTTTGGGGGTCATGAAATTGAAGTCTTCGCTTCGCTCATCCAATCACGCATTTCAGATTGTAAGCGTTCGAGTCTTCAAAGACAAATAACAGTCGACATGGAGATAAAACAATTGAACCAATCAGCAACGGGTTCAGTTTGTCTCCGCTCGACGGGAACGCTAGCCATGATTGGCTCAATCGTTGTATCGCTCGTTCCATCATGTGTATCAACATTGCTATTTTTAGATTTCAAGTTCAATGCAGTGTATCAATGGGAGCATCTTTCAGTTGGACATCTCACATTCTGTTCACACACACAATTTACTCACAATTCACAATTTATTTTTAAATATCGTCTCATTTCAATGTTTGGTCGATTAATCGCATCTAGGACAAGTTAAGTAATACCCCTGTGCTTACAAGATAAAAGGGAATCAAATGGTAAAAAATATTTCTTTTTTTATACGCCTACCTTATCCTCATGACATGGCAAACGAAACGCGTGCACGTGGAGCCAGGTCCTGTAACGGTTTTAATGTTTTAGGGGTGGCCGGTAAATGAATGCGTTGCAACGTTTCATTTAACGAATGATAGTCATGAAGAATTAGTTATTTTGACTATAACAACATTGAGTCGCTAGCATTAACACCGGGGTACCCAAAAGAGGTAGTTTAAGAAGGTTTTCCGAGCTCGGGCCAACATTTTTTACAATGTTAAATGTCTATTTAAAAATTTGCTTGATCGGCAAATCCAGCTAATTTACATACAGGCTGGACCATTTTTCGACCTCCAATTTTCATCCCAAAAAATTGGATCTTTGGGACGATGTTAGCAAGGGATGAGCATGTCGCTATCGGAGCACATTTTAACATTTTAAGTATTTTTCCCCAACGCAAGCTTGCGAAATTACTAAAATTTACCTTTTTGATGGCATATTTACAGTCAGTTAAAACAAAAGTGGGCAATATTTTGAAAGTGTGTTCTGATAGCAACAACCACACTAAACAGTTTGGTGCAAACCACAACCCGATAGGACAAACGATAGTGCTTCCAAGTGATCTCTAAATCTCTGCGTTCTGCGTAATAGCCTGGTTTTCTCGTTGAAGAAGAATACAAGAATTAATACTTTCCTTTCAATTGATCAAAGTTCGTTGTTGGTGGAGGTGCCGAGTTTATGAGTAATATATCAAACATAAAATACGGATGTCTGTGCGGTGAAATCTCGTATTTGGTGGAGGGGCCGGGTATGTTTGATGTAAAGTTTAAGTGACGCTAGCCCCACCTCCTTGGGAAATGACAGCAGCAAAATCCTATGTCAATCGGAGGTATTGTTATCGTGAGACGCTGCACAAGCAACAGGGTGGGTGGACAGGCTACAATGAACACAGATTTAATAGTCATTCGAAAATGTGGACGTATTTTGATGTTTTGCTCTTTTTGTAAGAATCTAAATATTAGATAAATGTTATATAAAATACATCTGTATTATTTATTTACTACCTTTGTATGCAAAGCTCTATGTTAAATCTTCATAACGATGTAATGTTTAAAATACCCCAAGGTAACCGAGAATATAGCAACACGCAAGACATAAGTGATAGTGGTCAAACTTTTGTTCTATCTCTCGTTGACAAGTTGGGTGCAAGCAGTGTATTATTACCTAACAAAGCGCTTCTTCTCTATCGTTGTAGGTGAGGGAGTACATAAACTGCAAGCCACAATGACATTTGTTTTACGATCTTCTCAACAAAAGATTCTGCACAACTACACGAGTGGTACTGTCGTTGTCGAGCTATGTGTGCTTTGTGACAAATGAACCAAGACTGTGGCTTTATAGATCGTACTTCAATGGACACTTGAACGGAGTGATCTTATGTTGTTCTACTCGTTACGTCTTCCACACGTAAGAATAAATATAACGTGTTATTCAAGGGGGGGGGGGGGGCTATAGAGTTGACGGCTCGATTGCGTCTTGGGAAGAGTTACAAAAGTACATTTCTCTTGGAAAACATGCTCCAGATTGGGTAATTGTGAAGAAATCCTTGGAATAAACTTTCAGCCAGGATTGCCGATGGCTGGTATTGATTGCGGGACATCCCGAATCAGTCTAAGGCGCTACGTTTGAGCTACACTGTCGGAATAATAATTGCTACAAATTAATTTAGACAAAAACATAACACTTGGTTAATGCTCTTTACCATTTGGAACAACATGAATAATTATGAAGAAAAGATAAATAATGTCGCATCCTGCAATTGTATTTATTTGCATAAGATTGCAATTGCAGATATAATAATATGAAATAATATACAAATATACATAGTAAGGGTTTAAACCAGCTTATAATAAGTAAAACCAATGTAATACAAGTTAAATCTGAATGCCATGCAGAATCCACGCATGACGTGCAGAATCCATGCTCCTGAAATACGACCATGGATAAAAATTTTTGTAAACGCTATTTGTAGTGATTTTATGTATAAGGATCAAATCCAGGACGTAAATACGACGTTTCTTTTAAATTAAACATTGTAACCATTAAAAAAAAATTATGACATATTATTAATTTAAATGGTTAACGGTTTTGTTTGTAAGTTTCCTATAACAACACACAGACATTTCAATATTTATTAGACTATAATCTAAATTTATTGTTCTATACATTGCATATTTCGAACTGTTTGTCTAACCAAAGAATTGAAATTGAAACAAACACGTTGAAATTGAAAGAACTTATCCCAGATTTGATTGCACCGGTGGGTAAAACAGTTTACGTCTATGGAAAGAGACGGATATTGGGGTAGATGTACCCATGCGTTATTAAAACATATTTTATTATAGCAATTGTTCGCCCATCCCCATCATTCTTGATATCTTTCCTGTTCCTCCTTTCGTTTGTTGTTTTCCATTTTACACACTTTTCTGTTTCCTTGACATTATTAGATTTTTGAAATCACGTAAAATATCATCGTTTCAGGAGTATGATACGATGCATTACACCACAACACGAAACTAATGAGATAGCGTGTGTCGTATGCGCTAACAATAGAAACAATATCAATTTAACACAGTCAACATTTTTACAATGGCGATAACACACCTTAAAATAATCCAATCAAAACTTATGGGCCTCTTATGGATGCCAATTTCCCACTCCTTGCAGCAAACCAAAGAATGCATGCAATTTCAAACTGGGTTAAATTGTAACCTGCAACCACTTTGCACACGGGAATACGAGTTTCATCAGCTTGCATTTTTCATGTTGGGAATGAGAAGACGGCAGCAAAACAACACAATATGGAGATACACGGAGATCACTTGAGGTAGGACTACAAGAAAACACGAGAAAAAAATCCAGAAATATGTTTCATATAATATAAATATAATGTGTACTTGGGTTTAACTCAAATAATACATCCAATTTGAAATCCAGACATTAATAAATAAAGGCAACACATTATTAGTACCTAGCATAAGTAGTAGTTTGAGAGAAGATTTTCGCGCCTCAGATATCTATAAAGCCATTTTAAAATACGAAGGTTATTATCATGTTGGTTATCGCTCACTCGTCGATACTATATGTAACAATGTTGTCGATTGCGTCGGGGCCTACAGGGTTAGCTAAGTCGCTTTGGTTTACTGTCCCCCAACTGAAAATCAGTTATGTGACTGAGTGGATGGAATCTAAAAATACGGATTTTTTTATTTATTTATTTATTTATTTATAAATTATTCAGTAGTTGTTTCAGTTTGAGCAAATAAGGCACATTATGTATGAAGATTAGAGAATATTAATATAATTAAACAAAATCATAAAAAGAGATGATTGATCGAATAACAAGCGTTGTTGAAATAGTTTGCTATATTTTGGATGAGATGTTTTGGTTGTTTATCTCAAGATTTATTTTGAAGGGGTCTACTACCTCAGACATTACACTTATTTATGCTAGATTAGATAAATAAAATAAAATAAATATTAAAAACAGATGAATGAAACTCGTGGATTTGTTTGCATGAAGCCTTTATGGTTGTTATGAAGAGGTTGTTTGAAGGTCCACACATAACCCCGATAAATAAAAATAAATAAATACGTAATTTAACTGATTTTCAGTGGGAAACATTAAGGGGGCGTGAATCTGTTTCCGTCGATTTTGTCAACCAATTAAGTAAAATGTCCATAGGTTCTGAATTAAACTATGAAATTCAACTATTTTTGGCACACACGAGCAATAATATATGCTGATACCAATACAAAAAAGTAAGTTAAAAAACATTGTTTTTTTATTATTAGCATTTTTCATTTAAAAGCTAAAGATTATCGGAAAACGTGTATCGTTATTACGATTCGATGTGCGAAATGGAATTGGCCCATGGAATTATGTCTAGCCGGCGATGGGTCGTTAGTCACTATAGTTACCCTTTGCAGCTAGTCACAGCTGTAGTTGTATCTCTATATCATCGTGCATTCGCAGTGCAGTAGACAGACCGAGTATTTATAATAGGAAACCAGATGATTCTTTCGATGTAGTTTTATGTTTCTACCCAGCTGCTGCTTGATAAAATCCCTAAGTTTATTATTATTTATTTTTGTAGGATATGAAAATGTTGAGTTTTATAGTTGTGCAGTGTTTTAGCGTTGTTGACAATCGCAGAACACAACTAAAAGAACACAAATACATAACATTTTGCATGCATTTTTAAGCTTACTTGAGGAAGGGACGGGGGGGGGGTTACCCAAGGAAGACAAATCAAATAAATTTAGTAAAATAATTGTAAACATTTTCAATTAAAAATCAATAGCATTTGTTCTACTATAGTTATGTGAGACTGTTATTGTGTGCTTATAATAGAACTCAATTGTTCTACTCTTTTTTTATAGCAATATCACATTATATAAAAAGTTTAAATCCAGAGAGATGGAAATGGAACGTTCACGGTCCGTGCTATGATTACTGACAAGTAAAGAACAATATGTTAATTATATCCATCAACTTTTCAACACCAACGTCACTAGCTGAAACTTGCAAGATATGCATGAGCGCAAATGATCTGTTCTTCAGCATATTTTGAATGAAATCGCCCCGGGCATCGTTTGTGAAGCGAAGAAATATCTTTGAAATTCATAAAGAATGACGGCAAATCTCATTTTGTAAAAATTACCATCACAAAGGAATTGTATCTCTTAACGAGACTAGACCGCCAACTGAGGGCCCGTAGTTTTGTGAATTAGTTCTGGTCTTATTCGAAGGAAGGGTCGTGTTTTCTGAGCACAGACGCGGACATTTCTAGCTCGGCTGTGCCGTGCGGAAAGTACGTGATCGCAAAAAATTACCAAAATTCGCTTTCTGTTCAGGTACGTTTTATACTTTGGTATAATTAATATATACAGACTTTCAACGTGCCCTGTGTTATTCACATGTAGTTTACGTTGTGTGTTATTAATGTTTTCCAACACAACAAAGACTACTAAATGGATAATTGAAATTAATACACGGCTTGAGGTATACAGCTATCCATACGGAAAGGTCATAATAATTATTAGAGGTAGAATAAACGAACAAAATGCAGCAGAGATTATATTTAACGACGTTGCAAGTATACTCGAGTTAGAGCATTAATAATGTTTAACTACCTACGCAATATACGGAGTACTGACAGTGACATGAAACACGTGATTTAAAGCATCAGAATGCATTAGTGGTGGAAATGACTGCATTTATAAAGTTTTTAGTTCACCATGAAAAGCTCATTAACAAGTTTTTGTGTTTCCTACAATTCACGCAATGATTATGATAAAAGTTAACCATTTTACAATTTACACAGCAAATCAAACTGCAACTATTTAACTAAATACTAACATAAAGATATTGTAAAATCATTAAAAAGTTTTAAATATAATGCGAACGCGGCATCTTTTTCTATAGATGTATTTGAAAGTTATAGGAATGGGCGATAGGAATGATATGACCAGGCTGATTTAAGCTTGTTTTTACTGTCTATTGAAATGATCGATTTCATTTTTTGTTGACGTAGGAAGAGATTTTATACCGAACCGAAGTATTTTCTTTTAATTCAAATATGATCGTGGACCTTGTAATTCTGGCCCTGAACTACCACAGCTCATAATTGAAAATAAACAACGTAACAAATAACAGAGCAACCATAACATCAATATGTAGATTAACCGGCAACGTTTCAAATATCTTTCTAACCATAATTAAAGAGAAAGGTCATTCAGGTAAGGTGAGGAGAAAAAAGTGAAACACCGTGAATATTTCCAGGATTTTATATGCAACCGATTCATATAACGTTATGTATGATCTATAGCTTGTTGTTGAAAATAATACTGTTGCAAATGATGATAAATATAGAAATTATCAATTTTGATTGATGTTAACTGTGGTTATCGATAACAATGTTTTTTTTTATCATGAGAATACATTTTAACTGGACACATTTCCTTCGTTTATCTGAAGTATAACACATATTCATTACTTGCCGTTTATGTTTATTGGACTATAAACCTTAGTGGCAAGAGCCTTAGGCGGTATGGAATAATAAATAAATTTAACCAGCTCAAATATATATTTAAGATAATATCATTAAATCAATTACAACAAAATTTGCGTGGATTGTAAACAAAGCTAGCTTCAGTGCAAATGGATACGAGAAACCGCCAGCCGTAGAACGTAGTGCAACAGTTTGGTAATATTCAAATACCTCGGACTCGGATCATTAGCAGAATCATTTATAACAGTTTGTTCCCGCATAGGAGTCATGTTAAAATGAGATGGAATATTGTGTCAGGAATAATAACTCAAATAAACGTATGGATGACGTTGCGTTTAAAACAATTAATCATGTCTAAATAAAATACGCAAGAGAGAAACTGTGTTTGTTTTGGGAATAACAATTCAATTCAGAATAACTTTCATTCGTTGTTTGTTATTAGGTTTAAATATTAAATAATAAAGAGATTAATGTGATACATTCTAAAACACAAATATATTGTAATATTTATATTACTCGTAGATATCATCTTTCGTTTACCTACATTTTATAATAATTTACCTAATTTACCAAAGTTCAACATATTTTCTGATTTTAATTCTTTAAAAACTCAATCCGTGATTGGACTGCAGTTGAAGCTCATTAGCATTTCCCCCTCTACTCTTTTATAAACACTTTCCAGTTAATATTGTTACATAAACATTATTTACTCTCATGTTTTATAGCACTTCTGGTTTTGATATATTTGTTTATTGTACTTATTGTATTTATTGTATTTGTAATTTTAATTTTAATTATTACTTTATTTATATATTATATTTAGAAGTGCGTGTATATAGCATTTTCAAGAGTCATTTTATAGCGTTTTGTAGTCATCTATTTTTTGGCTAATTTCAAACCCTTGTGTGTGAACTTCTTTCACATTTTTAAATTGATATTTGGTCATCAAGGTTGAATTAATATCAAATGAATGAAGATGTGTATAAACAAATTATAGAAACTATGTAAAATAAAATAAAATAGGACTTGAAAACCTTAGTTATAAGTGAAAATATAGCGCTTTGTAGCATCTATTCACAAAACGCTATTTTCACGTACCTCTAATTATATTATATCGTATATGTGAAATGGTACTCGTGCCGTATTAGACTCTGATAAAAATAAATAAGTATATTAAAAGGATAACTAAGATTATGGCATGTGCATATAAAATAGCAGATTTAGTATTTAGGAGTATAGTACGTGTTGTATAGTACCATTAACACAGTACCAACGTTTTTTACTCAATTGCAGTAAGTACCGTTGAGAAGGTGATGGACATACAGTTAAAATGTTAATTTCGAGGAATGCTCACATAAGAACGACAACAGAAATTATTAAACATAGACTCGAAGTTTTATAATTTTTGTGAACATCAACTTTTTAAAGTCTAAATAAACACTATGATTTGCAAATTTTATTTAGAATTATACAATGTCATGGTGAATTTTAAATGAAAACAATTAATCATTGGCATGTTCACGAAATGAGATCGATTATTTCAGGCATGTGTTTGCATAGCCACCACACTCGTGGTGCTAATTTGCAAAAGTATGGATTATCAAATTGATTGGTCTGACTTTCCAACGTGGTATTCAATGCGTTACCAAAACGCAAATATCATTCAGAACAACTGATTTACAAATAAGGACAATACAAACTAAGACAACATAAGTGCACAGTTGCAATTGTATATATTATGATTAAAATCGAGTTACTGTTCGAATCACCAAATAATTATTGTTTTCAGGCTTAGAATTACCGCCCGAACATGCTACGACTTGTACCTATGGATGGCTCTTTTATTTTCCACGCGAACTTCAAGAGTGAAAATGCAACGGTTAGTTGTGTTGTGTGGATGGATGAACGTAGGGAACGGTGAAGAAATTGACCGTTAGTATACATTTCAAGCAACATATCACTTCGAGGGATACCAAGATGTCTATAGGTTCGTTTTTGTCCTGCACTGCCGTCGCTGGTGCAGGGTGTAGAACACCAACACGTTTTTCTGTCCCGTGCAACTTACACTGCGGCGTTATTTTGTCCAGTGTAAACTTACACTTTAAACGCGGTGTAACACCAGCTCCAGAGGTGAGTGTGCGGTGTAGTGCAGTGAAAAGATGGCGGCAACTTAAATTGAACTGTGTTTTAACGTAATGTCAACATTTCTTGTAGGCTTTATACCAGAAATAATATCGTTTTATATTACATACATTACTTATTTCATACAAACGTAATAGAAATCAAATTGTACAGAATTATTTAACTGATCAAATGATGCTACACCAAAGCGTTTTTTGTCTTGCTGTAGGTTACTACACTATCGACGTTTTCCGGTCTACACCTACACCAGCACCACAGAAAAGTGCAGGACAAAAAAACGAACCTTGTCTCGAGTCGTAGCTCGAGTCGTAGCTTCGAATGCCCACGGGTTAGTGAAGAAATCTTCTTGCCGTAGAATGCACATCTGAGTGATTAAGACACCAGAAACTTGAAGATAATGTACTTTAAACTTAACATTTTCTTACGGAGAATCGTTGTGCCAAAATCTGTCGTAAAATTGGAAAGGCGTTCTTGCTTGTACTTTATACTTTTGTTTAGCAGCGAATGTACTGGAAAGTTCATAACCGGAAACTCGACGTTTTTGATAAGAAATCCGCACAAAATATGGCATACACTTCATATCGTTTTTGAAAATGTGAGACTTTCATAAAAGTTCTCGCAAGAGTATCAAAGAAAAGTTTACAGTCGGGAGCGTGGCAGATGATAATTCCATAGTAGCCTATCTACTCCATATTTTTATCTTATCTTACACAAATGTTCCTCCTATAAACCTCCCTACATTACATTCTGAACTGAAGAAACTGTCAACTTTACGAGTTACCGCTGCATTCTTTCAAATAGGTAGTATTGTTATTACATTTGATCTCCAGAACAATTCTATACACCACACCCTCAAATTTACCAACTTCTCTGGAATTTAACACTTTTTATATTTTAGAACATGGAAAATTAGAATTCACTGTGCGCTGTTTCATCTAAAATAAACTTTTAATATGTGTAAAATATTTAATGGATTTTTGCGAACCCTCACTCTAATCTTCTGAGTATAATAAAACATTGTTTAACGTGTAGTGAATTCGTTTCACGATGCACTTAATACCCATGTATATCACAATAATGTTCGCGTCCAAAATCAAAATTAAGCTAATAAGCTTCATTCAGAGGTTTTATACCCCCAATAAAAGTTTGACGCTCTTCTCAGAGGCTGAGGTTGCGAGAGAAGATTTTCACGACGAGCACTTAAAATTATATTCTAGAGTAATTACGTTCGGAATATGCGAAGAGTTTCCACGTCACAGCTACCCTAATCGTCGGCCTCTGCGCATGTTAATGCCAAGCTAGGAACTAGATTGACCAAGTTTTATGAACGCCATTAAATCTACGCACCTGGTGGATTTAATCAAAAGAAAAAGTGCGCACTAAACCTGATTCCGTAATGAGGTGACGTCACTACACTGTCTTACACCCGACTGCTAAAGAACAGAAGCGAGCTCGTGTATTCTCATGATGTAATTGGGCGAAAGCTATTAGAACGTTATCTTCGTTGACTAGAACAAATTGGGAGTCGAATATCTACTGGGTGATTCGATAGACGGTACCCGTAATTTCCATATCAGGATTAGATCGTTTTTGTGCGGTTAAGGCAAGGTTTATAGTATGTTTTATTCTGGTTAGGATAATGTATAAACCATGTTTTTGACGATATTGAATCTTATCACACCAAAAATCCCGTTGTTGTTCAATGTTCTTATTTTCGTTCAGTTCGGAAGTCACTCATATCTGTCACGACGTCTATATTTTATGGTAAAGTATAAACGGATATTTTCCCCTTCTGTTTTTAGGTAGGAAGAAAAACTCGAGGAGAAAAGTTTACCTCAGAACTTGGCTGATCGCATTTTCTAAATTACAAAAATATACGAGGGTTTCAGTTTCGTTGAAACTTTTATGGCCATAATAACTTATGAGATCATCAATTAAAAATAAATTTCAAAAATGTTTCGAAATGGAGCGCCTCGAATTTCTTAAGAGGTTGACTTGTAAATCTCAATCCCAAAGGGAGTGTTCTCATGTATGCTTAACGTCATTCATTATTATCGTTATACCTTTGAATATTGTCAGACTTTCGAACAAAAGCACTACTTTACAGAAACGAAGTAGACGGTAACATACTTCGAAATTTAAGTAACATAATAATAATTATTATGCACCACAAAATTACATAAAAATTTATACGTTTTTTTAATAAAATCTATATTTATAGATATTGTAGTATTGTGAGATTATAACCAATTGTAACTTTTTTCATTTTTCAATAACCAATGAAATTTTAAGATGAAAAACAATCTAGATTATAATGTACATTGTTTTTATTTGTTTACATAATTCATGTCAACAAATTCGGAGAGAATCTAAGTTGCAACAGCAGAAAAAAAATTATATTCCTTGATACCTCTTACGTGCGAGGATCATATTATATTAATAGTGTAGTAATTATTGATCTGATTTTTTATTTATTTTATTATTATTTTATACACTATTCAAATGATATGTGGATCACTAGTGACCAATTGTGTCAATTTAACCTAGTAGCCGATGCAATTATAGGCCTATGTTAGCCGAACATTTGTTATAGATTAGCGATGAATTAGCAAATTACAACTTTAAATATCGTAAAGGAGAAAAATTAAAAGAGGCCTGCATTAAATATGATTAAATTAATACTGAACAAATGTAAGCAAATTGTTGATAATGGTAGTTGAAATTAATACAAAATTTGTAGCAATGCGGGTTCATTGTTCATGTATAAATAAATAAATCTAATGATTTATTCTAAAATAAATTATATTTGTCTTTAGGAAGTGTAAGTTTTAAATGAAAATAGGAGTTACAATAATATACAAAGCACATTTTCGATCCAATTTTCTTCAAAACAGAAGGATAAACAAGTAGACACGTAAGCGCTGGAGAACAAGGACAGATACACATCTGCGAATTGTTATTCGCTAGTTGTAATTCGGAATACATTCTGAAACGTGACATCATCATTAAGCTCTATAATCAGTAAATCGGCAAACGATGCCTTTTGGCCATATCCACAGATGATCATGGTTGAGTATTGAGAACTGAGAAGTCGAAGCCCAGGTGGCTCTCAGGGCCGACTTGTTCTTAATGAACGGAATACATTAGTAAATCAGCGCCGTCAAGGATTCCGCCTGCAGAGTAGGCATTTTCCATTCTATGTGATTAAGCTAATAGAATATTAATTTCACGTTCGGCTGAGCTATCTTTGCGCTCTCAAAGATATTAAGCCGATTTATTAGGTTCAGACTCAAGTCCAATAGCAGAAGAAAACCTGTTGGTTTTGTGTATGAGATGAATCGAGCCTTTATAAAGTTGAAGCTAACGCACCACGAAACGGGCTAGATATTTGAATTCGTAATATTACAAACGGGGATTTTGCTCAATATGCAAGCAGCTTATATATTTTAAACCATTGGCGTTTTATAATTGAGGGCATTTAATAAATCAATTTATTCTGAGAGATTCCAAGCCATCGTCATTTGGCGATCTATTGATCCACTACAAGGAAGCTCTACTGTGTCTAGTTATAGACTATAAGAAAGTAAAAAATTGTTATTTTTGCGATACTAAATGGCGAGTCAAATTCAGTAAAACATGTTATTCCATAAACACCATAGAATTAAATAATAGCTTGAATAAAGTTTGCCTCGAATCCCTTAATTCCACGAACGTTTCAGGCCCTCCCCTAGTGTTCCAAATATATCGTCCCCTTCTAATGGACGACGTTCGAAATTTTGTTTCTGTGATTTACTTTCAGTTCTTTCTTCAAGTAGCTGATTCCCATTCTGGCAATGCCACGTGCGATAAACCAGGCCGAGCCTTACTATGCGCGGCACGGTCAGTGGCGTCAGCCACCACCGGCGCGCTGCTGGCCCGATGCCGGCATGCGGCTGGCAACGTGCAGGCCACACGTCATGACCATTATCATCACAGACTTACCGTAATTGCCTTTATAACCTTCTTGGGACATACATCTTGCGAGTAATACGCATAAATGGCGACTAGACCGTGTTTTCAAGTCTCAAGACGGTCGTAAAGCGGAGGAAAATTGTCACCATGTGAGGGAATAATTATATTAGCTCACTGTAGAAGGAATGGGGAAATCTACAAACTTAGCTACCGAAACTCTAGGAAGAGCTATTTCCGCAGCCTCAGTGATAGTTTGTATTGCATATTGTAGTTTGTATGTTTTTGTATTTAAATTTTAAACCTCTTTTTAATTGTTATTAATCAATGTATGTTATTTTTATTCTGTGTCCTTGTGGCAGTTGTATTTGTACAACAGAGTTTTGTTTTTGTTAAAAATAAAAGTTTTCTCTCTATGTTGATAAATAAATAATAAAATAAATTTTATTTAGAGTCTGCCCAACTCAGTTATATATATGATTTTCAATGGGGGACTTTTAAATCAAAGCGACCAAGCCAACCCTGCAGGCCCCGACGCAATCGACGAGTGAGCGATAACCAACCAAAGATCGATATTTTTAATAGGAAATATAGCAATCAGTGGTGTGGACAGTGCGAACACCCGCGAATCAACGCCAGAATCAACAAGGCCGATTCAGAACAACTCTGAAATTTATTATGTGCTTCGTTGCTAGGACGGCTCCAAAGTCACCGTTTACAAACTCCTATGACAAGAACTGATGGACTTAAGTCCAAATCAGAAGTTAAAAAACTTCTGACTTTAGCGGGAATCGAACCCTGGACCTTCTGCATTGGAAGCAGATACGCTAACAACAAGACCAACGAGTTATACAGTTGTATAACTTGTAACTCATATTCTATAAAATGATAAAGGCAAATATTGATAAATATGCTATTACTTTTCATTTTCATTAATTATAATAATTTACCTTGAGATATGAAAAAAAGAATAGCAGTCGAACAATTGAGATATGAAAAAAGGGGAGAAAATTCAAGAATGAAAAACAAAGAGCAAAACCAACGGATTAATTCCGGTACAAACAAGAAACGGGGAATTGACTTATTCGTAAGACGCAACGTGCCTATAAGGCCTACTCTTGTGGCTGTTTGTTCTAACAGGTTAATCCGAACGAACGCTATGTGATTCATGATAGGCGAAGGAACCTCATCGGCCACGTGATAGCCCGACTCTCACCAGGGATCTAGCCAGATCATGTCACAGTAAATCAAATCTTCTTTTACGACTTTGCCAATTCTACCGCGGGCACAAACAAAACGCAACTAGACAACGCTAACAGAGCAACAAGAGACTACAGTCTTGTTGATGAACATGTGATAAAAATCTATAATTATTTTGGTTTAATATAAATCGTAACATTATATTATAACCTGCAACTAAGAATATGAAAAAAAAATGTAGTGCTTTGTTCCTGTAATATTTTGATAAAACATCTATAAGTATAGTTTGGTTTTTATGTGATTTTCCCAGATTATAACAAGCAACTGAAACAAAATGTGCATGGTAACTGTAATATTTTGAAGCATCTCCCCACAGAATTTAATCCAGATATAAACCCCAACCCTTGTCACTCGACCTCAACGGGTCATTCACTTGTAGATTGCGTGCCTTGACAATTCCACCACCTAGATTGGAAATCTAATAATCACACTTCTATGAGTATAAAGGCAAGCAACGCAATGCAACCATTCGACCGAGCTACACTGACCAACCGCACACATCAATGGCATAACTTCCCAGCCAGGCGAGACTCCAGAGGTAATTAAAGTTATAATCATTATCGGAGAAATACTCTCCCAGGACGAAATAGTTGAATATTGTGTGAAAGCAATAAACAATTATACTCGAACTAAATCTCAAGCTTGACGACAAATGGTAGAATCAACGACCACTAAACTAATGGTTTCCCCACCACGGATTTCAAGCTATTCAAGTCACGTTATAATGAAGTCCATTTTGTTACAAATACTAAATTTGCGAACTTCTACAAACTATTAATTTAAGTTTACCATAAATATATCTTCGTTCATCATAACTTATATCGCGATGAATTATGTCGTAACAAAATTTGTGAATTGCTTGTTACCCAATCGTTGTAAGTTTTTTCTGTCTTCCGTGTAGCCAGAATGGAAAACTGCCAACTGGACTGTGTTTTGTCAGTCATCATCTCTAAGCTACTTGGAGAGAGTCAAATTATTGTGAACACACGTCGAGAGAGTCTGAGCTTTGTAGCGAGACGAGATAAGTTCGGCAAACAAAGCTCGGTGTGATGTGAAGAACTATCTAGTCACACGTCAAGTTTTGCGCACTTGTTTGAGTGCAACGTCTGAAACAACCATGAGACGTCAAGATAACAACATGAAATAATTTTACAACACAGGGTCTACAGGGTTGGCTTGGTCGCTTTGATTTACTGTCCCCCACTGAAAATCAGTTATACAACTGAGTGGGTAGACTCTAAATACAATTTATTTATTTATTTAATATATATCTGGATATGAAATGTGTCAACCAACTAAAAGAAAGCGAATACAAAGAAACAATGTTATTCTTGTAACTAAACCACGTTTGGTACCCAAGTCAAAATGCAGACTGCTAATTACGATTAATGCCAACAGCCTTGCAATGTTGAATACACTGGTTCCCAATAGATTTCCGAAGTTAATCAACAAAGAAAGTAGACAGTACTGGAGTGGGTGACCACTTGGTAAGTGGTAACACCACGTGCTGTAGGTAAATGGGGTAAAGCAGATCGCCAAAGTGTGCCCCAATATAAAACGATCCTTGCATTGTCAACCTTAGCATACAACATGTTTCTGGTGTAAATAAAATGGTATATATTTTCTCATTATGCCAGAATCGATTGTGTAGAAGAACTAACGACATTCAAAATAAATTTGGAACTAGAAATAATGATATGAATCACAGTGTCATACAAAATTTAAAATAGATTATTCAAATGAATAATTATACTACAGGTTAGTCAGTGGGTGACTTATATGACAAGGAACATATTATTATGCCTTCATATATTACTAGGAAAACGCTCAAGTCCCGCCGCGTTGATGGATGAGCGTAATTTTTTTAAACGAAAAAAGAGTAAAATTGTGATTTTTTTAATAGATCATTTTTCGATTACGCTCAAATTTCACACGAATATATTAACTCATAAAATTAAAGTTCTGTGAAAAAATCATTACAATCGGATAAAGCATGTAGGTTTTATTCGTCGAAGAAATGTTAAAAATTGAAAAAAATCGTAAAATTGCGATTATCATGAGAAATGATTTTTCGATTGCGCTCAAATTTCACACGAATATATTAATTCATAAAATAAAGGTTCTGTGAAAAAATCATTACAATGGGATACAGTATGTAGGTGTTATAAGACGAAGAATGTTTTAAAAATTTTAAAAATCCTAAAATTGCGATTTTCATTAGAAATAGTTTTTCGATTACGCTCAAATTTCACAAGAATATAAAAATTCATGAAATTAAGGTTCTGTGAAAAAATCATTACAATCGGATAAAGCATGTAGATGTTATAAGTCGAAGAATTTTTTTTAAAATCGAAAAAAATCGTAAAATTGCGATTTTTCATGAGAAATAATTTTTTGATCAATTTTTCCCCCGTGCAGTTCTTCGTTCAGAAATTTCAAGCCCCCCAAAAATTTTCATCGAAATTGGAGTATTGGTTTAGCCGGAATCGTGTTCACAGACACACAAAAATACAAAAAAAAAGAAAGAAAAAAAAAAAAAAAAAAAAAAAAAAACATTCCGGATTTTTTTCTCCAGTGTAGTGAAATGGAATCTTCGCTTCGCTCGCTACGCTCGCTACGCTCATCCAAAAACAATATTTTTAATTGTATAATATGTGTGTGACTCAGAGGTTTACCATGGTCTTCGTATCATTTCCAAAATATCAGTTGATGAATTATTTACAAATTTAAACAATTTTTTAAGGTACTTAACAGCTACTTGTCGACAAATATGAAAGTAAAAGATAAATTTTTTAAATTGCAGTGTCCTACACACGAACTATAAACCAATTCATAACTGTCAAAATAAAATAAACATAGTTTTTAATAGTATTTAAACATTATTTTAATTGAATGGAATAGTGTTATTGAGAAAGTCTTACAGGATTCACATGATTTAACTTACGGTGGCAATATATCTTAAAACTAAACATGCTATTCATCATTGCCTGTGACATCCCCGCATTTTTTCACGACACGAGAAATCTTCAGCAACTGTTTGTTTGCGATCTTGCGAGGAAATATTGCCACTAAATAATCGTCAGAATAAGACATCTCATATAACTCCTGGTTTTTGTACCGTGAAAGTTTTAACAGTTTGGCTCTGGTCGACGCTTCCGTCGAGACAACTTTGATGTATTGACGATAGTTTTAGCAAATTTGATGACTCGAATTTCCGGCTCGACGCCGCGCGTATGATAGAGGCGTCGGCGTCGGTCGAAGCACTCGTCGCTGGCAAGGGCTCAAGTAGGTCCGACGCTTGCAACATACATAACGGTGCGTGGGGGGGGGGGGGGGGGGGGGGGGGGGGGGGGGCTCCTCGTAGCACGTTCAATTCACTCGCGAACAAATTCATAATTCAAATAATTAGTCTCTTCTAATTTATCAGTCACGTAAATGGACGTAATAAAATAAATGCTTCACGGCACAAAAATTAAACCATAAAAATTGTTTATGAAATTTATTACGTAGGTTATTCACGAAATTCTTTGAATAGTAGAGGCCAACATCCAATTAGTACGTTTTCTGGTTACCTGAAAGGGGCGTAATAAGTGGTGAGTGGATATAACTTGGCTAAAATTGTAAACAAGTCATTAACGAGACGGCTTGTTTGTAAAGTAGTCTCGCACGAGCAAGGGACCTCGCACAATTCTGTTTTTATGGCTTAAGGTGGGAGTGAGTTAATCCACTCGTGCGCTAATTTATTGACTAGGACTGCTAATTTGCACCTCGAATTATTGTCCGTTTAGTCCAATGAAAGAGAGCTGTACACACAAAGCCACGCCTTGTGATCAGTGAATGCATGCGGCCACATTTTGTCCGCACGACGGCATACGGTTGTCACTTCATTCAACTTATTAGCCGGTCGATTGACTTCATGGAGGGTCGGTTAAATTGGTCACTGCGCAATTATACTTTCAAAGTATGTAGGATACACCAGCGGAAATATATAAATCAGGGATACACGGAACAAACTTCTACACTAAACTCGTTCTCATCTACTTTAAATCGGATTGAAACTAGAAAATGGCGGATAATTGAAGATGACACAAGCTGTTCTTCGCCCAAACCTTTATTTGCAGTTGTATAGTCATGATTAGATATGTGTAAAATCAGCGTTTTGGGCTATAGATGCTAAACCAGCCAACACGACTTCTGCAAACGCGAAAACGTATTCTCTATTAAAAATAAGGTTTGCTCAGCCAGAGCTTTATGGTGAACATAATTATACACTGCTAATCAAAAAAATAGTGAATAATTTTAACACGAATTCACTGGTTTTGGGGGAAAATATATATTTATACTAGTAAGTGATACCACGAGTACCTATCACTAATATTCCATGACTTTTTAAAATTTGTAACTTTCCAGTCGTAAAGTGGGGAAAAGGTACACCACTTTCTCCAAGATTAAAATTATTTTTACCACCACCAATTCTTTCAATTTCAACCACAACAATAACGAAAACTGCCTTTTATTTGCACCACAAATACTTGCCTCTACTCGTGATAAACTAATTCAGCTATGTATAACCTTAATCTTTTCATGGAATCACTTGAAATATAAATTGGTTTTAATTTAACTCATTTTCATCCCTTTACATTAAATGTTTTCACGGGGAAAATAAATAGACGCGTTCTATGAACATGAAAATAATAACTTTAATTCTCAATTCCAAAATGCATTTTTACTCGCCTGTTATCATGATAATATATTTTCAATCGCTCGTAAAAGAACTGGTCATGTTAACAGCTCGCTAAACATGATATAACCATAAGCCAACATTGCATTTGTTTGCATGGCATATAGCGCAAACACAGATGTGCAATGATTTACTGTCAATATTAGGTTTGTATCATCATGTTTAACGAGCTGTTTGGTTAACCACTTCTTTAAAGAACGATAAAAAGTCCTGCCCTGCGGTATTGTGTGCGTCCATAGTTTATCAATCTATGTGCTATGATTGTGTATGACATCGCACTGGTTGTCAGCAGCCACTCCGGCGCCAGTTTCACTGTGGCGTGAACATATCGATCATCGCACCGACGACTATCAAAGAATGTACATGTTGAGCGGTCCGAACCATCGAAGCCTAGTTTTGAATTAAACATGTAGACCTATTAATGGTGATGAGTGAGGGGAAACGACCAATTGCTGCATGACAGAGTTAGTTAAATGTTATGATAATAAGTACAATACCGTTCAAGCACGTTGACACTTGGTCTCATATAGGTATTACTTTACTCATAAAGTTTTATAGTAACTTTTGATTGCTTTGTTTAAGATGCCCGTAGAATGGACTATTTATAAGAAAAAGTTAAGAAAACTTATTCTACTTTGGGTTATGTTTGTAAAGTAATTGGATGAGCGAAGCGAAGACTTCAATTTCACCGACCCCCCAAAAAATTTAGCTCCGTTGTTTTTTTTTTTTTTTTTTTTTTTCCGTCTGTTTGTTCGCTCTCTACCGGGCAAACGGCATATGCGATCTTGATCAAAAATTTGACACGACCTTCGTTTTCTCTGAACTTAGAGGTGTATTGTTTTTGGGTACAATCGAAGAAATATTTCTCATGAATATCGTACTTTTACGATTTTTTTCGATTTTTAGTGTGATATTTTCGTGCCATTTGGGCCAATCTTGACCAAACGGGTGGGGATACACGTTCATATTTCACCATGGACATTAAGGTATGGTGGATGTATTGCTTTCTGAAAGAAAAAAAAAATGTTAGCCAGAATCGAGAGAATAAGCTTTTATATAGTTTTGAACTTTTTGTGCGATTTTCGTGCCATTTGGGCAATTCTGACCAAACGGTGGGGTTAAACGTTCATATTATACATGGACATTAAGGTTATGGTTATGTAGTACCTTTGAAAAAAAAGTGAAAAATTTGCCAGAATCCATAGAAATAAAGCTTTTAATACAAGGTTTTTACGGAAATAATACAATTGACAAAAAACAAAAGAATTGACAACATTCACCTGAATGGTAGCAGCAAAACAAAGCACTTGCAAAAGTAAAGATATCCCACGCAAACTAAAACCTTTAAAAAGCTCATCCATCAACGCGGCGGGACTTTAGCGTTTTCCTAGTATAATACCACTGAACTTTGAGGTAACCTTTCAACAAAACGTTTTGTCAAAGCGTGTTTAGCCCTTATTTGTTCAACTATAAAATTAATAAACTCTGAACTATAACCTTTAAACTTTCGCTTTCCTTTGCCGATATCGAGTGAAATAGTTCGAAACCCGTTAAACCGTTTTGTATCGTTTTCTGCAACCTAGGTTGAAGATCGAGTTTCGTCGTTTCGGTGGCCGCCAATACAATGGAACCCCCTGTCAATAATTGAGCGAGAGTTTGAGCCCTTTAGTCGAGTTAATCGACTTGAATGGTCCCCGCCATGTGTCGTCGCGACGCCCGCATCAGCACGGGCCGACGCCTCAGCGCTTCACTCAGCCATCCGCAGCCAGGGCCGTGGAGTGTGGACGCCCGCTCAACACACCGCATGGCTTGTTGTGCCAGCAAATAGAGTAAATCATATGGGACACGTGCAGCTGACTGCAAGGGGTACGTGACAAATGCATGGGTGGAGCAAACCTTGGCTGGCTCATTTACAATGATTTAGAGCGCGTTTCGTTTGTGCGGAGTTCAGAATTTATGAGTTTACCAATATTGTGAAAATTGACTTCGTGTGAAAATATCTAAAAATTAAAGTTTTTTGTTAAAAACTCTCTAACAAATTGAATTTATGACAATTGTCGTTCACCATTAAGAATGTCCTTCTGTTCCAATATTGTATGACGTGTATGATCACGTATGAACTTCTTCAGGTGAACGAAGGTATAGGTGACTGTGAGAAGCTTAGAATGCTAAAGAATTTAAAGAATATCATAATATTGACACAGAAGTCTTAAAAGTTGATGAAAACACCCCGATCAGTTGTCGTAGTCAACAAAATGAAAATAATACATCATATTGAAAAGAATTATACTTTTTCGCTGTTGTTTTTACGTCTAAATCTAAATCCACTCGGCACCGTTTTATGTTCTGTTTTAGATTATTTTCCCATGAACACGACTGTACACTCACATGCAGATGTACTTGGCATACCCATACAATACAATCACATAATTCACACAATTTTCGTCCATTGTCAGAAATCAATGCGCACAAAATTGGCCGTCGTTGTTCGCAATGTCAATTGGTCCGCATTGATGGCACGGGTAATTTATACCCTAGCAGCCGTGACCTGATGTATTAATCTCATGTCCGAAATGTATTTCACGCAAGATAAAACTGAAATGTGCAATGGTTTTTGGGGATTTTTTTGCATGCGTTTTTTGCAACAAAATGACGAGCATATGTAATATCCAAATGTTGAAATTGAGTCTGTATCAGTATAAGCAATAGTTTTCTCACTTTTACACCCTGTTCTTCAGGTTATTAAACCTGAGTTTATGTAGTGTGTAGACAAACACTTCACTTCACAATGCGCCAAGATTATTTTTAGATTAAAGCAAATAGTTGTTTGTTTATACGAAACAAAGAATAAATTCAGAGCACACAGAAGCATGGCATGTTTACATGGAAATTCAAGGAAGTCCTTGAGTAATCTTACTTTAAGGCAAAATAGTATAAATTTACCTAAACAATGTTTCTTAATCGAATATTAAAGGGTGTTTGTTAGTTTAGAAATATTTTTTCTGTGCTATTTTATTAATTAATTCCCACAGTGACGCAATGCTAAAGAGGTCGGTCCTGATCGGATTACACAGGATTACAGTTATTCAGAGCTTTACATTTTCATTACAGTATTAACATTAAGCGGAATTAACTCGAGGTGCAATGCTAAATTTGCATGAAAATAAGACAATGCAGAGGATTTGTGTTAATTCAATTTTCTATGTCATTTAATTCAGCTGTATTAAATTGTGCAATTAATGGTGGGAGAATAAATAGCATTGGGTACTTCATTTGCATTTATCTTACACCGTCAATTCTTTATATATACTATGTATGACATGAGTTTGTATTTATTCTACATCAATACTTTGCCTACATGTACAGGATCATGACGGTAGAATATTGAAATGACAATCGCTTATATGCAGCATAATTACCAGGGACGACTATTTCACGATTTGACGTGAATATAAAGAATGGACAATGTGAAAGGCACTGGGGTCTACTTGCTCAAACTAATCTATACAGTTACAGTAGGCAGATATCGTGTGAAAGCCAGACCGCCGGCTGCAGGAAGCCCCGCTAAACCTGGCAGCCTCCGATGTGCCAGCTTCCTGCCTAGCTGTGGTAAGGGTGGTTGGTTCCAGCTATAACAAGAAGTATTTCTTGGCATGGAAACAGAAAGGAGGGGAGGGGAGCGCTATAAAAGAGGGGACACTTACGTACCTATTCTTTCTTCCCGGCACAGGAAACGTAATGAGCTTTGTTTCACTCACACAACCTAAACCTTATCCGAACGTACTCAATGTGTGTACAATATTTACTTGACTGTTTAATTGTAGTGAGAATCCTCTGAAAAAAAATTAAATATATGCAATTACCTTCAGTTAAAACACAATTTCACCATAAGGTACTCCTATAAACTTGGGGAGTAATTAAATTATTCGCACTTCTAAATTTTGACGATGTATTCCGAATGACCTTATCCTCGTCACAATATCGGTCCATCAGTCTTCCCAATCCCTTACGAAAGCAAAATGTCATTGTTAAATTAATCATATATGATGATTCAAATCTAAAAGACATCTAATATTCTACATGAAAAGTTTTATATCATGTATTATGAATGCGCGGAACACGCGAAGAGCTAATAACGTTATAGAAAACATTCTCATCGAAATTCAATTCTTGTAACTGAGAAGATATGAAAGTCGTAACCAAAAACACTGAATAAATGTAACCCGGAGAGTAGATTCAATTATATCCTTCCCCGCATCATATAATACGTATTCACATCTCGATAGGAACCAAGTTAAAGCAAATATGTAGCATATCCGAAATTCTCCCTGAAGTTTTATTATTATTGATGCGTCTCCATGCACGCTACGTGTATGTTTTAATAACGTAGGACACATCATATCCCTATGTCTATAGAACCGCCTGCGAGGCAGTTCTTTACTATAGAAAACGCCGACTTCCGTTCAGAAGTCAGAACTTCCGGAACATTCTTATTGGCATTGACATTATCTTGTCTAGCTTAAACGTGAGCAGAGTAGCAAGTTTATCGCTAAAACAGGTCGTCGTCGTCATCGTCGTCGTCGTTGTCTTCGGCGTCGTGCAGAGAGATGCTTTTTAGATTCAGGGCAGTGAAGAGTCTGAGACAACTCAATAAGGCTTAGAAAAATATTAATATCACAAAAACATTTTATTGTTCCATCACTTTCTACTAAATAATAATTTCATAACCGTTATTACCTCTAAATTAACATATTCATACGCGCACACTCAATAACAAAATGCCAATAACAGACTTTTTGTTTTACACGTTACTCATAATGAATGAACAAACAGAATACATTAATTACTAAAATATGAACAACAGATTAAATTATTGTATTTTTTCACTCATACATTTTAAAAGTTTTATTTCATGATGCAGCTGGTTTTGAAATACTTATTAAGATCGATTGGACCAAATCAGTATTTACATTTAATAGAATTTGCTGTTGTAGAAATATTGTTATTGTAATTCAATTTTTTAATTTCCTTTGCATGGTTTTCTACTTTATTCTACTCTAAAACAGTTATACACATGTATGCATGTATGCAGCATGCAGCATGCACATACACATAATGTAGATGTGCAAATATGTGATAATCTAATAGATTGATAACAAAATCGTAGCACGGCAATGAAAACAATGTATAGTACTACTAAGTTTGTGCAATTTGACATAATTGGCGGATAACTTATTTATTTCGACGATGCACTTGTTTTATGTGACAATTCATCAGTTTGTAGACCCGGCACCTCCACCAAATTTAAACCAAACTTGTTTATTTCGACGAAGCACTTGTGGTGTTTTATGTGATAAACCATCAGTTTGTAGACCCGGCACACCTCCACCAAATTAAACCAAACTTGTTTATTTCGACAAAGCACTTGTGTTGTTCTATGTGATAAACCATCAGTTAGTAGACCCGGCGCCTCCACCAAATTAAAACCAAACTTGTTTATTTCGACGAAGGACTTGTAGTGTTTTATGTGATAAACCATCAGTTAGTAGACCCGGCACCTCCACCAAATTAAACCTGTCACATGCTTGTATTAGGCGCGCACGCTAATACGGTCGTCTGCCACTAGAGCGGCGCATCACGTGACGTTTTTAGGGCTAGTCAGTATGGCCGACAACTTCGTGATTGTATCCAAGTACTTGAATACAATCACGAAGTTGTCGGCAATACTGACTAGGCCTAAAAACGTCACGTGATGCGCCGCTCTAGTGGCAGACGACCGTATTAGCGTGCGCGCCTAATACAAGCACGTGACAAAACCAAACTTGTTTATTTCGACAAAGCACTTGTGCTGTTCTATGTGATAAACCATCAGTTTGTAGACCCGGCACCTCCACCAAATTAAACCAAACTTGTTTATTTCGACAAAGCACTTGTGCTGTTCTATGTGATAAACCATCAGTTTGTAGACCCGGCACCTCCACCAAATTAAACCAAACTTGTTTATTTCGACAAAGCACTTGTGCTGTTCTATGTGATAAACCATCAGTTGTAGACCCGGCACCTCCACCAAATTAAACCAAACTTGTTTATTTCGACGAAGCACTTGTGCTGTTCTATGTGATAAACCATCAGTTTGTAGACCCGGCACCTCCACCAAATTACTAAACCATTTACCTTCCATGACACAAAACACTTTCTGCCAGGACTTAAGATTTATTGGCAGTTCTTAATAAAGAAAATGAATGAAATACAATCACAATAATTGTATTTGTTTAAGTAAATTATATTTTTATGAAGAAAATGCGTTTCAAATCTGATAACAAATCACACGTAAAAATGTATATTTTCGTCGTTTTATGACTTGTTTTTGATCGATTGCATCCAATGAAATCCACGTGTGAATGCACAAGTCTCAGAAGTGAAGACAAAATATTGCCCTAAAAAATGCATCGCGTATTTGCGTTGCAGTATTTTATTGAAATCGCTTACTGTTTATCGTTTTCCCCCCACGTTTGTTCTTTCCTATACTAGTGCGGCGGTCGAATCCGAAATTTCAGCTTTGACCCATACAGGCGGTACTATTTCGCGAAACCAAAATAAAATCGTCGGCTACTTCATCACCCACTAGAAAAATGACGTTGTGGTCTTGAAATGCGTGTACGTCATAGATTTACGACGCCATCTTGGATGCGCGGCGTCGATCGCACTTTGCGTTATAAACCATATTGTACATTCTGCAATTTTTGCATTAGAAAACAGAAATGTAGTGCGTTGTATTCCCAAGACATGGGCGTACATTATGTTAAAATTTATTTTGGATCGCAACAATAAGGTAAGGTGAAAAATCAACAATGGCGGGGAAATTTAACATTTTCAGAATTACACAAAAATGTTCTATATTTTTTTACGGTTAAACCATCAACATTTTCTTAAGACATGGGGATAGATTTAAATGGCGGGCGACATTCGTTTACACGTAGATATTTTTTGTTTTGTCCTAATGCAAATACTTTGATCTCCTCGATAGTAAACGTAGTCAAAAGTGTAACGCGCAGTAAACTGCGAAAATGGACGAAACACAATTTATGCATTGTTAGATGTGGTTTATACTTACTCCATAACAATACTTTATGATAAATAATTAAACAAAACCACAGTTCATTGTAAATAATATTTTTTATTGTAATTTTGTATAAGTGGTAATTTTTAAATTATCCATAAGAGAGAGCAAAGCTACTTCATCAAAAGAATGTCTAAGAAGGATACAAATTGAATACAATATTTTTCTTCGCAGCTTTTAAATTTTGTTGTTATACATAGGTGCCTAGTACTTTAATGTCAAGTTTGGGTGCGGTATCCCCGCCTCTTTGTCCACCCTGGATCAATAAAAACATTCTGTACCATCCTTATTGATTAACAATGTAAAATAAAAATCCCTGTCAATCGACGGTCTTGTTCTGTTTTTATAATGAGACGTGACACACGCACCGGCGGACGGAGAGAAAAAGTGATGAATCAGTGGTCGTATCCAAAATAATTATATTTGCTTAGCCATCGCCTAAAACATATACATTTTTTATACTCACCCCCCAAAGAAATTTTTAATTTAATTAATTTATTTGTTTCCTTTTTTTCAATTAGTGGGATCAAGGTGTCTTCTAAAACACAACTATAGTGCAAAATGTGATACCAGCATAAAAATTTGCAATTATGTAGATTTTGTAATGAGAAATTTGAAAATAACTGGCTCCACGATGGGGTCTTATTATTTAACTATTAATTAATTGATTTAATATTAATTGGTTAATTATGTGACACGAGTTTCAAAGTGGCAATAAGTTAGTCATGTTTGGTATTAATTAAGAGCATTTTTCACCTTTATAAAGAAAAAAAAATACATTGAAAAAATATATTGAAATATACATAAGTTATAGTTAAATATGTTGATTTTGCTGATTTTTTAGTTTTTGAACCAAAAGATCAACGTTAAAGTAAAATTTCTCCTAACCAATGATATCACAGTGTTCAAAAAAGAGCTGGTAACTATAATTTATATATCATTTTTCAATTTTCAATAAAAGTAATTACAATATATTTAACACAAATAACAATATGGCGTAAATATGTCTAACTATGGTATAAAATATGATTTCTACTTAAAAATTTAGCAATCTTAAAGTTTTTGTAATGAGAAATTCGAAAATAACTGGCTCCAAGCTAAGTGTTTAGTATTTAACTATTAATTGATTAATTAACATTAATTAGTTAATTTAGTCCTAAATTTTCAAAGTGAAGACAAATTTGTAGTGTTTGGTATCAATTGAAAGCATTTTTTACCAACATAAAGAAAAAAAAATACATTGAAAAAATATATTGAAATATATACATGTTATAGTTAAATATGTTGATTTTGTGATTTATTAGTTTATGAACCAAAAGATCAACTTTAAAGTAAATTTCTTCTAACCAATGATATCACAGTGTTCACAAAAGAACTGGTTACTCTTATTTTTGTATCATTTTTCAATTTTTTTAAAAAATGATACAAAAATAAGAACTGGTTACTCTTATTTTTGTATCATTTTTTCAATTTTTTTTTAAAAATGATACAAAAATAAGAGAAACCAGTTCTTTGTGAACACTGTGATATCATTGGTTAGAAGAAATTTACTTTAAAGTTGATCTTTTGGTTCATAAACTAAAAAATCACAAAATCAACATATTTAACTATAACATGTATATATTTCAATATATTTTTTCAATGTATTTTTTTCTTTATGTTGGTAAAAAATGCTTTCAATTGATACCAAACACTACAAATTTGTCTTCACTTTGAAAATTTAGGACTAAATTAACTAATTAATGTTAATTAATCAATTAATAGTTAAATACTAAACACTCAGCTTGGAGCCAGTTATTTTCGAATTTCTCATTACAAAAGCTTTAAGATTGCTAAATTTTTAAGTTGGTATCATATTTTATACCATAGTTAGACATATTTACGCCATATTGTTATTTGTGTTAAATATATTGTAATTACTTTTATTGAAAATTGAAAAATGATATATAAATTATAGTTACCAGCTCTTTTTTGAACACTGTGATATCATTGGTTAGGAGAAATTTTACTTTAACGTTGATCTTTTGGTTCAAAACTAAAAAATCAGCAAAATCAACATATTTAACTATAACTTATGTATATTTCAATATATTTTTTCAATGTATTTTTTTTCTTTATAAAGGTGAAAAATGCTCTTAATTAATACCAAACATGACTAACTTATTGCCACTTTGAAACTCGTGTCACATAATTAACCAATTAATATAAATCAATTAATTAATAGTTAAATAATAAGACCCCATCGTGGAGCCAGTTATTTTCAAATTTCTCATTACAAAATCTACATAATTGCAAATTTTTATGCTGGTATCACATTTTGCACTATAGTTGTGTTTTAGAAGACACCTTGATCCCACTAATTGAAAAAAGGAAACAAATAAATTAATTAAATTAAAAATTTCTTTGGGGGGTGAGTATAAAAAATGTATATGTTTGAGGCGATGGCTAAGCAAATATAATTATTTTGGATACGACCACTGATTCATCACTTTTCTCTCCGTCCGCCGGTGCGTGTGTCACGTCTCATTATAAAAACAGAACAAGACCGTCGATTGACAGGGATTTTTATTTTACATTGTTAATCAATAAGGATGGTACAGAATGTTTTTATTGATCCAGGGTGGACAAAGAGGCGGGGATACCGCACCCAAACTTGACATTAAAGTACTAGGCACCTATGTATAACAACAAAATTTAAAAGCTGCGAAGAAAAATATTGTATTCAATTTGTATCCTTCTTAGACATTCTGTTGATGAAGTAGCTTTGCTCTCTCTTATGGATAATTTAAAAATTACCACTTATACAAAAATTACAATAAAAAATATTATTTACAATGAACTGTGGTTTTGTTTAATTATTTATCATAAAGTATTGTTATGGAGTAAGTATAAACCACATCTAACAATGCATAAATTGTGTCCCGTCCATTTTCGCAGTTTACTGCGCGTTACACTTTTGACTACGTTTACTATCGAGGAGATCAAAGTATTTGCATTAGGACAAAACAAAAAATATCTACGTGTAAACGAATGTCGTCCGCCATTTAAATCTATCCCCATGTCTTAAGAAAATGTTGATGGTTTAACCGTAAAAAAATATAGAACATTTTAGTGTAATTCTGAAAATGTTAAATTTCCCTGCCATTGTTGATTTTTCACCTTACCTTATTGTTGCAATCCAAAATAAATTTTAACATTATGTACGCCCATGTCTTGGGAATACAACGCACTACATTTCGTTTTTCTAATGCAAAAATTGCAGAATGTACAATATGGTTTATAACGCAAAGTGCGATCGACACCGCGCATCCAAGATGGCGTCGTAAATCTATGACGTACACGCATTTCAAGACCACAACGTCATTTTTCTAGTGGGTGATGAAGTAGCCGACGATTTTATTTTGGTTTCGCGAAATAGTACCGCCTGTATGGGTCAAAGCTGAAATATGCGTCTTTTTAGCCTTCGACCGCCGCACTAATACTATTATACACACTAAGCTTGCGAAAGTGCCGAAGAAAAGCACATAATCGAATGCCAACCTTGCAGACGTTTTGTTAAAGGACATTAAAAATGTAGTCGAAAAAACATGATCAATAATGCTATTTATATTATTCTACAAAAAGAGCTTATTGGCCCGAACAATATTAAAACGTTAATTAAAATCTTATAACTAAGGCCACTTCTTACTTAAAAATGAATTTCGGGATGAACCTTCCTCACCCATCATCAGGTGACTCCTCATAAACCTGATGGGGGGGGGGGGGGGGAAAAGGTTCACCTGAAAATTCGTTTTAAGTAAGTAGTGGCCTTGGTTATAAGTTTTTAGATTTAGTTTTAGTTTTGCTATTTAGAGTGTTGATTTTTATACAAATGGTCAATATGTGACAAACTCTACTAATATAATGACAAATCTACAGTGAACTCAACCGTCACTTTTACTTTTCAAGTAATAAATACAAATTGAAGGAACAGAAGCGTGTAAATCTGCAGAGCTTTTGCCGCACACAGACTACGAAGTAGTACACCGAAGCAAACAAACAATGCGTGTGCTCTTTGACCAATGCACCAGACCGCACGACTCAAACGCTATTGCACGTGCTTGCCATCTACTCCAATGTTATATTCCCCTTGGATATAACATTGTGATACATTCGAGCACTAGACCCGGCGCCTCCACCAAAGACATGAGAAAATCAATTAACTGATGACGCGAGAAACTTAAAAACGAACAAGCTATAGCCTACATTTTTCTTCGTAAAAAAACTCTACTTACAAACTTACAAAATGTGTACTTATAAATGTAAAGTTAAAAGTAATATAATAGCAATTAGTGAATCATTCGTTTCGTTATGGCAATCCTACAATTAGCAAAACGAAGATAAAAATGTATAGAAAAATGCAACTCGTATACTATGATACAAGATCTAATAAAGTATAGTTACCGTTGTGTGGTGTGGAAGGTTGTAATTAACAAATTGATAGCAGACTAGCCTTTGAAGATAAACGTAAATAAAATATGGAAATGTGCCAAATATATGCAACAGTGAATCTCAAATCTACATAAATCATATTGACAATATCAAAACAAGTTTTCAGGTTATAACATATTGTAATATTCTTCTGTCTTAAACTAAGCGTCGCTCGCGCCAACAGCTTCTGAAACTGATACTCTGCCCTGTAATGATGGCACTCTGTTGCTCGCCTAGGTAGGCAATTAACAAGGAAGAATTCTTTGGCGTGGAATTAAGACCATTTATACACCAAACATTTGCTTTATAAAACATTCATTGTAAGCGTGGTGCACATCCACATCCCAGAACAAAAACACTATTTATGAAATAGTAAAAGGATGATAAGGAAACTTGTTGCTAGTGTTTCATGCAGAGCAATTTTTTAATGCTCTTTTTATACTGAAAACTAGAAATATTTCCTACAATTAATATTATAACATGCGAGACTTTCAAAAAAACATTTAGTATGAATATTTATGTTTGAACGGAGTGAGAAATGTAATTGAAGAAAAGCAAAACAATATTTTATTGGCATGCTTCTTTTTTCTTTAATTAGCATATTTTATATAATAATTTCATTGTCATCATCCTACCCATTATTTCTGTATATTATGTATATTACTAATTTTGTACTGAGATATTTAGGTTTGGGTGCTTTAATGGGTGTATGTACAGTGATTAATAATTATGTACCATGCAACTTGAAATAAATAAGAAACCGAAGCATATGAATTACGAAAGGTTAAACATAACCGTCCAGATGTTCTGGAAAAGTTTTACATTGTATTCGTAGCAATAAGCTGGGGATTTTTGTTGTCTAGGTCACGGACTCGCCTCAGAGGTTATATATGGGTGCTGATATCGCATTTTCTTAGTTTCGATAAGGCTTGTATCCAGCTGTTTTACTCACGGTCAATGCTTCTAGAGATTTTCAATTTTCTGCCGCGACGAGAGCGCTATTCGCTCTACTCTTTTCTCGGACAAGAAAGATTAAATTCATAAATCTGATCAAGATTTGGATTTTGGAGAGACAAAGAAGTAAGATATGTTTCGTTGCGCAAGAGGTTGTAAAATTGCGATTGTGTATGTTGATCCGCGTAGAATGTTCGTCTTATCATTTGATTTTAGTCTAAAACTTATTTTATTATTTATTCCAAGAAAAATGTATTTTAAATGAATAATCTTATCTACTTCATTTTCAAAATTATATATTCAAAAACATAATTTGCTTGAGCACAAGCATAATCAAACAACAAGCAACAACAAGCATAATTATTAATGCATCATGTTACATGGGACAACACACCAGTATTATAATTTAAGCAAAAGTAAGACAGTAAGCATACAAGTGAAGCTAGCTAGCAACTAAACCGGAAAGTCAAAAATGGCTAATGTTGATGTAATGCCAATGATTTTATAAAAGGGTATTCTGCATTAACTATTATGTAAGTAAGCAAATGTATGTCTTATCATTGCTTTGAATGCTTGAACTCGCGGTAATACGTAATCGCGGGCGTAGATCCTACTTTTATGAGATATCCACTAAATAATATAAATACCGATTACATTGCAATGCTCTGAAAAATAACTCACACGTATATCAAATAAGGAATAATAAAATGACTAATCAAAACAAATGATATTTGGGAACAAACTTACATTAGTAGTAACAAATTGAAGCATAATGTACAAAATATACACAATCGATGTAATTAAATGGAAATGAGTTGTTCGTCCAATCATAGATTTTATTGCAAGCAGAAACACAGATGAAACATGGATGAAAGAAGTCGAAGACAAGAGGGATAATCAAGTAAGAAAGTAATGATGTTTTAAAATACTAGGAAAACGCTTAAGTCCCGCCGCGTTGTTGGATGAGCGTATATGGTGCATTGAGATGCCATGTGTTACGCGGATTTTCTGTTGTTCTGTGAAAAAATCATTACTAAGTCGAAGATTTTTTTAAATTAAATTAAATTATATAAAAAATTAACCTAATTTTTATAATTAAATTAAATAAAATAAAAAATTAACTTAATTGTTTTAATTAATCGTAATTTTTTAAAAAGAAAAAATCGTAAAATTGCAATTTGCATAAGAAATAATTATTCGATTGCGCTCAAATTTAACACGAATATATTAATTCATGAAATTAAGGTTCTGTAAAAAAATATTACAATAGGATAAAGCATGTAGGTGTTATAAGTCAAAGAATTGTTTTTAAAAAAAAAAAAACATAAAATTTTGATTTTCATGAGAAATATTTTTTCGATTACGCTCAAATTCCACACGAATATCTTAATTCATAAAATTAAGGTTCTGTGGAAAAAATCATTACAATCGGATAAGCATGTAGGTGTTATAAGTCGAAGAAATTTTTTAAAAATCGAAAAAAATCGTAAAATTGCGTTTTTTATGTGAAAAAATTTCCCGATTGCGCTCAAAAAAGTGGCAGTTCTAAGTTCAGAGATTTCGAAGGTCTCCATAAAATTTCATTGCAATCGGAGTATCGGTTTAGCCGGAATCGTGTTAACAAACACACAAAAAATACAGAAAGAAAAAAAAAAAAAAAAAAAAAAAAAAAAAATTCCGGATTTTTTCTCCAGTGTAGTGAAATGGAATCTTCGCTTCGCTCGCTACGCTCGCTACGCTCATCCAATTAGTTTCTGTTCACAGTATTACATTTCTTCTACCTGCATGTCTAAACTACTGGCTCTGTCACGAAGTCGCTTGCATTCGTGAATACTGTTGTAATAAAAGTTTATAACAAAAGCTTTCAAATAAGTTGAAGCCTATGTCGTTATGATACACATTTCCTCCGGTGTTGTAATTTAATCTTATCTTTTATCGGTTTATCGGGAACGCTCGAAAATATTCGTCGATACAGGAAATGAGAGAAGAATTTCAATAAAACCACTCGTCTGTGAATTGTGCGCGCATAAAGCGAAGACCGTAGACGTTAAAAGCGGATACATAAATAACAGAACTGGGAGCATTGAAATGTTGGTGCGAGATACGATTGGTTTAATACAATGTAACGTGAAACGGAAGTTTACACAGAAACCACATTTAACGCGATAATTCGCTTTTCATTTCAATCCAATCTCGCTTTGCTCCAAAGCGATTCATTATACGAACTAGAATAAAGTCCAGTCGCTGGTCCTACCGAAACAACATTCACAGACTCGTGTTGCATCAAAACAAAACACTCACGCTTATAGTAATGAAGATTGGATCTTTAATATTACTAATGGAGTTCTTTCATCAAATTAACAACAACGTATACATTCTAGGAGACTATACACGTGTCAATAGATTGAGGTGAATCAGAGATACTCATTACATTATACCGATCGCCGGTGGCTAATTTTCATCCAGATATTGCGTTGGCGCCGACAAGACTGGTTCGGAGGCAATTTAATTAAAAATTAAAATCCCTTACTGAGAATCAAATCTGTAACTTTTTCGCTACAATCGAACTACGGCATTAAAAAAAAATAAGTTTGCACTGGAATCCCATGATAATACTTTTATCAAATCACGGTACGCACTATCCATGCATACATATTCACAGACACATACTCGCATTCCCGTAAATAAATACATACTCGTGCTGCGCCACCACAAAATATTAAATGTTATGTAATAGTTCACACGAACATACTTTATTATCAAACACATCGAGCTAAAAATAATATTTATAAGTGCACAAGACATTTAATACGAATATTTATAAATCGTTCTGTTACTACCCCTACCTCTAATTTATACTTAGAGTCTATACCCACTCAGTTACATAACTGATTTTCAGTGGTTTTCATAGAGAGTGTTATATAATATCACAAAGCGTAAATAACAAGTATGCGAATATATATAAATATATATTTTTTTAATTACACTTTGATAAAATAAACATTATAGGTGTATAAGTAGACTATGGTTTATAAAGAAAATTGCTACATTATAAAATAAATCATGCGACCCCCCCCCCACACACACACACACTTCCTCACGTAAAATTCATAACTCCTTGGAACACAAGTTACAAAATCCCAAGGGCACAAAACACTGACAAAGACTCCTTCCCTGTCTTTGTTTCAACTTAGTTTATACTTCGATAACTTGGCTGGCGATACATTCTTTACGTCCTCTCTTATCATCCATCATTGTTTATGTCCACTTAGTTCGTCCGACACATTCTTTTCTCGTCGAAACTCTTTCGCTACTTTTGCTTGTTTCATTGTTTCATCTCTGTCAACATTATTGTTTAACTAAGATGCCAAGATAGAAAAACTTGTACAATCGATGAAATCAATGCATTATGTCCATTAAACCTATACTTCAGTTGGCTTGAAATTTTGATTAATAAAGATGATTTTTGGATCAATATCTTTGATTTTTAAAAGAATTTTTTATATGAAACATATAAACAACGTTATTTTCTGACTCGCTCTTAAACCAGACTTCAATCCTTAAACTCAAACATTCATTCTACCATAAATATGTGATGTGGGACATTACTTCTTTAGGTATAGCAAACGCTATGGTATTGAATAATTTATTCAACCCTTCGGCATTCTCTAAACAAATATTGAAACTCAATAGTCACTCTAGAGACAGATATTTACATTAAATCTAGTATTCTACACAAGTTTGGCAGTGATTTTTCTACGCCATTTAAATACCTGTAACTGTTAGTTGTAAAACTAAAAGACTATTTTATACTTTCAGCTGCATCAATTAAATTGCACCTCGAGATGTTTTTAAAATGTCTATATTTAGCTCTTTAAAGACCAAATATGCACATTTTAAAATTGGAGCCTCTGCATGTACTTCACCTTTCATCATCATTCAACTTACAACTTGTAATTCAGTTTTCTGTAAAAGGGGTAAAATAAATATGAATGCCGTTCGTTATAGCTATTTATTTAGATTTTGTTTTGCAAAAGATAGGAAATGTACTTCGTAACAGACTGACGCCCGGTCTCAACGGACAGGCAGTCAATGCGAGTGACGGCGACCGGAATTAAATGGATTAGTGAACTTTTTTTACGATATATAATTTTATTTCCGAGTAACGAGAACTGCTCAGCGTTCACGAGATTGACGGTGCATGAAATTCGAAAAAAAAAATTGTAAACATAATTCCACTCCAAACAGAATTTCAAATTAAATGTTAAAATATATACCTGTATTAATTGGCATATAGCCAACCCATACACACTGCTCGGCCAATTAATCGGAATTAGAAGCATGGAGTTTTATCTCGAATGATCATAATAACGTGTAGCATCATTCACGTGTGCTGGTTTTGTTGCCCTTACATCCACTTCATTAACTTCAGCTGTTTCATTGGGAGGAGATTGATGTGATGAGAGGAGAGTTTAATGTTATTGAATTATATTTGTATGAAGGTACTCATACAAAGTCGGATGAAAGTTCATTCTAGAAATTTTAATTGCTCGTACTTAGCTGTTTTATTGTGATAATTTTGGTTAAGCTGTGTAAATTGTATAGAAAGATTCTGAGAACAAAAAATAATTAAAATAGATTACTTTTAAATTTTTTTTAAGGCAAATGGCTAATAATACTTATACACCAAGGTACAACTTAGGTGAAAAATCCACTTAGCCCCTTTTGACGAAAACCACTTTTTTGTGCATTGGTTTACAATACAACACAATAATAGAAAGAAATACAAGGAAAAGATCCATATTTAATATATATATATATATTTAAATCAACAAGCACATGTAGGGAGTACCTAAAACAGGGAACGAATCAACAACTCGTCGAAGAAGAAATAACCGTTTTGGTGGAGGTGCCGGGTAGGCCAAACCCTTAAAAAAGCTTCACATCTTATTTACGCATTCAAAATGGGGGAGGCACCGGGGTCATAAATTTTGAAACTTAAAATTTTGAAATAATTGTAAACATAACTTATTTAAAAAAGAAATGAAAACGTGTTGCAACCTTGTTTTGAGAAGACAAAGATAGATCAAAGTAACAGGCTTAGAAAAGGGAAAGTAAATGTTAAATTATAAATTGACAAAATCAGATGTATTTGGCATTTTATGTTTATATTTTTGAAATTATTGTAGAATATGAAGACAGTGCCCAACGAGAAAATTAGATTAACATAAAATGTAAGGTTGCGGCATTGACGTAGTCCAATCTTACTTCTAGCATGATACTTCATTTCGTTTTTCATGCAACTTATTCTAGACAAACTTTTCACTTAATTTTTGTATATATTACAAGTCAAATACGTTTGATGATAGATTGTATTTCACTATCCAGTGATTTGACCCTTTTATCACTACGAAACTGTTTGAATTTCGAAATTTTCAACGTTGCTTACATTGAATTTGATGGATACGGCAGAAAATCTGCTCCTGAGTCGGACAATTAAAAATGCATAACAAAGTCGTTTGTAATGTTCTATTAAACCATAATATCGAGAATTCATATTGCCATATTGAAAATTCATTTTTTCTGAATACCATAACTTAAGTATGACGCGATGAATTAAGATTAGATTTTAGGCCGTGAAAGCTGTCCCTATTAATATCTAGAAAGAATATAATTTCTTAAAGGACCATATGCGCACCGAATGTGAAGGTGCTACACAATTATGCAACACAAAAACGAACAAAAATCTTAACTTGTAGAGTATGTTGTTCTTATGTGGAAGTAGTGTTTCAAGTTTCCAGACACTACACTTGTTTCGTTCGAGTTGAAACCGTGCAATGAATCTGCGAGAGGTGCAGTTACCCCTGCAGTTGCACGGCTAGGGCGTTTAGACAAAGGGGGAGGAGGGTCGTTAAATGTATTAAAGTAAGTTGAGGCATTATCATGGTGTATTAATCTTAATCTCAGCTAGTTCAACATATATATTTTAATTGTGTATATTTCTAGTGATATATTGCATTTTAGAATGGAGTTGAAAATTAATAACTAATTATCTGTTATATCGTTAATCATTTTTTTTTTATACCATACCTACTTGCACTTAATTGGCAATAACATCCAAAAATACTTATTAAAATAATTCAAATAAGTTACTTTATTGGTTTCTTGTTCCGTGCATGAAGTAGGAAAATTATTGTACGCTATTTTTCGGATGTAGCTGCCGTCAACAAAAACGTAAACATACGTTAGCGTAGGTAATGTGTCAGTATTTTAATACAACTGTGTGAGATTTATGAGAAAAAAACTTTGAAGTTGAACACGGAAATTAAAATATAACAATGGCATCGGAAATTGCAGAATAATTTCACAACTAAAACAGTAAACCATGAATCGTGGAAAAGTGGAAACCTTTTAAACAAATAAGTGAACAGCTAAATGCGCTATGCAAATTTTGATTAATGCCCGTAGTTAAAATGTGCAAACTCTCGTCCCATCCACCACCACTTGAGGAAGTTGTACGACTGAGGAAATTAATATCAATATCTAGTAAGCAACGAAGATAGGTTCTCTTCAACCTTGTTCTAGGAATTAGTTACCTTTACGTCAACTTCGCAGTAAAAACAACGTATCTCGAGAGAACGTCGTTTCTTTTTCTCTTAGATTGTTATTAGATTTCTTTACTTCGCGTTTGCCTTAAACCTTTTCCTTTTTAATTTAAAATTCCATTTTGTGTTATTAAATTCCATGTTGATCCTCTATTAAAATTTCCACGACTACACTGGCACTGAAAACAATGTGAATGCAGACACGCCGGGAAATGACGAAGTTGAGTTGGCTTTTTCATGCCACTATAGCACAGATAAAATCTCTTAACTATTCACAAACGAGGCACGCAAAGTGCATATACGCGGTCGCAGATCCCTCAACGGAATTTTAAAAAATGTCATGTTCCTGACGGTATGGCATCGGTATGTGTGCAGCGTATTTAATACTTGTGAAGGGTATTCCTTGTAAAATACAGAGCTGGGCGGCGAAAGGGCGTCGAAATGAGCCGTAAACTCGGTGACATTGTTTCTACAGGGAAACGTTTACCTGTTCCAGGACGCAGTGAGCGATCCCCTAGGAAGCAAAGAACTCCCTGTAACACACGTTGATTTCCCAGAGGAGTCGACGGGATCGGTGGGTTGCGGAGCCGACCGAGATCCCAAGGGCGGCCATGCGCTGCCCAAGCAAGCGGGTTCCACACACGGCACCGCACGAAGTACACGCCAAACAAATCAATTAAAATTAAAATCTTGTAAAGCGTAACATGAATAACGTATGTTTGCTACGTGACATCACAGCACAATCGCACGGCCAGTGACGCGACAAGACCAGGAGCAAGCGATTGTAAACAGAAGGGGAACGTCAAGCCGGATTTGTACACAAAGTAGGGGAGTGGCGAGGAGCTCAAGCCACCGAAGCCGAGATGTTTTTCAGGTATTATTTATCTTGTGGCTGGGTGTATAGAAAAGAAATTCGGGATTGAAAATTTGAATACAGAAGGGGTATATGTTGTGGGTGGTGGAGAGGCCAAGAAAGGGGTTGAAATAAGAAATGGGAAGATTACCTTACCATCCCTAAACCCCTCTTCCCTCGCCACTAGGCAGGACTTGCTTAAAATACTGCTCGCTATAACTGGAAATCACCTTAAGCTATATGCAGGAAGCTTGAGCTGCGACCACCCTCAACCCCAAGGGGAAACTAAAGTTTGTACTTGGGGCTTATTTCTGCACCGGTTGCACCCCCGATATGTCTTGCGCCACTGCACAGGGTGTCCGTTCATGTACAGTACATTATGTAATTGCATCGCGTCTTATCTTGTGTAACAATGGCCCATACCACGGTATGGGGAGAGAGAGAAAGAGAGAGAGAGTATGGTTCTTCTTGACCTCTGGGTATGTGTAAAATCTAGGCATATATCAGGGGGAGGGGTTTACTCATCCCACAGAGGAGTAGATTCTTTCAAGCTGTGTTGATTTATGGGAGAAGGGGTTGATTTGAGGAGTCCTCTTTTACAGGAATAACATTAATTTAAAATGGCCATAGTTCACAGGTTAAAATAATAGAAACTTAATTTATTTGATGGAATTATGGCGTTGATCCGCTTCAAGTCACCAGCAACACAATAAAGTTTGCAAAGTTTTCATTAAATGATAGCATTGCAGACAAATTCTTGAATTCTATACCCGTTTTGTAGTGAGGGGTCATAATTTAATATGATAAGTGACTTGAACGATACTTCTAATGCACCCATTGAAAACGTAGGTTTGTAATTTCTCTAAAAGGAAAGTTATGTATACGCTTTGGTTTCAGTCATGGACTCCCTAGATGCCTTTGACGATATTTACTGCGTGGCAATAGGAGAAGCAACTCTGTTCAAAGAGTCATCTTAAAGTTAATCGTAATAAAAAGAAAACCATTCGGCTGTACATTAATATGACACCCATTCTTTCTTTGTTTCTCTTTATCTCTGTTTCCACCATCAAAGTCACACTCTCATGCACACTTTCCACAGAGAGATTATTGGAGAAGTGAACACGCTAATATCAGTCCGAGCTTTAGTTTTCTGAGTCGTCACTATTAGGGATTACACTTTACGAGCCTCATTTCGCATGGATGAATTCCCTGGTTCTGGTGCATGTGTAGCTTTTTCTCTTTATAGCATAAATAACATGCAAAAAACGTCAAGACAATGGGAAAGTTTTTGGCGAAACACGATTTTAGAATAAGGGTTTAAATAGTAAGATGACGAATCTAATTGTCCTGTATCTGAATAATATGGATACAATAGGGAAAAAATGAATAATTATAAAATGGAACAATTTATTAAAACATGAGATAAAATTCAGGCCTACGTAGAACTCTCCTGAAAAATGAGGAAGTAACCGCAGTTGATTATTTTCAATCCCTTCTTTGGTATGTAGTACTAAGTTTAATAATTTGATGAATAAAGTATACCAAACGTGCGAGACTTTCTCTAGCCGATATCTCGTCGAATGCAGACTATTGTGGTATATTCAAGTGGTCGTCTTAAAGTGTCAGTCAGTGTAGTAATGCCCGCCAGTCCGCGGTATCACAGATATACGCGGAGACAGTACAGACAGGGGATTATTACCAGCAGGGGAGGCGGACTTACACGGGTCAGCAATGAAACAGCATTAGTGAGAGAGAGTAATTGCACCGCCGAGTGGTAAACATTGTTTGTGGCCGTGGACAACGGGGAATCAGACGCCCATGGTAAATTCATGTTTATGGCAAAACTTCGTTTACTTGAATTATTGGATATCTTCGAGTTTCGACAAAGAGCGTGGCTGGTGAAAGATACGACTGTTGGTATGACGTTAGCGTCGAGTCGGTGCTTTGGGGTTTTCTAACAAGAAGTAAGGTCCTTGGCCAAAGGCAGTGTTGTGTAACTTGGTTATATCAGAATAGCTTCTTGTCTTGGAATTCTATATTGTGGAGAAACTAATTCCTACCTACCCCGCTCTTCCCCGGGGGAGTTGCCCCATACGAACAAGGAGGGTGATTTGCCGAAACTCTTGTTTGTTGTGGCGGGGCTTTATGAACGTCTTCGTCAGACGTAGAAAGAGCAACACAGTCATAAGCCGTTCTTAATTGAGACGCGATGCTTTCAAGTCGCTACTAATCAGATCATTTTAGAACCGAACCAAACAGTGGAACGGGATGTTACGAAAACACGGGGAAAGAAATCATCGCTGATACAGTGATACGCCATGTGTGTGGAGTTGTTTACGGCTGTTTGGTCTCGACATTGATTTATCAGTTAACAGGGTAGTTTAGAATAGACGGATGAATGTATACTGTATTTACGTCTTGCGCACCTCGCATAAACCCTTCAGCGTTGTCAGCAATATTTTGATAAGTGTAAATCACCCACTTTTTAAATTGCAACAACAAGAAATTATTGTTTAACATTTGTGTATCTTGTTTGTCGTGTAGGAATTAGGATCATTCACGTTTCCAATGAGGAAGGTCTTGGGTTTAACCCAGGGTTATGGTAGGATCTTTAAACTTTCCGAAATTGACTTGATTATATCAATACGATTATAGGCTATATTATGTAATCAGTGACTTTTAAGCCATCCTTCTGAAGCATAAATTTTGTAACGGAGTAGGTAAACAATACAACATTATCATTTGGCTGTTCGTATAAGCGGTGAGAATTCTCATTGAACTATTAATTAAAAACAATTGGTTTCCAGTAAGCAATTATAAATTAAATGAACTCTTCAATAACAAACTAAAACAATTTATTTCAAGCTTCATTTCAAAGCAATTAGAATTGGCATCTTTCACAATGACAATAAAATAATTATGTGAACCATGAACTAAATTTAATTTCCAAAACACACATTAACACATTTTTGGATGAGCGAAGCGAAGACTTCAATTTCACTGACCCCCCAAAAAATTTAGCTCGGTTGTTTTTTTTTGTTTGTTTTTTTGTCTGTTTGTTCGCACGATTCCGGGCAAACGGCATATGCGATCTTGATGAAAATTGAAGGGACCTTTGAAATCTCTGAACTTAGACGTGCCACGTTTTTGGGTACAATCGAAGAAATATTTCTCATGAATATCGCACTTTTACGATTTTTTTCGATTTTTAGTGCGATATTTTCGAGACATTTGGGCCGATTCTGACCAAACGGGTAAGGCTACAACGTTCATATTTCACATGGACATTAAGGTAATGGTGATGTATTGCTTTCTGAAAGAAAAAGTTGAAAAAGTTAGCCAGAATCTATAGAAATAAAGCTTTTAATATAAGTTTTTTGACTTTTAGTGCGATATTTTCGTGCCATTTGGGCCAATTCTGACCAAACGGGTGGGCCTTCAACGTTCATATTATCATGGACATTAGGGTTATGGTGATGTAGTACCTTTTAAAAGAAAAAGTTAAAAAAGTTAGCCAGAATCCATAGAAATAAAGCTTTTAATACAAGTTTTTTACGGTAAATAATACCAATTGGCAGGTAACAAAAGAAATTTGACAACAATCACTTACAATGCGTAGGTAGCAAAACAAAGCACTTGCAAAAGTAAAGATATCCCACGCAAACTAAAAACTTTAAAAAGCTCATCCATCAACGCGGCGGGACTTTAGCGTTTTCCTAGTTTATTTGACATTCATTTATATATTATTTTCCCTGACGCGTTTGGTACACTTAGGGATAGATTAACCATTATGATTTCAACTGCCTCCCTACAAAACTTCTTATTAGGGAGACCGTCCAGCTTCCTCTACCCTACAACTATCTCCTCTAGCTGCTATTATGGAATTCGAGTCACACTCACAGAACGCACTTCAATCGATGGAACATTTCAATAAGTCTTACCCAAGTGCAAATGCAAATTCATTACATCCTTCTTATGTTACAAATCGCTATCTTGGTAGATTTTGATAATATTACGTTGGTAACATTGTATACGTATGATAATAGGGGTAAGCCTTGATTCGCTCCGTGTTGGCTGCATAGAGCTGAAGCTCGCTTGTCTGCAGGTCTGAGAGAGAGAATTACTGGTGGCTATTTATCACACGTTTGTCAGCGCTATTGATCAGAACAACTCCAAGTAAGAGGATAACGAACCAATTGTCTCCTTTGCTTTGCGGGCTACTCTTGTTACCTAACTCGGATTATATAGGAAGCCGGGCCGAACCAAAACAAGGGACCGTGTCCCGCCTCAGATTGACATTTGCATCTCGCTTGTTGTCATAGCCTAATTAACAAGGTTTATCGTATTCCTGTTGGGGGTCACGTGTTATTTGCAAACCAGAACAGAGCGAAATGTATGAATTTAGAAAATATATATTTTGTATTATAAACATTGAATAATCACTGATATGGACATTGTATAAAAATTCGGTTTAAATTATGTTTCGTATTGAATTAATAAGATTGCAACTAATCTAAAGATCATCACAGAAAACGCAATGAAAATGTTCAGATTAAAGTTTTTGGTTTTCTTTATTCTTATACTTATATTAATTTAAATACGAACTATTAATAAATTAAATTTAAATAGTATGATAATATTTACATTTGCACTTCCCCTGTGTACACTTGTATGTTTTCAAGTACACAAACATACAATTTATTATTATTAGACTAATATAATGACGAAACATATGACATTAAATTCATTAATTTTTGTAATTGATAATTTGTTTAAAAATTACGTTTTCATAGTTTTAGAAACCTATTTTAATAATAGATAATTTATGTATTTATTTTTAAGTTTTTATCCCCCATTAGCTTGTGTATTATTGGAACATGCTTAATAAATGCTTACTGTCCCTTCAGTGGGTTTTTTGTTTAGATTTTTTCCCCAATGTACCACACTACTCAACCAACATATATTTTTTTTAAATTTACTGTTTAAGAGTATCTGATTAAATTACTAAGGAATTTCTATATCTATTTACGTTTTGCTGTCTGTACCAATACTTAACCAATATATTTAGTAAATAATTATTTAAAAAAACTGTCCCCTTCTAACACATTTTGTATAACAGAACTAGATATTAAAAAAACACTACTATTTATTTGATAACGTATCAAACAATGTTTCGGGAATTAACAAGCTCCTCTCAACTTCAGGTTATGAAAATACAAATTCAAATATCAACTCCATACAAACAAACAACAATGCTAGAATGAATGGTATATTTGGATGAGCGAAGCGAAGACTTCAATTTCACCGACCCCCCAAAAAAATTTAGCTCCGTTTTTTTTTTTTTTTTTGTTTGTTTGTTTGTTTGTTTGTTTTTGTTTTTTTTTGTTTTTCCGTCTGTTTGTTCGCTCTCTACCGGGCAAACGGCATATGCGATCTTGATGAAAATTTGACACGACCTTCGTTTTCTCTGAACTTAGACTTGCCACGTTTTTGGGTACAATCGAAGAAATATTTCTCATGAATATCGTACTTTTACGATTTTTTTCGATTTTTAGTGCAATATTTTCGTGCCATTTGGGCCAATTCTGACCAAACGGGTGGGGCTACAACGTTCATATTTCACATAAACATTAAGGTAATGGTGATGTATTGCTTTCTGAAAGGAAAAATTGAAAAAGTTAACCAGAATCGAGAGAAATAAAGCTTTTAATATACGTTTTTTGACTTTTTGTGCGATATTTTCGTGCCATTTGTGCCAATCTGACCAAACGGGTGGGGCTACAACGTTCATATTATACATGGACATTAAGGTTATGGTTATGTAGTACCTTTTGAAAGAAAAAGTGGAAAAATTTAGCCAGAATCCATAGAAATAAAGCTTTTAATACAAGTTTTTTACGGTAAATAATACCAATTGACAAGAAACAAAAGAAACTTGAAAACATTCACCTACAATGCGTAGGCAGCAAAACAAAGCACTTGCAAAAGTAAAGATTTCCCACGCAAACTAAAACCTTTAAAAAGCTCATCCATCAACGCGGCGGGACTTTAGCGTTTTCCTAGTATATAAAAACAAATAAACTAATAAAAATAAGATGATACTATGTAAACGACCTACATACAGCACAGTAGCTTGCATGCGACAACTTATAATGCAGCTGTTGAGTCAAGAGATCGAAGTCACGGCCCGTTAGTTCGTTATGCACGCTACTCCAGTTGTCATAACCCGATGTTGTAATGTATCCTTGCCTTCCGCTCGTATTCCTTGTTAGCACAAACTAAAGACAAATGTTCTCACATTTTACACACGCGGTGCCAGTACGTTCAATCCATTAAGACCCGTGTGGTGTCTTTTGTCACGAACGTCTATTGTGTGCTTTCTGTAGGAAAGTGAAAAATGTTTGTTTGTTTGATCTCTTGGATATTGCTACCCCGCCAGAAAACTAAGTTTTTGTGCAGGCCTTTGCTTCCTTCATCTACGAACCGTCCTTCGTTATTTTCTGAATCTCGTTTCCCCCACATACACGTACTGTGGGTGGGGTAGGAGCGACATGTTTCCCCCACATACACGTACTGTGGGTGGGGTAGGAGCGACATGTTTCCCCCACATACACGTACTGTGGGGTAGGAGCGACATGTTTCCCCCACATACACGTACTGTGGGGCAGGAGCGACATGTTTCCCCCACATACACGTACTGTGGGGCAGGAGCGACATGTTTACCCCACGACACAACATGTATTTCACCCTGCTGGATCTCAACAATGGAAATCTCAAATTGTTTTAAACGTTTGCATTCATCACATGGACCACCTAACTAAGTTTACGCAAAACTATAGACGAAGTGTAGTGATAAAAGAAACGCGTTGGTTTGCTTTATCATTTGGTTCTCCTTGTTCCACCAATAACATATTCTTATGTTACATTTAAAATCATTTATTTAAAGCAATAATAGCCACTTATGATGGCACGGATTATATAATTAATTTTGAATTAGAAAATTGTAATGTAAATTGTTAATTTTGAGCCATCTTAGCAACGAGGCGAAACATAAATATAATAATAATGTAACTCACGAGTAGGTATAAAGAATAGATGGATGAGCGTAGTGAACGAAGATATAATACATACAGTTGACTAGCCACATAAAAATGTTCGGCTGTATAGTTTTTGTTTGTTCACTCTCGATCAGATAACGGCTACTCCAATCTTGAATACATTTTCAGGGAGCTTTCGAAATCTATAATCTATATCTATGTATAGCTAAAACAGATCGTTAAATTCTGTAAGCTGCTTATTGCTTTTAAAGGGAATAATTTTAAATCACTACATATTTTGTAACTCATAAACATACAGTCGTCATAACCATATAAACATGAGTGATATAGGCCTAGTTGGATGAGCGAAGCGAAGACTTCAATTTCACTGACCCCCAAAAATTTAACTCGGGTGTTTTTTTTTTTTGTTTGTTTTTTTGTTTATTTTTTGTTTTTCTGTCTGTTTGTTAACTCTCTACCAGGCAAACGGCATATCCGATCTTGATGAAAATTTGAGGGGACCTTCGAAATCTCTGAACTTAGAGGTGTATTGTTTTTGGGTACAATCGAAGAAATATTTCTCATGAATATCGTACTTTACGATTTTTTTCGATTTTTAGTGCGATATTTTCGTGACATTTGGGCCGATTCTGACCAAACGGGTGGGGCTACAACGTTCATATTATACATGGACTTTAAGGTTATGGTGATGTAGTACCTTTTGAAAGAAAAAGTTGAAAAAGTTAGCCAGAATTCATAGAAATAAAGCTTTTAATATAAGTTTTTATTTTTGTGCGATATTTTCATGCTTTTTGGGCCAATTCTGACCAACCGGGTGGGGCTTCAACGTTCATATTATACATGGACATTAAGGTTACGGTGATGAAGTACCTTTTGAAAGAAAAAGTTGACAAAGGAAGCCAGAATTCATAGAAATAAAGCTTTTAATATAAGTTTTAAACGGTAAATAATAACAGATTGACAAGAAACAATAGAAACTTGACAGCAATCACCTACAATGCGTGGGCAGCAAAACAAAGCACTTGCAAAAGTAAAGATATCCCACGCAAAATAAAAACTTTTAAAAAAGCTCATCCATCAACGCGGCGGGACTTGAGCGTTTTCCTAGTAATATAAAAATATGTTGATCTCAATCACGCACATTTCGTACGCCCAGCTGAGTTAATAGTTGTCATAACATTCACTATGATAAGACTTAAAATATTACAAGAATACGATCTCATATTACGATAGATTCAACAAGTAGAATGCGATTGAGGTTTCATAGCCATCATTAAAACATATCAAACATCGTAACAAAGAATAAAATATAAGATTCGTCAATATATTTACATCATACACCGCTTTGACGTCGGAAATAGCAAAATGTACTTCACTGTTGTCTTTGAAGAGCACGAAGTTATTTTAGTTGTTAAAATATTGTTTTCCTCTGCTCGTTTTTCTTCTGTCTTCGTTGTACTTGCCCCACGTACGACTCTTTATCAATCCATATAATATAATATAGGTACATATCCCGTTTTATTTGTTGTTTATGTTGAGTACAGCACTATAAATAAAAGTTATAATCAAATAACCAGCCGAGAGGGGGCCAACTCGAAGAACCGTAACTTTTTCATAGCTTTAATGGCATAACTAAATTGTGTCACTTCAGGCGTACCATTTTTCCTCTCCTTTTTATGGTCACTTTCAGAACAACCAGAACTCTTTTCTAAGCTATTTAAAACGCATCCGTGACAATCGTTTATTCGAAAACGTCTTCGAGTCTCTAATTCGAGAGATAACTGGATCAATACGGATAACCGGCAATCCTGACTGAATTTTCCGAGGTGATTTTCTCGGTCGAAATAACGAATAACAGGATTGAGTGGCTGAAAATAGCCGTAGAATTATCTATTTAAACTGACCGCAACCTTGCTTTATTTATATCGCTTTAATTGAAAATACACGTTGTTGACATCTTGATAAGCCGACTTTGATGTTTTCCTTAATTAGTTGAAGTGATAACGTGGCACAAACAAACAAAAACAACTTTTCCACGATAAGGCTTAAAATGTTTTGCCAAAATCAGATGTTGTCTTTTAAAGCACCCAATTGCGTGTTGGAAAAAAGATGCCTACACGAACGTTGATATAAAATATAATATCATAGGCATTGGTGAAAATTACACTAAATTTATTTTCATTTCAATGTATGCAGTTATATTCTTTGTAAAACGTGGCAAGGCAATAATGCAAATATTATAAATCATAAAATCAAACATTGAAGATACATTCTGTCCGAGGGATGTTAAAGTTTAGAAGTTTACAACATTGTGTCACACATATTTTGTATTGTCATTTAATAATTGGATGAGCGAAGCGAGCGTAGCGAGCGAAGCGAAGATTCCATTTCACTACACTGGAGAAAAAAATCCGGAATGTTTTTTTTTTTCTTTTTTTTTTTTTGTATTTTTGTCTGTTTGTCCACACGATTCCGGCTAAACCGATACTCCGATTGCGATGAAATTTTATGGAAAACTTCGAAATCTCTGAACTTAGAACTGCCACGTTTTTGAGCGCAATCGGGAATTTTTTCTCATAAAAAACTCAATTTTACGATTTTTTTCGATTTTTAAAAAAGTTCTTCGACTTATAACACCTACGTGCTTTATCCGATTGTAATGATTTTTTCAAAGAACCTTGATTTTATGAATTAAAATATTTATGTGAAATTTGAGCGGAATAGAAAAATTATTTCTCATGAAAATCGTAATTTTACGTGTTTTTTTCTTTTTTAAAACAATTCTTTGACTTATAACACCTACATGCTTTATCCGATTGTAATGATTTTTTTACAGAACCTTAATTTTATGAACTAATATATTCGAAATAAATTTGAGCGCAATCGAATAATTATTTCTTATAAAAATTGCAATTTTACGATTTTTTTCTTTTTTAAAAAAATAAGTTAATTTTTTATTTAATTTAATTTAATTAAAAAAATTAGTTAATTTTTTTTTAAATTAAATTTAATTAAATTAAATCTTCGACTAAGTAATGTTTTTTTTCACAGAACAACAGAAAATCCGCGTAACACATTGCAGCTCAATGCACCATATACGCTCATCCAACAACGCGGCGGGACTTAAGCGTTTTCCTAGTAAAACTAACTATTAACAGTATTACTAAAATAGGCTTGCTTTTTCTATACGAAAGGTTATTTGCGATAAAGCTAAATCATAATCGACAAGAAGATAAACGCGAAAAACTAGAATGTGATTTAATTTCACGATGTATATAAATAGTGTATAGATGTAGATAAACGTCCACATAAATAAATTTGTCGCACTTTGCTCTATTAGGGGCTACAAAGTACTTGCATGCCTCATGTTTGTTAGTAATATCCAATATTTTACTCTGTTGTAAATTTACTACAAAACGGCGACGTGGAATCGAAAGTAATAATTGGTGTAATGTAATAATAATAGAGCACTTCTGAAGTAAACTTTTCATGATTCTTATGCTTTCAATAAAGTATGTAAACTATGCTTTTTAATACGGTCCATATGGTATATCTAATATGTTCAGTCCCTTCGCCACACAAATAGCAAACTGGGGCAAAATTATTTGTATACTCAAGGACTCTCGGCTATAGTCGATGTGAGTCGCAGACTTAGACAATATTGTAGCCCCATCTCATTTGATGGAAGTGTTGCCTGCGAAACTTCCTGTTCATTTCCGGGTACGCTGGCCGACCACGTCCACAAGCGCATGCGCAAACAAACGACAAAACTAGAAAACATTTTGAGACCAAAGGCCATTGCCAAGTATTGATTTGTTTCAATTTTCAAGCTTTGAATAAGCACTTTAGCATGTTGTTTTCACAAAATCAGTGGTTTCGAATAATGTGTACAAAAACATTTACCATGAAAGAGAAAACATAATTTACATAGAATACTAGAAAGAAAAATGTCTTTGTTTAATCCTTTCCACAAACTGTTACGCCCTTTTACATTCACGCCTCACGAAACATTTAGTGGTTGTTTTGTGAGCCCACTAGGGCTACCCTTTGTGTAATCAAATATTTATCGTTTTCTCCGTTTCTTTCTGGTAAATGGGCAGGTGAAGAACCTTGAGCTGGTCAATTCAGTTCTCAACTCCAAATTTCGATCGCAAGTTTATGTAGGGGCTAGCAACTATCACCTAAACGTGTCTCACTTTCTTTCTATACAAAAAAAAAACTGAGCATACAATTCTCATCAAAACTTGTTTATAAATAATGCTTAGAGAATCGCCATGTTGCTTGGTTCTAAGCACATGTATCAACATCACAATAAAACTTATTTAATCAGTGTTCACAACATTTAATTACCCATTACTTTCAAATATAACACAATAATGTAATGTTATAAATATTAATACGATAAGTACTAATGTTTTTAAGGAATAATATAGTGGTTTTGTAATGCTTACGGAGAAATTAGTCCAATAATCGAAAGTCCATGTTTTCAGGAGTGCAAAAGTTTTATATTGTATTTTATTTTTATTTTTACTTTCAACAATCCATGGACTTGTACATAGTATACTATAGGAAATAATGTACAAATACAAAATATACACACGTGATAATAAGAACTTACAAAATATCATCTACAAATTACAAATTATTTTTTAAAAACGTACGTTTCAGAACGTAGTGAGGTTATGAATTATGTCGACCTAGATTAGATTTGAATTGTATGCGATGTTGCAGGTAGTGATAAATTGTGCAACTAAACTAATCCCTAGCTCCTCTGGAATTGGACTTGCTGTGCGGATTTTCACAATAATTATTACTGATTATGAGGTAAAGGGAAATAATTACATCCACAATATTAATATGTAAAATAAGCTCACAATATCTTCCTTGTCAGTGTCGAGTTTTCAACATTTTGTTTGATTATCACTGACATACGTCAGCATGATTATAAATACTATTATAATATTGGATTCGGTACGATTTGTATAAGTAACGGAATAAATACTTGTTTTTAGTTACTGTGTAGGAGTGTATAGAATGTTCCGATCTCCCTTCTTTTATCTAATAACCTACATGTTGCTACCTTGCCTTTTATTACTAAACATAACCTTCTCCCTACCAATGCAAAACTTTTCTCATACAATAAATTGTGTTCTGAAACTTTTTACCAAAGTACTAAAATCCGTAAAAGCAACGAACGTGAGGTAGATGGGGTACGTAGAGCTGTAGTAAGACACATCCACTCTTCTCAAGGGCTGCTGTGCAGTACCAATATATATACCATACCATGCCGAGCATGCCAAGAACTGTTTTAAAAATATAAGTACGTAGATCCCTTACTCGTTCACCGGAAGGGAGATCCTCCCATGTCGACGCAAGCAGGTTGAATGGAAATCTGAGTTAATACAGATGAAAATGATAAGACTGCTTCGTTTTTGTTTCTATTGCGGTTGGGTTCGTTTCTATAAATAATAATAACACAATAACCTTTATTGGTCTGATCTCATCTGATAGAAAAATACAAATTTTACTTTTGAACTCTCTTTTCACATCCAACCACAATTGAGTTGACATTCGAGGTTATTGACTTATATTTATGTAAACTGTTGAATGCATGCTGAATAACAAATTCAAAATTACTGAAGTAGTTTTTTTTTTTATTAAGTTTTCTCTATATTACTAATTATTAACTCCTCCAGAGCAAAGTTATATTTTGGTTTAACGACGGTAACACGAATCTAAAACTGATGTATATTAATATGGAATAGCAGAATAATTTCTGTATTATTTTGTTTGTTGTATTTTTTTAAGGATTTACTTCCTGGGAAACTTTCCTCGGGGGAAGGAAAAAATTAAAAATCATGTAAGAGAAAGGTATGTGAGAGATGAAGAAAAAATGAAAAAGTAGCAGATCCAGAATAGGTAAGATAATATTGTTGACTTTTGTGCTTTTTCGAGTTTGGGCAATTCTGACTATAACGGGTGGGAAAGTTATTTAAAGGAATTAAGGTTATGTATTATCTTTTAGAAATTGTTGCCATCCGATTAGCTTTTAATATAAGTTTTTTACGGTAAATAATACCAATTGACAAGAAACAAAAGAACTTGAAACATTCATAAATGCGTAGGCAGCAAAACAAGCACTTGAAAGTAAAGATACAAAAACTTTAATCTTTTAAAAAGCTCATCCATAACTGGTGACTTTAGCGTTTTCTATATTTATGTAAACTGTTGAATGCATGCTGAATACAAAGTTTCCAAAATTACTGTAGAAGTATTTTACTATATTATAAAGCCCTATATTACAATATCAAGCCCAGGTCAAGCTGACAGTTTATTTTTGTGTTTTTTACGCGGTAAACACGAATCAAAACTGATATAATATAATATGGAATAGCAAGTAATCGTTGTCATTATTTTGTGTTGTTAGTATTTTTGTTAAGATTGTTACCTCCTGGGGAAAATTCAAAGATGAAAAGTGGAAGAAAAAATTAAAAATCAGGAAGAAGAAAGTGAAGAAGATAGACGACAATGAAAGAACGAGACAGCATGGGTGAAGAGTCATGTAGGGCTGGCTGACTTAGTCCCCGGTGCCAAAGAGTTTGGTGGGATATTCCTATTCCTCCCGGACTTTATTGTTGGAAACTGGGTTGGATATTATTGTAAGGGAGCGAAGTACCATAACATCCATTATATTTCATGTGAATCTTGCTCCTCTGCCGTCTGTACGTTTGTAACAGCTCACGATCACAATAGAAACCAATCATGACCTTCGAGTGCCACGAGTTTTATTTACTGACATTAAAAACAAGTATGGTGCAGAATGATTTTCATGATACTGGTGGTCAGGGGACGGGTTAATCCCCCCCCCCCCTTCAGAAAAGTGGAATTTATAACTATACCCGGCACCTCCACCAAGGAGCGTTGTCCGGCTAACTTTGCTCCCTATTTGGGTATACCTACTCCCGTACTCGTGAATGTTGTAATAAGCATTAAGATCGGCCTACATAACCGTCATATGGGGTTGTTACTTGTTATTAGTGTGTTAAATGTCATTATGTCGGCCCACATAAGCTTGCCTAGCTACGAGTGACGTGGAGGACAGCACCAGACATGAAGGCGACGTTCTGTACGTCTTGTGAGAAAGATTGGATTCCACCGGGCATCGCGACGCTCACTCACAAGAAACGGAATAACGATGCCGAGAATCGCTAAGAAAAAGCGACGCATGATGCCGGCATACAGTGATCCTTTCTTGTTTCTACTTTTTCTTCGGCAATTCCCTTAAGATTTAGCTGTAATGGGGAACAGGGTGAAGATGATAGATGGTGGTGCCTATCTGTCACTGCACTAGCACTGAAATAAATGTTCATCCCCTATCAGTCGTTCTACATCAAAGCTCTGAATCCTCATTAACGTTCATGTGTCCAATTCTTTCGAGGTAACATTAACTTGTTAGCTAGTAAAAAAGACAAAAGAAAAACGAAGAAAACATCGCTCTCTGGTCATTGGGGAGCTAATGGACGCGAGTAGTTCCGACCAGCGCATGGTTGGTTCTACAGCAGCTAATTTGTAGAACTACACTGAATCATTTTAACTACGCTGCCGATGTGATGTTTTCGTGAGTGATGATTTCCAATGTGATTCCCCTCTAGTTTGCTCGACTGTACGAAAAATTAGCAAGCTTAATACAATGTGGGCTGTGTGGTTTATAGCAGAAGTTGCCGGCGATCTTATGCTCAGTGTAATTCGCCGGAAATATTAAGAAAACAAGATATCATTTCAAGGAGAGGGAGCGAGAGAGAAATACTCCTTGATAACACACTTCCGCACGAATCCAACACCAGTAAAGAGTACTTAAAACAACTTAACATTTAAATCTCTTCGTCGTGAACTCTTTGAAGCATTCCCTTCACAAGCCACTTACCACCCCTTGCTGGCAATATTGTCAAAGTGGAATAGCAAAACTTTTGAAGTTTCTCAGATCCTCAACAAAGCCTTTGGAGGAAGTTTTACTGAGGAATTGTGATATTAAATCTTCTTAGAATTGTTCAAACGCCTTTCTTGACTACAAGAAACACAATTACCAATGGTGCAAACATAACATCAAGATGATGCAAAAGAGAGAGTTGCTTTATTTATCAGCTACATGGGAATAAAAAATAAAAACAGCAACCAAGTTTATGCATAGCCAACGAATAATTTCCGACGGATGATAAATCATTAAAAGCTTCCGTTTTTTGACAACACCACAACTCAAAAGAATAAAACTTGACGTAACAAATGATCAAGGATTGTAGGTACAAAATATTAGTCAAACAATCGTGTTGTGACATGCACTACAATTTGTTTTCGTCGCTTTAATGTGAACAAACATAGAACATAATAGTGGCCTGAAGTTTGCCTTGAGACGGTATTTTGTCTTGGTTTATTTAATAACTTTGCGGCATCAACGGCCAAGATGTGATTAATGGACAAAGATGGAGAGACGCGACAAGGAAAATCCTTAGAATAATTAACTTTTTCTTCGCTAAATGTATAATATGTGTAATACAATTATAAATTAAACGTGAATATTATTTTTAAATTGTAATAAATGAAATTGATACGCAGTCCCAAGTGAGATTTTTTAAATTTTTAACCAATACTATTAGAGTTTCCAGCGGTTTAATACTTACAAAACGTAGTGTAATAATTAAATTTATTATATTCAATGCGAAACGTTAGGGAGTTTTTAATTTAGGCAAAGTGGTACAAAGGCAACTTTTAAAGAGTTTGCATGTTATTATTTAGTTAATATATTGTGTACGAGCTCTGCAGGTCAAACGTATATTATGACTGAACGACTGAACTGAAACTTCAGACCATTATTAATTACAATGTGACTGAATAAACGTACAGAAATAATTTCCACTTGGGCTGTTAAAGTTGAGAGCTTCTACTTTACTTCTTTGTCCATCCATAATCATATTGTACTCGAATAAACACATGGTTTGTACATTTATACACTAACATTTTAATTAAGATTTAAACTGAAAATGCATTCATTATTCGGTATTTCTGTCCTAAACAGTGTACGTTAAGAGATTATTTCATTGTAACAATGCTACATAACAAAATGTATCTATTGACATTAAACATGACAACACTTAAAAATGCTTTCAATTATAAATTGATAACATCCAGGAACATTTTCAATCAACTTGCCATATTCTACAATTTTGTGAGTGTCTAGTCAGTTATTTCAACATTTCATTCATTTGAGTATAATCAAAGTATAAACCAACGTACTGTTCTTATTTTACGGCATTTTTCAATTTCAATAATTCAATTCATTCAATTATACCAAATGTGGTTTTTAAACCTTCAGATTAATAATGTTTACTGAGTGATGAGTGTATTTGAAATGTGCTTTGGCTGCTTGTAATTACAATGGAATACTTACAATTATTATACTTCTCGATGCGTTGAACGTGATCGAGAGATCGAAGAGCAACTACGAAAATCCAACAATTATGAGGAGTTGGTTTACGAGTCCCACTGGCCCCAACTAAATGAGCCTCAAAAGACAGGTAGTGCATTGAAAATGATTGAAAACAGAAGTTTTGATTTCGTATGTTTTAATTGTGTCCCTGTTATTGGATGAGCGTACCGACGGAAAGCGAAGATTCACATTTCACTACACTGGAGAAAAAAAATCCTGGATTTTTTTTTTCTTTTCTTTTGTCTGTCTGTTAACACGAATCTCGGCTAAACCGGATACTCCGATTGCGGATGAAATTTTATGGAGGCCTTCGACAATCTCTGAACTAAGAACTGCCACGTTTTGAGCGCAATCGAAAAATTATTTCTCATGATAATCGCAATTTTACGATTTTTTTCGATTATAAACATTTCTACGACTTCCTACGACCAACATGCTTTATCCGATTGTAATGATTTTTTAATAGAACCATTATATTTTTAATTAATATATTCGTGTGAAATTTGAGCGTAATAAAAAATTATTTCTCATGAAAATCGCAATTTTACGATTTTTTTCTTTTTTAAAATTACGATTAATTAAAAAAAAAGTTAATTTTTTATTTAATTTGATTTAACTTAAAAAAAAATTCAACAAAGTTCTGAATTTTCACAGAACAACAGAAAATCCGCAAAACACATGGGCAGCTCAATTCACCAATTACGCTCATCCAACAACGCGGCGGGATTAAGCGTTTTCCTAGTATACCATAACCTTACACCAAACCTGATGACCAAATAAGTAGCAGGTACATTACTTGAATAAATATAAAAGTGAAATGTCCTTTGTTGAAAGTGTAATTGATTTCTCCTACCCTCTTTTTTATTGTAAAAGTAATCATGACGTCATAGGGAGGCGAGCTATGTTTGGTTTATGAACGAATTTACTTCCACCCTCCGCATCGCGCAGTGAAAGTTGATGGGCTGTTGTCAATATAGTGGTCCCAACGAAAGAATGCAGGTGGCTCGAAATTGTTTTCCCAACATAACAACTTTGACAAATGTATTCACGCTAGCTCAGCGTGGATCTTGCACACGGAGGAACTCAGTGATCTAGCACAGATAATTTTTGCTTACGTTGGTAAAAGATATTTCTCTTTCATACACAAAGGCGACATTCCATTTACCGCGCATTCATTCTACCCCCACCACTACCAACCATCTGCATTCTTTCGTTGGAGCAAGTATACCTCCTTCACTCGTCACGTTGTATTTCCCGCCAAAATGACGACCCAATTTTGCTACTAACTTTTATGAATATGGAAATCTAGTTGACTAGGATAGAAAACAAATGAAAGGACAGTTTCCTATTACCTTAGATGGCGTCCACGTAAAAAACTACAAACCATTTGTGACTCTAATGAGACGGTTTGGTAATTTCCTGCCCATCACTCTAGGCTTGAAACATCTAGTTCAAGGCACAAATCTAAACACAAGAGGGTGTGTAATGTGTATGCTTCCCCTCTTTAGTGCATGCATAGACCAAGCAATTAAGGGTTTAATTCAGATCTGTCACTTACCTCCAGTGTAAGCTAGAGCGTTGAGACAAAGTTTGACAGCTGCCTAACCTCGAGTCATTGGGGATGAGTTATGGTGTTAAAGGGGCGTGGCATGTGAACTCGCTCATATTTGAGTCCAATTCTAGACTCTCAATTTGAATTCAGTGTATGTTGAGGCTCATCTTATATTCACTCATCCCCGCAAACAAACGATTACGACTTAGGAACGGCATCGGTAATTCTTCGATATATCATAGAACCAGAAATTAGTTGTTTTTTTTTTTCGTCAATATTATTACAAAATTCGTTTTTATCCGTCAACTTAAAAAAAAATGTTGTGAGACCCTAAAATTATCACAGAAGTGTTTCCACATATTAAAAAATGTAATTAATTAAATTTAAAAAAAGTTTTATAATAAATATACTTAATTGAACGAGTGAGCGTAGCGAACGTAGTGATTTCCATTCGACTTAAACGGCCCCAATTGTTTTTCTGCGTGCGTGCGTGTGTGTGTGTGTGTGTGTGTGTACGTTGAAAATCAGCCGAATCGCTGAACAGATTGCGCTGAAATTTTAAACAGACATCCGGTACGAGTTTATTGAGAACTGCTAACAAAATCAGCAAGATTCATTGCGATTTAAACCTACAAGAAATGATAAACTGAAAAATAGACTTCCAATGTTTAGAAATTATTTTAACGACAATGTTTTAGATTTTGAAAATATATTTTTTGTTTGTTTTTCGCCTGGCCGTGTAATGCCGTGCCCATGCAAGGTCTGTCGAATGTTGGACGTCAAGGTACCCCCAAATTCCGCTCGTAGATTGAGTAAACCTTGCAATATTTTCACGTATTTCGTACTGGCTATGTTTACCATAGTAGGCCCTATTGCCACAGATGATGGACTACACTGCGTTATATGCATTTTAAAACATGTTTAGTAATTTTTAAATACAATCTAGAAATTACAAAATCTTTCCCGACCAGGGGATTGAACCCACGTCTCCCACATTTCGGCTACAAGGGCGCTTTAGCCAACTAGACTAGGGAAACGCCAAAGTCGTAGTTAGACGAGTGAGCGAGTCATGTGGTGAGTACCCGACCCGGGAACATTTGCATTTAAGTTTGATAATTATATTCGTATATAAATAATAGGGTATTGGTGGAAATCACTGTGCCGGGAGGTTGCTGTGTGTTGGCAGTCTTCAACTGAATATTCCGTGTGACTGCCGGGTCTTGCTTAATGGTAGATTGTTGGTCCGGGAGTTGTGTAAAAGTTTAGGCCATAGTTTAGGCCAAAATGCTCCACTGTAGCCTATGATAGGCTATAGGGAGGTCTAAGGTAAGGGGAAGAAAAGAAATGTTACCGGGTACTCAACACATGGCTCACTCACTCGTCCAACAACGACTTTGGCGTTTCCCTAGTTGAACGAGTGAGCGTAGCGAACGTAGTGATTTCCATTCGACTTAAACGGCCCTTATGGTTTTTCTGCGTGCGTGCGTGTGTGTGTGTGTGTGTACGTTGAAAATCAGCCGAATCGCTGAACAGATTGCGCTGAAATTTTAAACGGACATCCGGTACGAGTTTATTGAGAACTGCTAACAAAATCAGCAAGATTCATTGCGATTTAAACCTACAAGAAATAATAAACTGAAAAATAGACTTCCAATGTTATAAAATTATTTTAACGACAATGTTTTAGATTTTGAAAAGATATTTTTTGTTTGTTATTCGCCTGGCCGTGAAATGCCGTGCCCATGCAAGGTCTGTCGAATGTTTGCAAGTCAAGGTACCCCCAAATTCCGTTCGTAGATTGAGTAAACCTTGCAATATTTTCACGTATTTCGTACTGGCTATGTTTACCATAGTAGGCCCTATTGCCACAGATGATGGACTACACTGCGTTATATGCATTTCAAAACATGTTTAATTATTTTTGAAATATGTAGAAATTACAAAATCTTTCCCGACCAGGGGATTGAACCCACTTCTTTCACATTTCGGCTACAAGGGCGCCTTAGCCAACTAGACTAGGAAAACGCCAAAGTCGTTGTTAGTGAGCGATGTCATGTGTGAGTACCCGGGAACATTTGCATTTAAGTTTGATAATTATATTCGTATAAATAATAGTTTTTTTAAAGTTGAGTTGGCATACGGGGACGGGCGCGTCAACTGTAAGGTCATAATGCGCCTCTCTAGCCTATGATAGGCTAAGTAGGCCTAAGGTAGGGGGAAGAAAAGTAATGTAATCGGGTACTCAACACATGGCTCACTCACTCGTTTAACAACGACTTTGGCGTTTCCCTAGTTTAATAACATTGTTTCTAGTAGTTAGGTATGCACGCGTTGTGCCATGGGGCGAATAATATAGCCACCATCCCGTTTATATTATGTTTACTGAACTCTATAAGCTATTGTGGTTGGTCTCAAATGCGAAACACTAATTGTGTGTTGTTGTTCGCAAAGGAATAGTTCTTACCCAATGTACCTAGTTTAAACTATTGTATAATATGTGTGTTTGACAGTTGTTCCACAAGAGAGTTTCCGCCCGAGTACGCAAACATTCACGAACTTGCGTGGGAACTATGCACGAGTATGAATGTGCCAGACTTACCGATTTCACGAACTGTCTCCTATAGTAGGCAAATCACTTTCCATGCTTACCTGTAGAGAAAGGAAACACAGATTAATGGAAAAATTATTTCAATATTATATATGTGAAAAGTTTCAATGTTCAAACTATCTCTCCGCTTGCATTTTGTACACACTGCGTCGGTTATTATTTCTCAATTGGTTAATTAAAATAGTTCAAAAAATAAATAAAATATAAACAAACTAGGAAAACGCTAAAGTCCCGCCGCGTTGATGGATGAGCTTTTTAAAGTTTTTAGTTTGCGGGGGATATCTTTACTTTTGCAAGTGCTTTGTTTTGCTGCCTACGCATTGTAGGTGATTGTTGTCAAGTTTCTATTGTTTCTTCTCAATTGATATTATTTACCGTAAAAAACTTATATTAAAAGCTTTATTTCTATGGATTCTGGCTAACTTTTTAAACTTTTTCTTACAAAAGGTACTACATCACTATAACCTTAATGTCCATGTATAATATGGACGTTGTAGCCCCACCCGTTTGGTCAGAATTGGCCCAAATGGCACGAAAATATAGCACAAAAAATCAAAAAACTTATATTAAAAGCTTTATTTCTATAAATTCTGGCAATCTTTTTCAACTTTTCTTTCAAAAGGTACTACATCACCATAACTTTAATGTCCATGTATAATATGAATGTTGTAGCCCCACCCGTTTGGTCAGAATTGGCCCAAATGACACGAAAATATCGCACTAAAAATCGAAAAAAAATCATAAAAGTACGATATTCATGAGAAATATTTCTTCGATTGTACCCAAAAACAATACACCTCTTAAGTTCAGAGATTTCGAAGGTCCCCTCAAATTTTCATTAAGCTCGGATATGCCGTTTGCCTGGTAGAGAGTTAACAAAAAAAAAAAAAAACACCCGAGCTAAATTTTTTGGGGGTCAGTGAAATTGAAGTCTTCGCTCGCTACGCTCATCCAATAAATAAAATAAAATAAAATAGTCCATGCTCAGCAAAATTTTATATAAATATTTAATAAATACATCACTCATTTTTTAAGACTGCTCCTACAAGCGCACTACGAGTATACCTATAAATCCGCCTATGACAGTAACACTGTTATTTGAAACACACGCAGGAAAGTATGACGGAATTATCTTGAGCAAACTTGAGATTAGCAAAAGACAATAATTTGAAGAAACTTCTTTGACAATGCACAAAACTCCTTTGAAAAATAGTGGGATGTGTCGGAGTGCCTATATTGAGTAAGATTCACACAAGAAGAATGTGCAAGGGGTGGATTTTAACATCTTTGCTATTTACATTTTTATATTAGGCGTAAAGTGTTGTGTTCAGACACAATCTAATAATAAATAGAAAATAATTTTAATGTTTTTATTTAAATTTGTATTTTGTTGTTTAAGCATGTTCAAGATTTTGACAAAAGTAAATATGCCATAAGAAGTAGTTTCTACGATGTATACAATTTGTATATGAAACAAGTATAACGAACTCAAATTTAATTGGATTTCCATATTTTCACATCAGTAAAATGTTTAACACGAGAATGTTTCGAAAACCAGAGTGAACGGGAGACATTTAAAAACAGTCAAGGCCTAATAGTAATTAGTATTTTAACAATCATCTAAGCTATTTCACTCTCTCATTAAATCACGTTGGAGCTTGTGCTTAAGCTTTCAAAGGCGATTGACGAAAACCGCGTCATTGACAACTTAGTGTGTGGGAGGGGAAGGGGGGGGACTAAACCAATCGAATACTGCTGAGTGCTGACTCGAACTCAGTGGGTTACGTGTGTATCAACAGAGTATTTGCATTTCTGGTTGTACGAATTTATATCATATGCTTTGGGCTACACCCTTCATATTATATAATCGCATAGCTATAAAAGCTCATTCATCAATAATGTAATGGCAAAATTAATTATCTTAAGTGAGTTATTATATTAAATAATAAAAATTTTAAAAATTTTAAAAAATTAAAAAAAATTAAATAAATAAATAAATAGAACATAAATTTAACTTATTGATGAATATTGAATAGTTTCATAGTTTAATAATCAACGAATCTTATTAAAGAAGTTAATTCTTCTGGGTTATAAATCAAAATTAAAATCCCGCATAGCATCCAAGCTCAAATCTTAAACCAACTCAAACCGTCGCTAGGATGTCCACAATAACTGCTGGATTCACATTAATTTATTATTTTGAGTAATGCAGGTTTTCATTGACCACCGGGAACCAAAGGAAGGGAGTTAATCAAGTAGTGTCGACACTCGACAGCCTTGCATCAGTTTAAATATATAGTTACTTAGAGTTTTACATGTCGGAGCCCCAGCCACAATACACCGTGGATTAACTTTTTGCGTGAAGTTTTGTTCAAATAAAGTTATGCTGAAAGGAAAGGATTGAGACGGCAATGATTAACGTTAGTCTCGTATTTTAATTAAGGTTCTAAAATAAGCCCGAAAACAAAAGGAATCTTTTCCTACAGCGGTAGGCAATCTCTCGCTACGGAGTTTAAAATTACATTATAGATACGGAAACGATTAAACTTTCAAGTATTTGCTTGCTCGTTCAACCTCTAGCTCATCGCTACAAATCAATTGGGCGATTGCAAATTAAATTTTGTAGCTTCATCTATTGATATGCATTGATTGAACTAAGCCCTGAGCACATAATTTTGAAAGAGTTAACCTTTAACTTAGTAATAAGTTAACGTTTTAGATTAAATAATATAGGTAAGGTAAAATTTTATCAAATAGCGTTCCTCGTCATCCGACGTGTTTGGACAAACTGCCCCGTTCAATAACAATGTGCGTTGTTTCTTTATAAAACTGGATTTTATGATTATCAAGTGTATTCTTGGGAATGTAGCAAATAAATAAATAAATAAATAAATAATAAATTTTATTGAGAGTCTGCCCACTCAGTTATATAACTGATTGTCAGTGGGGGACTTTAAATCAAAGCAACCAAGCCAACCCTGCAGGCCCCGACGCAATCGCGAGTGAGCGATAACCAACCAAAGATCGATATTTTTAATAGGAAATAATATAGCCAATCAGTGGTATGGACAGTGCGAACACCCGCGAATCAACGCCAGAATCAACAAGGCCGATGCAGAACAACTCTGAAATTTATTATGTGCTTCGTTGCGAGGACGGGCTCCAAAGTCACCGTTTACAAACTCCTAAGACAAGAACTGATGGACTTAAGTCCAAATCTGAAGTTAAAAAACTTCTGACTTTAGCGGGAATCGAACCCTGGACCTTCTGCATTGGAAGCAGATACGCTAACAACAAGACCAACGGACGAGCCACACAACAGAAACGAGCAAATAAAGATAAACACATTAAAAAGTCCACAAGAGAAAGCATTGTGGTGTCACTAGGAACGGTACCATTCATCTAGTGTCACGTGTATCAATTAATTTCCTTATGCGATAATATTCTCTTATACACGAACATTGTCATTTTCATGCGCCGGTCTATGTCCATATTCAATTAATTTACAAGATAGATTTACAATGGCTGACATTAATAAATCACGACCATCAATCTAAATGCAAACAATACAGTTGGAAGAAAGGAAACGAGATTTAAAAAATGAGTAAACTGAAAGGTGAAAATAATGGAATAAAACGAACAAATGATAAAAGATGGAAGGATAAAATATCCCTCGCGACGATGCAAATAGAATAATGCGAAGGGACTTTCACGAGCAGGAAATACGGTCTCACTAGCACCCATCCGAAATAAGTAAACTAGCTTGCCTAGAATTTACGTGCTCAAATGATGAAAATGTGAAAACTCCTATGTGAAACCGGCAGAACGACATACCAAACAATTCCCACAAATTGTTATTAGAGAAATGGCATTAAATAATCATATACGCAGGAGCTTGTTTACTCCACGTAAACATATTTTTGTGTTCAAAGCATTGGTTTACGCTTATTTGTGCTTCTTCAATATTTGAATGACTACTAAAGTTGTACGTTTGTATTTGCACTTTCGAAAACATTATTCTCGTAAGCTAAATTTACAATACGGCAGTGAAATTAAATGTAAGCTATATGCGTTATACAAACAAGTGTGGTGTATTGTTCATGTAAAAAGTTATTGTTCTGGTTTTGTACTAGTGTTCGTATTTACATTAGCCGTAACAGAAGGATAGGCAGGCGGACTTTTCCTTGTTTTAATCATGGAGACTTTCTGCCCTGTGGGGTACCCTCACATTTAATAAATATAGTGCGCATATACATTTTGACTTTTTAGGGGCGATGTTTACAAAATCGATTCATTTAGTAAAGGCTTCTCTTTTAAACTGGAACATTCCTTGAAGACGCCACACTTCTGGGAATTCGCATAGTCGCAAACTTGTGAATGTCTGGAGCAAGTTTGTGCATGCAGAATGAGATCCTCCATGTTGTGACATTATGTTTTAAAAACAAGAAGAATCCTCCGTGAGGTGGCTGAAGTGGAATCACTCCCCGGGAGTTTGCGTTTCCGCGCCCCTTCTAATGTCCTCGGTTTATTGCTCCTCCGGTCCTGCAGGCCTTGCAGTACTCTAATTAAACTTTTAACGGGAATCCACCCTGCTCAGAGAGCTCAGGTAACACTATTCTCTTCCTTAATGGACTCACGAATCATTCGGACTCCTACCTTACGTGAGAAAGAATAGCGTATTATTCCGAGCAGGAGATTGTTGCTGCCGGGTGATAACAAAGTGTAGAACACTAACATGCATGTTGCGAAGATACTTAATCGACCGATCTACACGAATAAAATATCAAGCGGGGATCTCGTTTGGTGGAGGTGCCGGGTTCGAAAATATCCCACTTCTTGGGCCTCCTAACCTTACGTGAGAAAGAATAGCGTATTATTCCGAGCAGGAGATTGTTGCTGCCGGGTGATAACAAAGTGTAAAGCACTGTCACATGCATGTTGCGAAGATACTTAATCGACCGATCTACACGAATAAAATATCAAGCGGGGATCTCGTTTGGTGGAGGTGCCGGGTTCGAAAATATCCCACTTCTTGGGACTACGTGAGAAAGAATAGCGTATTATTCCGAGCAGGAGATTGCTTGCTGCCGGGTGATAACAAAGTGTAAAACACTAACATGCATGTTGCGAAGATACTTAATCGACCGATCTACACGAATAAAATATCAAGCGGGGATCTCGTTTGGTGGAGGTGCCGGGTTCGAAAATATCCCACTTCTTGGGACTACGTGAGAAAGAATAGCGTATTATTCCGAGCAGGAGATTGTTGCTGCCGGGTGATAACAAAGTGTAAAGCACTGTCACATGCATGTTGCGAAGATACTTAATCGACCGATCTACACGAATAAAATATCAAGCGGGATCTCGTTTGGTGGAGGTGCCGGGTTCGAAAATATCCCACTTCTTGGGCCTCCTAACCTTACGTGAGAAAGAATAGCGTATTATTCCGAGCAGGAGATTGCTTGCTGCCGGGTGATAACAAAGTGTAGAACACTAACATGCATGTTGCGAAGATACTTAATCGACCGATCTACACGAATAAAATATCAAGCGGGGATCTCGTTTGGTGGAGGTGCCGGGTTCGAAAATATCCCACTTCTCGGGACTCCTACCGTACGTGAGAAAGAATAGCGTATTATTCCGAGCAGGAGATTGTTGCTGCCGGGTGATAACAAAGTGTAAAACATTCTAACATGCATGTTGCGAAGATACTTAATCGACCGATCTACACGAATAAAATAACTAGCGGGATCTCGTTTGGTGGAGGTGCCGGGTTCAAAAATATCCCACTTCTTGGGACTCCTAACCTTACGTGAGAAAGAATAGCGTATTATTCCGAGCAGGAGATTGTTGCTGCCGGGTGATAACAAAGTGTAAAGCACTGTCACATGCATGTTGCGAAGATACTTAATCGACCGATCTACACGAATAAAATATCAAGCGGGTTCTCGTTTGGTGGAGGTGCCGGGTTCGAAAATATCCCACTTCTTGGGCCTCCTAACCTTACGTGAGAAAGAATAGCGTATTATTCCGAGCAGGAGATTGCTTGCTGCCGGGTGATAACAAAGTGTAAAGCACTGTCACATGCATGTTGCGAAGATACTTAATCGACCGATCTACACGAATAAAATATCAAGCGGGGATCTCGTTTGGTGGAGGTGCCGGGTTCGAAAATATCCCACTTCTTGGGACTACGTGAGAAAGAATAGCGTATTATTCCGAGCAGGAGATTGCTTGCTGCCGGGTGATAACAAAGTGTAAAACATTCTAACATGCATGTTGCGAAGATACTTAATCGACCGATCTACACGAATAAAATATCAAGCGGGATCTCGTTTGGTGGAGGTGCCGGGTTCGAAAATATCCCACTTCTTGGGCGATGAAGTCACCTCCTTGACTCCCAGGGTCATCAAAAACATTCTGCATGATCGTGGTTGAAACCTGAAGGGCAACCTCAACATAAAAATGCATGTCCTTCAGACGTCATGTTCGGTTTTATCGTGAGACGTGATACACGAACGCGCGGACGTACGGAACATGGTTTATATGTGAGCTCCCCTGTCAAAAATTTGAATAATCTTATTGTAAAACCGTTGTACTTTTAATCTGTAAATAACTGAATGAATCGTGCACTCTTGTCTGCAATATGAGGGCGATTGGACAGCTATGGCCGGTTTCACAGAACATTTTGTATAGTTGCACTTCCTATATAATTCCACTAATATAAATAAGTACATATGCCAGTCGCAACGGTTATTATGACCCTTGAACACGAGAATGGACGGAAATAAATTAAATGCGGTTAATAAATACAAAATTGTTAAATTAAAACAATTGTGCCTTCACAATATAGTCTCTTAAAGATTTTGGAAAGTATAATATACCATTCAAGATATTAAAGAATCATTATGCTACACATAGAAGTGTATTGTAGAGCTTTGGTTGATGTACAGAAAAGCAACTGATCGATTAACTATATCATCCAACATGTATCTTACATCAACTAACACATAATTTCATATTACATATTTTCATCTAATGTGTTCGTCGTAAACACTGCTACGTTTTGGTTAAAACAGTCATAATCCGATGAAATTTTAAAACCAGAGTTTTTACGAAGAACTACACAAACTAAACAAACTTAAAACATTGTAGTAATAAACTTTATTTATTTTTATAAGGAAACAATTATACGTGTAGTAATCTTTAATCTTCATTTTAGAATAATAAATAAGTCAAAACGTATATTTGAGATATTTTATTCAAATGCCGATTCCAGAACAGAGAAACACATAATGGAATGGCCGTGTGCGAGTAGTACATGTTATAGCTGGAAATGTTTGTGGGCTGCGGTTTAGTAACACTTAGCAGTAACACAAGCGTGAATGTCCCGTACCACGTGGGAATCTGAGGCTGCAACATCAGCACTTTTGATATGTTTCGCTTATATCGGTTACCAGATCGTTCGTTGCGTGTGTGTTCCAACACAATGAAAACCTATACTAGCATTAAAGTGTTTTGCGTTCAATTAAAAAAATACAAAGTTAAATATTAAACGGTATTTTGAAGTGAACTTTTCCCTAACATATTCACATTTCAAGACCATGTGCTGATACAATTATACAATAATTGTTAAATTCAATTCAAATCAAACAAAAACCTAAATATGAAAATTTAAAAAAAAATCATTTTTCCAAAGTTAATGAAAATACATTGAAGAAAAACGCACACCGCCAACGTGAATATAAAAAAATTACGTGGACCCTGTCACCCTACCTGACAACATAATGGTGTATTGTATTATATTGATGGCTGATGGATTTAATTGTATGCTTTGTTGCTCGATGATTTCTTGTCGTGCAGTGATTCGTATTCGTCGCTTATATTTATGATTGTAGACACCCCCAAAGTGTATACGAGCCAAGTTAGCTTGCGCTACGCCACTATAAGGGAATCACTACAAGATTTATATTTCCACTTGCAATTCTATTCCATTTTATACTAAGCTCTAGTTCAATTTATTCATAACTCAACATTAATATAACGTTGCTTTTATAGATGAAACTTCCAACAAGGTATTTTCTATGAAATGGTTTCGTTAATTTGAAGCAGCGTACGAATGTAGAACGATTACACTTGTAAAATGTTTCATAGATCAAAGGGTAGGGATAGTGAAGGAGTAGATGATCTGGCAATACTTTTAGCATAAAGGAGAATACTTAGATTGAATGTCCTGACTGTTTTGAAGGAAAATTGAAGTTTTGCTGCATTAAAGAGGAAAATCAGCAGTTGAAAATTCTCTTTCAGAAACAGACATTCAAAGTTCAAACATATTAATCGCTCCTAATTGTTTTGTTCTACGTACGTAGCAGATTCGTTGTCTAAAAATAATCAAAGTTACTAATTATCATGAACTTAAATGCACACCCATTTTAGACACACATTTAGACTAGATGGAATTAACAAGCATAGGTACGGGAATACACAAAATAGGAAAAAGCAAACGAACATTTGCGAATTAATCGGAAGATTTGACGTGACACTCCATGGACGGGCGGACACAGAAAAGTGATGCATACAAGAGCTTCGCTTAAAAAAATTGAAGAATCTGTGAAGTTATAAGAAATAAACGTACGTACAAAATATGACGTATCATAATAAAATTATTAAAGTAACTTAGGTTCTGTTCCAAATTAGCCTAGGAACTACGTATGCATGCATGTATAGCAATTAACGAGTACGGCAGACAGGCACCAAGATGCACGTTGAGTAGATAATCTGTGTAATTGATCTAGTCTTTGGTAAGCAGATTAATGAGTTGTGGCGATGAGCGATCAGTTGGTGAGACACGACATTTAGTCATAGAATCGATTTAATGATGTTATAACATAACGGCAGTAGGTAATAATAATATAATTAGCAACTACTGTACAACATTAAAGTAAATAAATAAAAAATAAATAAATTGCATTTAGAGTTTACCCACTCAGTTATATAACTGATTTTCAGTGGGGGTCAGTAAATCAAAGCGACTAAGCCTACCCTGTAGGCCCCGACGCAATCGACGAGTGAGCGATAACCAACCAGAGATTGATATTTTTAATATGAAATATAGCAATCAGTGGTATGGACAGTGTGAACCCCTCGCGGATCAACGCCAGAATCAACAAGGCCGATTCAGAACAACTCTGAATTTATTATGTGCTTCGTTGCTAGGACGGCTCCAAAGTCACCGTTTACAAAGTCCTAAGACACGAACTGATGGACTTAAGTCCAAATCAGAATTGTTAAAAAACTCCTGACTTTGGCGGGAATCGAACCCTGGACCTTCTGCATTGGAAGCAGACACGCTAACAACAAGACCAACGAGCCACACAACATTGCAAACAATTCCCCTGCTGACAATCTTTCCGTGACACCTTGACTCCTGAACACTCATAAACTCACACCTGTTTGCAACATCTTCTACTAACATCTTGCAAGCGCCTTAATTTCAGTACATAAAAAATAAATAAATTCGTATTTAGAGTCTACCCACTCAGCACATAACTGATTTTCAGTGGGGGACATAAAATTTTAAGCCGACCAAGCCAACCCTGTAGGCGCCGACACCATCGACGAGCGAACAATGACCAACTATAGATACCGGCAAAGTTACCCAATCTGCACACTCCTCGTTCTTCTCTTTCCAAATAGATGATTTACTAGTCGCTTATCTACCTTCCACTGTACTGTTGTGATTTGAGACAGTGAGTGGTGATTGATGGTAAATTGATAAATTAAAATAGATGCCGAAGTCGAAACCATGCCCGTAACTACGTTCCCTTACAGGGCCTTCGCCCCAGCCATATATGAGCGCCATACCACAGGCACCTCTTCAACAGATAAAATCTAATTTCTCACTCGCTATTTGCATTGGTCAAACCATAACAAGATATTTATTCAATAATTGAAACAACCAAATAATTAATAATATTTCCGCAAAATGCACAAATACAGTCAAGAGTAATGTGGAATAGTCATGTTTTGACTAGTATGCAACAGGGAGCAGCAAATTTCACCGCAGCAAACGACCGTGAAACTAGTTAATTTTTAAGCACACACTAGCAATCCAATAAATATGCAAATGAAAATCATGACTTAAAAAAAACATTGGTCCATGAGCACGACTGATTTAAATATGAGCGTGTACATAAAAACTCGAGTAAATTAATGTGTTCGTGTAAATTGGAAGCATTTTTCACAACTGTCCCAATGGTGGCATTGTGGCCACCTCCAGAGATATCATTTACACTTGAATAATTGAATGAGCGAACCGAATGGCAGAGAGTAATAACTTTTAAACACATATCCACGATTTGATTTTTTGAAACTTTTCATTCATGCGTAAAACACATCACCAGATTCAAAGGAGTTTTTTATTTAATGAATAATCTCATTTTACAGCTCGCGAACAGATGTTCACGTGAAATAAATTCAATTTTAAATTAATTGCGCGTCTACTCTACTTGATTTTGACAAATGAATCTATTCACGTGAATTAATGAGCATTGAAAATGTTTTCAGGGTTATAACAAATCGAAAAATAAAAGTTTACCCTTAGCTTAGATAATATAGGTGTGGTTTAATTGATGACAGATACTTCGGCGACCTGAGATAAATCGTTAATGTTGTTTAGAAATCTGCATTTATGCAACAGAAAATAAACAGATCGTGAACTTGTTACACGAGTTCATCTCAATAATTATTCAGATTCTTTTTAAATTTCTCGCGGGAAACCTGTCCAGATACATTTCATTATCGTCTTCAAACTAGGTATTTGTGGTTAGGATAGTACTACTGCATTCCATATGTGTCCATATGTGTGTGGCGTCATGTAATAGAATAGTGTTCCCTGGATTGGCCTGCCTGCACGCTGGGTAAGTAAATATCATTATATAATAGAAAAAAAAAATAATGATAAGAGAATCTAGGGGCTGTATAAGAGGACTCAAACCATGAACGCATTAACAGCTGAAAAACCCTGGGAAAAAAATATAGTCTCGCGCGCTATACGCTGAACTACATATTATTCTGCCGGTGTTAAATAATCGGGGTTGGCATTATTGGCCACTAATATAAATATTAATAAATATATATATATTTTATTAAGTACGCCTTTATTCATATCAAGCCTCTCTTGTCACTACCGTCTTTTTTGTTTGTGTACTTATTATCCAAAATAAGTTGCTCACCATTTAACATACTTAAATGTAAATTAATAAACAAGTAAACCAAAGTAGACCAATAATTAATCCACAATAGCGTCTTACGAACCTATTCGTTTTTAAGATGTACAGGAATACACCTCAGGGCGTGGGGGTGTCTGCCTGTCTTCCTGTTTCCGAAGGGGTAAGAACAACACGTCGCCGGTGACTCGACAATAAACACACTTCATTAGCAACGCAATTAACGTGTTATACGCCGAGACGCACACTGAGTAGTTTTAATTAACACAACAAGCTCATATTATTGGCAACAAGGCTACTCACACGAGACAGCAGTGAATTCAAAGCGACACCGAGTGTTTTGTAAACATTGTAAGTACTGTTTTGTTGCCTGTTGCTTCAGGATAAAACGTACGTTTGGTTTGAACCTTGCGTTTAAAAATTTGGTCAATAATGGGCACACTCGTTACAACCGTAAAAATACAAAACAAGAGTTAAATCAATATGCATGATCTTGTTTCACTTATTTGTATATTTACCGCATAACACATATTCACTTTTCGAATTGTACCTAAAATAGGATTTTAAGGTCATACGCATCGAACCTGTCTAGTCTTTAGCCCTGTACTTTATGTACTGTAAGTTGTGTCATTGATATCTCTATAATATGTGTGTTAAATAAATCCGTGTGGTTTCATTGAATTAGTTCCAACGTTTCGGGTAGTTCTTCCTGTCCATCTCATCTCATCTCAACCACACGAATTACTCAAAAAAAAACATGTGTGAGCATATTCTATCCGTGAAAGTCTGAGATTCAACATATGTATACATATATATATATATATAGTGTGCGTGCCACAAAAATCATCGAAATTAGAGAAAACATTGCCAAATCTAAACATTATGACCAAAAGCATGTTTGTAACAATATTAGCAAAAACATAGGAAAATAAGTGTCGAATAAAACGAATAAACCAGGACATCACTTTGCTTGCCAGTATCAGTATTATATCTACATACGTCTTTTTATTATATGGTTGGTATACATGAAACATAATTTACATAATAAATATGTGACAAGCAAACGGTGTCAAGGGTGGATAAGTTACGGTTCGTGTACCTGGTAGTAAAACTCAGAATAATCTTCATCCCTCATCCTTGGAATGCGTTGTTGATTATTTAATGCAATGATCAACATCAAAGCTCCGTTATTCAACTCGACTGATTGACAAAACTTTTGTTGTTGAGTTACAAACTTTGTGTCAAATCAAATATACACTCTGGTACAGACCTAATTTGGTCTCATTCAACATTTTGTTCGCGTCATTTCACACCAAACGACTGTGAAAATTTCTCAATGGAAACACAATGTCTATAGTAACTCAGAACAGAGTAAGTCCTATCAAGTTTTAACGAGTCTGAGCCCCAAATATCCTATGTTACACGGTTTTGTATTAAATTCAAAATTTGATAACTATTACCATTTTTCTTGACAAACGAAAGATTCGTGGCCTTTAAGTATCTAGGTGCCCGTTAGGGCGCCGCAGCCAAGCCGTGGCGCGCTACACACTCAAGCACCTTATACAGCAAGCAGAGTTGGGGTGATTTCGAGGTGTTACCCAGCCGTCATGTAACGTGATGTGGACTTGAAAACTATCAAAGTTGAGAGGATTTAGGTACCTGACTACACATGCTAAATTTTGTAGGGGTACGACCATTCCTTCTTGGTGAAAAATGGCTTGAAACATGCTCAAAATCACTTTAAGGATGTTAGCTACTGTTACTATACTGCTACTACTCCTATACTATCTAATTCGTCAGTTTCAATCGGCCCGCGATTCTGACCAGACGGGTGGGGCTACAATGTTCATATTTTACATGGACATTAAGGTTATAGTAATATAGTCTCTTTTGAAAGAAAAAGTTGAAAAAGTTTGCTGGATGGCTTCCAAATAAAGGTTTTAAAATATGCCTTATACACTAGGCATACAATCAACAAGTAACTATAGTTACTTGACACTTGTTGACGGTATAAGCAGAGTTAGGCGGGAAAGTGCGATACGTAAACAAATGGCGGACATTTTAAATTTTGCTTCTATGTGTGAAACGAGAAAAGTTGTCATTATACTCTCATAAAACAAATCAGAAACCGTCCCTGGCCTAGGCCCAGATGTAGAAAATTATTTATAATACAACAGTGTAGGTCTAAAGTTCCATTAGGCTATAGGACTAGATAAAATTCATACTTATATTACATGTTTGACAAGCCTAGCCAACCCTAGGCCAGCACAACCTTGTTCTGACACACTTCCCGCACAAATAACTAGTTTTGATTACTAAAAGCCTAATGCAGATAAACAATAGTATGATTGTCCACCTAGGCTATACAAAAATGTACGGAAATAATATACCTATTCTTTTCTTTCAATGATCTCACGCAAAACTCCTGTCACTATATAAAAACGAAAACAAAAACTGTGCAAATTTTCAATGTTCTTTTGATAATTTGTTGATTTACATGGCTGTGGATGCAGTGAAAGGTGTACAATAACATTAGTTGTGCGCTTGTTGTAGCATGGGAAAGTTTTAATTGGCCGTGAGTTGCCTAGACTTAACCAGTCCTTATACCGTCGTTATACCATGGTTATACCACCTATACCCAGGATGTACATGAATCCGGGTCTAGATATTTTACATCCTATTGTTATTGCTAATACCATAGAAATTAAATCAACTTTGATAAAATTATTATATTTTAACAAATAATTTTGCAATGTAACTTGAAAAAGTAATGAGATCACACACATAACAAAAACTTGTAGAAATACAGCCAAACCTTACACACTCAAAAGAAATAAGATCTAAAAAAAAGGGCCAAGCTCATCTACCCTTCCACATTTGCGCATTCTTAATTCATAAACGTACAGTGTCCCATAACAGCATCCTCGAAAAGCTTGGCAAAATAAAATTTGCATGTTATTACGTTTAAATTAATTAGAAAAAGGAACTTGGATGAACTATTACGTTTAAATTAATAATCGCAAATTCTATTTTGCCAAGCTTTTCGAGGATGCTGTTATGGGACACTGTACGTTTATGAATTAAGAATGCGCAAATGTGGACGGGTAGATGAGCTTGGCCCTTTTTTTAGATCTCATTTCTTTTGAGTGTGTAAGGTTTGGCTGTATTTCTACAAATTTTTGTTATGTGTGTTACATTATACTTTCATAGATTTGCAACTCTAGTTTCATAAATGATTTGGTGGGTAGCATTTGCATCTGTTTTTTTGGTTTTTGTATGTGAGGCAAAGTATAATCATGTTCAAAGATAATAATTAATTCTCTAGCTAACCAAACAATACTTTCGGAAATTAAAAGTATTTAATTATATTTAATTGAGTTACTATTTCAGAAACAAAAATAATACAAAAGCACAATCTCGAATCCTTGAATTGTTTCTTCATCTGCTAAGGCCATCCACAATAACGAACGAGACAAGGAAATCAGTTTTAGTTTTGCTTAGTTGTGATTATTCTAAAGCTTGCATACAGACACACAAAACAAAACAAAATACTCATTTTTAAGATTGCATAAGACCAAAAAATCTCTTTTCCACTTGTGTTTTGCCCTTTCCTTTTTTGCTCTCATGCAATATAAGTAAGTGCGCTTTCTAATTTTCCATAAAAAGATCTCCGGAGTAAAACTCAAAGCATTTCGTCGCAACTAAACATTTCCCTAAAATAAGAAATTGTTTTGTTAGGCTAATTTATTCAAGTCTTCGAGGCGTGTCTTGGTCGCTTCGAAAAAGCCAAGCTGGTAGCAAGGGCATGGTCTTATTAATTAATAAGTCCACGGAGAAAGTAACTTTGGCTTGTGCCTTGAGAAAAACAAATACAGCTAAAATGTCCGCTACAGAGGGTGAAAAAGAAGGGATGGAAATCGCGAGGCAGTAGCCCATGGCAAGAAGCAAAATAAATGTGTCCTGCGTTACATTATTTATGGAGCGAGAGTTGTTCGATGCGAGTTCTATCGACTTTAAAACAGATACGACTCGTTCTTTGAAGGTGGCGTCTAAATTATTAAACCTTTTTACAATTTGTCTGCATTTAGATTTGAATTTAAATATTTTATCCTTTAAACAGCCATCGCAGTGACCGTGGCCACTTAAGAGACTTCGTTGGCACTAAAATATACATGCGATAAATAACTACGAGGACTCTACCTGATTCGAACAGATGCACAACTTCAGAGTACGTAACAAAGAGGTTCGTGTTTCATACGTCCGTCAAGTTAGGGGATTCTCATACACAGGGTTTTAAATATGTTTATGATCAGCTATTACTATATCATAAATTGCGATTGCTTAGTGGTTATATTTTTGTTGACACTATGCGATTTATTAATGGAGCATTTATCAAACTATGCACTTATAATACCATAACGTATAAGTGTAGTGTACGGCGTGCAAATCCATTTATTTTGCTACTCTTACATTGTGATTGCGTTATTGTTGTAACAATATTGTAAAAATCAGTTGTAAATAATAACAATGCAGAGAGAGAGAAATAAAGTAACTGGGCTGTCCATTAATGATGTCACACAATATTTTACTAAATACCCCCCCCCCCCCCCCCCCACCCCCGCCAGTCAGCATAAACCACTTTTCGGGGAAAGTTTTACTAGGAAAAATCTGTCGCAATTCGATAAAATATATTACATAATAACTCTTACTAGAGCGTATATTAAAATGATGAAAACACTGTCAGAAAAATAAGATATTACATGCAGTCTTGTTTTTCTAATTATAATGGATTTCTGTTTGTTTGAATTTTGTTTGTCACAATTATGGAAAAAAGTGTGTAAATAACCCTTGTACACACAGACCTATACCTTTTACTCTAGTCAATTTAATTTTGCCAGCCCGTCCACAAGGATATTTTTCCTTATATATAAATAAATAAATAAATAAATAAATAAATAAATAAATAAATAAATAAATAAATAAATAAATAAATAAATAAATAAATAAATAAATAAATAAATAAATAAATAAATAAATAAATAAATAAATTGTATTTAGAGTCTACCCACTCAGTTATATTACTGATTTTCAGTGGGGGACAGTAAATCAAAGAGACTAAGCCAACCCTGTAGGCCCCATTTCTTTTCCTGGTGTACATAATTACGGTATAACTTATCCTTTGTTTTTTTAGAAATATTGCTTCATTGTGTATATTTTAATGTAAATGGATTTTTGTGGGAATAAAATGGATTGAAATTAAATCGAATTGATTTCACAGAAAGCATAACACTCTCCCACCCCCTGTCACACATTGTCACAAATCAATGACCCTCCTCCCCCCAGAACAAAATTGTGTGACATCATTTATGGATAAGCATAATATGCTTCGTTATTCAAGTTATATCACAAATAAAGACGATGACCGTACAACATACATAATCATCTAAACTTGGCAATTTGTCGTCGACCTCAACGGTAACATTTAAAACCATTTCTTTAATAAAAAGAACAGCGGAAATAAAAAACTAACCCCCGTCTGATTTAATGATGAAAGGCCTAATCGTGTATGAATTTAATTTGATGGCGACTTTTACTGCAGCAACACTTTTTATTTGCACGACAGCTTTAGGCAAACGCAAACGCATTACTTTGTCCAAAACAACCGCATGGAAAATTAAAGCTTTATTATTAAAGAAATTCAACAGAATTCATTTTTTGATTACTTTTTTCCCGGGTCATTATATCAACCGTGCCCATAATAAATGCCAACGGTCTATTATCTTCTATCTCAAGGTTGACTCGTATACCTTTTCAAAAGGGCGACGCTGTTAAGACTTCCGTGCTTTTCTCCAAGGAATATCGCAAAGGATTATCAAAAAAGTAAAATGAAACTTCGTTTTGCATGCAACTCGGATAATGCTGTTCGAATCCCAGTAGGGCAGTGGTAGTCAGACACTATAAGCACCACAATCTTAAAGTTGGAAACATAGAACTTAGTTCATTTACACAACTACGACAACTGTATTCCACTCGGCGAAGTTAGTTCTTGTTCATGGGAAAAGTAAACACAACATGTTATGTTGGTATCACGTGCAGTTACAAAATGGAAAATAATAATAAAATTACAAAAATCCGACACCAACTGGAAACTGAGGTGAATTGTTTTTTTCATATTATAGTCAATGCCTCCAACGGGAGTGTTTCTCAACTATTTAAGACCTGAAACATATACATTACATTCACTAATATTTTCTATTTACTTTGTATACTCATCATTTCTAATAAAATATAATAATTCTCAACATAATTGGATGAGTGAAGCGAAGACTTCAATTTCACTGACCCCCAAAAAATTTAGCTCGGGTGTTTTTTTTTGTTTGTTTGTTGGTAGTTTTTTTTTTTTTTTCTGTCTGTTTGTTAACTCTCTACCAGGCAAACGGCATATCCGATCTTGATGAAAATTTGACAGGACCTTCGAAATCTCTGAACTTAGAGGTGTATTGTTTTTGGGTACAATCGAAGAAAATATATTTCTCATGAATATCGTACTTTTACGATTTTTTCGATTTTTAGTGCGATATTTTCGTGACATTTGGGCCAATTCTGACCAAACGGGTGGGGCTACAACGTTCATATTATACATGGACATTAAGGTTATGGTGATGTAGTACCTTTTGAAAGAAAAAGTTGAAAAAGTTAGCCAGAATCCATAGAAATAAAGCTTTTAATATAAGTTTTTTGATTTTTTGTGCGATATTTTCGTGCCATTTGGGCCAATTCTGACCAAACGGGTGGGGCTACAACGTTCATATTATACATGTACATTAAGGTTATGGTAATGTAGTACCTTTTAAAAGAAAAAGTTTAAATAGTTAGCCAGAATCCATAGAAATAAAGCTTTTTATATAAGTTTTTACGGTAAATAATACCAATTGACAGGTAACAAAAGAAACTTGACAACAATCACCTACAATGCGTATAGGCAGCAAAACAAAGAACTTGCAAAAGTAAAGATATCCCATGCAAACTAAAAATTTTAAAAAGCTCATCCATCAACGCGGCGGGACTTTAGCGTTTTCCTAGTATTTTATTTCCATCTCGAACTGAATAAGCATACATTGCATATTGTACAAGCCCACAGTGGTGCGAGCGAATCCCCGCTTTGTGGAACCCAGTCACGATCGCGTCAGATTGTGGACACTAATTGATCGAACCACCCTGGACCGGAATATTTTATTTCACATCCTTATAGCGGTGAGTTTTCAGCTGCTGTGTCTGCCAAGTGAGGCCAATAATTTGATTTGTACGCGGTATAGCCTAGCGAACTAGCCTCGCTGGGATGATCTCGGATTCTTCCTCGTGTGTCACGGGAAACACGAGAGTGGGAAGGTTCGTCATCCCTCAGCATGGCTCTCACGTCTCTACGCTGATCTAATAATACGCACTCCCTTAAATGACGACCGTCAACCCGCTTTCGACGTTGCGCGGGGGGGGGGGGGAGGCCACCCGCGGGCATTCCCCTACATCAAGGTAAGCGTCGCGACGCCAAACAGCCGAACAAGACATTGCCTAGCTAGGATGTGATAACCAACATTCAAGGAAACGTGAATTCCTCATTTTGGAAAATGAATTAATTACATTCTATTGTTCAAAATGCAATCTATCTCTTGAATTCATACCGGGAAGACAAGACAAATACGGTTCCTGTCGACTACGGAGGTGAGGAGATTTAAAAGGAATTTGTAATTTTTCCTCGTCTTTTTCGTCTGTTCATTGTTGTAGACTTTTTGTCGCCTTCTTGGATTTCCATTGTCAGAGCGGGTTTTGTTCTAGGTAATGCTTTTCAGAGCGTCGCGACGCCACGCCACGTCACTTACTATAGTTATTAGTGTAGCCTGGTTTTAATTTGTCACTCGTCGCAGTCCAACCTCTCACAGAATAATAACACTGAAGTTGCAATTTTAATCTTGAGTCAGGGGCGCTTTGATTCCGGGAGATTAAAATATATACATCTGCATCGCTGCGCCATCATTGAGCACTGCATTATACACTTGAGCTCACTGCATTACGGAAAAGTAGTTCAGACCCATGAAAAGAGGGGATCACAGAAAATGCACACTGCTTCGTATTATTATCTCGCGAGTTTTCTCGCTACAAAGTTGGTAAACCATAAAAAAGACGCGCATATAAATGCTAGCTTATCATATTTATTTCACGTCCCAGGTATTTTCAGCATGGGAATGTTTATATTTCCACACGAGATATTCTCCCTAATCCCCGAGTTCGGTTCAGCTTTCTTTCTGATTGGAGGCTGATATCGAGGGCTAGAGATCATCTTCGTGCCTGAAAGGTTATCCACGCACTAATGACCAACATCGTTACCTCGTTTTTATTGGTGATCTGAAACCTGCATACACATTAAGGAGCGTATTAGCGTCGCGACGCTTAGTCTTAATCACTGCGTCTGTTTAATTGCTCGACGACGAAGCTAATTGCTTCTTCGCGCGAATTAGTGCACACAATACATAATAAGTCACTTTTTACTGAGTGCATTGTTTTCGTGAAGATAAACCTACGCCTACTTGACGAAATTGTAGTGCTTCACTTGCCAAATACAACATAGGCCTATTTAAAAATTTACATTTGCGAATTTTCTTGTATGTGATCCCGTAGAGCCTATTTAGCCTAACTACCAATGTACGTTTGTACAACGAGAAAACAAAACGAAACTTCGTTTCACAAAATAAAAGAACATAAGTAAGTAGACTATACTTCGTACATAAATAACTGATAATCAACTTCACTAATGTCTTCAGTCACTCATGCATGCAGCATCATTTACACACTCACACAACATTCAGTATAGAACATTCATTTCATGTGTATATTATGTGTATAATCATATTTATGTAATTATGTTATATGTATAAGTATTGTTTTGTAAAAGTGTGTGGTAATTGCACTTGTGGGACATGTGTACGATTTCCAACGTAGCCACAAAAAATAATTTAAAAAAGTATACAATACTGTATCTTTACATTTTAAACGCTAATTTGTTGCATGTGTAATTTATACCGTTAGATAATCAAGGAGTAATCTACATAATCATACATGATGGTATAGTGCATGTCATTCCATAAATAAATTGCAATTTGCATATATTTATAAAATTTGTATTTATTTCTTATTATTATGTAATATTAACTTACGCAAACAAAACAAAACCGTCGTTTTAAACGGCAAAATATATAACATGATTATGAATTTATGAAGCTAATGAATATATCAAGGCTGAGACTGACAGCTGATTCGTATCATGCAATAATAAGCACAATTTCAGGAATTATCTTTAAATTGATTTCATCATTCCCGAACGGTCTGGCAAATATTACGGTTATAAACTTTCGTACGAGATCAAGCCTTATATAATTTTACTCTTCCATCCATTTCAATTTATTTGGCAAATTAGATTTTATTTTTATTTGTGTTTTATAAAATTTAACCAATAACTCAGTACACACATTTATAGCCAACACAAAATCACATGTGAATCCATCCATCATGAAATTATTTTTATTTTATTTTGGTAGACAACTGATCTTAGTAGTCTATTATTTCTAAGTAGGTATATCAAGAGTGGCAACAATAAGACCGTACAAGGTAATGGGGAAACAAATCATGGCTATAGCAAATACAATTGACAATAAAAGCAAGTAGAGCAGGAATCTCATAACTGCAGAGGTTGCATTAATAATATGATATATTTATCAGTATATACAATACAATACAAAAGCTTTTTCATTCTCTGTACACAATTCAAATATTAATTATATTGAATTATAGACTTCGTTCTATATTTCATTTTACATCCGTAGATACAAGTTATGTTCGATTCCAATGTATGTGCAAGTGGTATTGTTAACAATGGCGTAGAATTTATTATATGTTCTCCCGTTTTCATAATTTGTTTGTTGATATGCATGCACTGTTATTAATTGTGATAAATAATTTTCAACAGGAGACCTACCCATGCGCAACCTAACATATCCCCCTACTCCACCAAGCGTTTACCCTAGCTAGAATATATTCCAGGTTAAGTCTCGGTTCGGCTTAGCAACCTAGAGAAGAAATAGGCAGCGACTCATTTTAAAGCAATCACTGCACAAAGCTAGTTTTTGTCAACTCAACTCCAAGGAGACACGGGCGTTTCGTTTCAACACGGGATGATGCATTTCATGCATAGAAAGGAGCTTTTTAGTTTTTCGATTCAGGTAGGTAATCTCTTTCAATCAATATCCAATCTATGTCACCAGAATATATTGAAAAGTTTCACGGAAGAATGCTGATGATCGTTTTAAAATGTGTAATGAATCAATCTTGCATCGCTTTATATATTATACGTGTTAGCTTATTCTAGTAATATTTGACAGACATTATGTAACCATAAAATTAATATCAAGATAAATATTATGATACTCAACTAAACGTATAGCAACGATAACTTAAAAGTAACAAATTTTAAAGAAAATTGCATGGGTGAAATTCCATAAATGTAAAAAATGGTGCAAGAAAACCTAAAAATTAATGTGAAACTTTGACGACTTATATCGAAAAGTTAAACAGACAATTATGGTCAAAAAGAGGTTAATAAATGTCGCTCTTGTTGGAAAAAAACACATTTTTTTCAATAAACAAGGGAAGTTTATGTTTATGTGTACTAGCTGTCCAATCTCTTTTTTAATAAATTTTGTTGGCCATTTTAAAATGAATTTTAAATAATTATATTTATAAAGGACCAATGTAAACATTTTTCCCAGTGAGAAAAATATTGCAATTATATAAAAATAAATCACTGACTGTTTGAATAGGTGCATGCCTTCTTGGGGCACACAACGAAATCGTACAAAATCGGATAAAATATAGTTCTCGTCTCGAACTTGGGTTTTGCCAAGTCATGTATGTATTACGTCAAAAACCAAAGGTGGAAGAAAATGATGAGAAGAGAATGATGAGAAATGAAGAGTAACAAAATATGGAAAACCCACAGGTTTTCTTTGCATTAGCCAATAGAACAAAATAACTTTATAATTTAAGGCTGGTGTTTTTATTTACTACAATTCAGTAATTAAAAAAGTCCGCCTCAACCGAGAATCGAACCACGGATCTCCCACATTCCAGGTGGACGTCTTAACCACTAGACCATCAGGACGTGACGGGGTGTGGGAGATCCGTGGTTCGATTCCCGGTTGGGGCGGACTTTTTTAATTTCTGAATTGTAGTAAATAAAAACAATAACACCCACGGGAGTGTTTCCCGATCAATTAAATCGAGAAATTAAGGCTGTGTGTTCACCAAAAAACAAAATCCAAAATATGCATAAAACAGTAATTAAAGAGTATGATCATTAATCACAGGCATTTGAAAAGATCAATTTTTTATGCATTTTTTCCGCTATTGCTACTTTTTTTTTGAACGATTTTGGTGCTAAGTTTTGCAAAACGTATACTATTTGGACGGCTTATATTTTTATTCAAGCTTACACTCATCTTTGACTATAGAATAAGATATTTTGAAATGTATCGCTTTCGTATCTTAAGATATTTCTTTTTTTACTTTTGACGGTACAAATACCACAAAAGTACCGGAAAATGTAAAACACTGTAAATTGTAAGATAGTGAAGATATACATTTCAAACTACAGCTTCAAAAAAATTTCAGTCATCCAAATAGTATACTTTTTCCAAATCTTTACACCAAAAATCGTCCAAAAAAGTAGCAATAGCGGAAAAATGCATCAACTAACAAAATCAAAAAAAAAAATATTTTGGTCTTTCCAAAAGACTGCGATTAATGATCATATTCTATACTGTTTTATACATTTGGATTTTGGTTTTTGGTGAACACACAGCCTGAAACACACTCGGAAGTGTGGAGAATTTTCCTGGTTTGTGCCCTTGTCTTCCCTTAATCTGTTCTGAATATAACTAGAAAATCCTGTTAAATATCTGAAAGAAGCCAGTTGATGTGAGATCGAGCACATCTTGAGAATTGTACCAAAACAACTTTTCGTGTTAAGTATAGGTAACACGATTGATTACCAATAATAATTAATGTCATTCATATCTTTAGTTTAAAGAAGTGAGCATTTATGGTGAGCGGGTCATGCTTTCACGAACGTCTTCATAATCTTTCTAAAACGACTGTGTGCACTTATTGTTTCCAATTTATCTTAGTGCAGAAGTTGTGACGGTGTTGTCCGATCTAAATTATCAACGTGCATATGACTATTTACAGTCTGGCATTTTTATTTCAAGAAACAATATTCATGGCAAATCGATATAAAATTTATTTAATGTGTGTCGCTGATATGACAGATCCCTCTATAAGCCTAAGTTTCCATCAATGTATCCATTATTATTAAACGTACTCGTTTTTAGTTGAGCTGAAACCTGTGATTTCTGCATTTGCAACAGGAATTAATCCAAACATGCAATAGATACGAGACATCACAAAACAAATAACAATTTGACAGTCACTGCGGTAGGGAACTGTCACAAGTACCGATAATGTGAGTGCAATCATAACGGAATATTACCATGTTATAATCCGGAGAAATTGTCAGCAACAGCTGCGCCAAAACCCTCACCTTGTATTACAATATTATTCAGTGAATTAAATCAGCTTGAACGAAGGCTGCGAAGGAAGTTTTTCTCGAGCCTCAATATCACGTAGTTCGCAGTATGTAAACAGTGTATGTTGACATCGGCCCACAATGGTGGTAGTTCTTCGGGAGACTATTTAGCGTAACCTATCGCGAAAAGTTTGAAAGCCACCTCCCAAAAGATTTGATGTGTTAGAACTTCTTGGGGGAGATTTGTACATTTATTGCTAACTTATCATGTACTTTTTAAATTTGCCTAATGATCATTATAATCTTCCGTGTACAATTCCACATATCCCAAATAAGTGGGTATTGTGTACACATTTTATTGTGAATTCATTATACTTTATTTTAAATTTTTTAAATGTTTTATGATTTAAATCAGTTCAAAGTGCACATATTCAACAGGTTCTCACAAATAAAGTGATATTGTACATTGTACAATATCACTTAATTTGTGAATATCAATGTACGATATCACTTTATTTGTGAGAACCTGTTGAATTTAACATCAAAATTGAGAAATGAAATTAATCAAAATTAAATTAACTAAATTATTATGAATCAAATAGTTGTTTAAATACTTTAAAGTCTTTCAAAATTTGTTCAATTACTGTTAATATTTTGTGTGCATTTCTGTAATCTTTAGTCTGATTTATTGTCCTTTGTAAATAAGTTTTGATAACTGAATAGGATATACGGTAAATAAATAAATGAGTTTTGTTTGAAAACCAAGCGAGTTCAAATGATAACACACGTTCAATATACCAACAATTCCTCTCTGTAAGCGGTTATAGTATCAGAACCTAGGAAAAAAAGGATTTTTCGATGATTACTCTCGAAAATAAACGAAAGCCACTTCATTCAGTTATGATATTTCACCACTTATTCAAAGTTCAAAATCAAATCAAATTGAGTGGGTTTTTATTATTGTATTTAGACCGTATCTTATAAGAAACTTTCAAACAAAATTATTATACTATCGTCTTAAAAGCAGTCTACGCTAACGTATTATAAGGGCAAAAGAGTTTTTTAAAATTCAATTAAGATTAGTTTTATAATCGGAATAACCCCGAAATCTAGTTTCTTATCTAACATTTAATGTTTACACAAATTTGTATAAAATAAATGTGTCTTTAAACGAAACATAACCCCCCCCCCACCCCCACCCCCAAAAAAATGAATGAATTCACCTTAAAATCGTATTTAGAGTCTTCCCACTCTTAGTTACTCATTTTCAGTGGAGGAGGTTAATTTAATTAAAGCATACCGAGTCAACCCAGTCGGCGCCAACGCAATAAACTATTGCATGATTTATTTTCAATGCAAATATCAACACAAATATTTCAAAATATTAGCAGTAAAAACCAATGCTCATAAATAAATCTACTTTCAAATGTGTTTTTTACTCAATCGAAGTGGATTCGGGCGTGTGAATAATTGCTAGAATTACAGATCAATTAGTGTAATGAGTTTTCACGGAAACGAATGGTAAACATTATTGTGATTGATATAAGGAGAAGTTGGATGAGAACTGAGCGAATGTGGGAGTGGGGTGTGCATGGTTATAAGCTATAGAGGGTGTGCAATGGACCAGATTGTATCTCTGTGTTGTGGAAATGATAGGGATCAAGTAATGCGAATGGAGTTTCTCTGCTTTTGTCGATTTACAAAAAGAGGTGTTGAGGGATACACAGTTGGAGCTAAGCTTTGAATTACTTGATATTGTTGTACACGAATAATAACACTTGATACACAACGAATGGGGATATATATATAAGTGATATAAGTGATTGGTTTTCTAGTGAGAAGATGGATTTTAATGCTGAAATTGTTATCTTATCCCTCAAGATGCTGATTGCTATGGTATTTGCTCTTTTAAAAAGGCAGTCCGAATCTAGGTTCATGTTCTAGCTAGTGGATTCAAGTTTTAGTGGATGGATAAATGTTTTGTACGTCAACGAACAAGTTCGGATTGCTGAGATTCAAGACGGTAATATGTGATAAGAACAATAATAGAATGAGAAAGGGTGAGATAAAAACTGATGGCCTATTTACTAACTCAAACGACAATGTCGATTGATCGTGACAACTTTGTAAATAGAATAAATCAGGCTCAAACTTATCGATCGACATAAAAACTTACTAAACAGACTTTCAGTACTAAAAATTTTTGCTTCATTGACAAGGAAAAATGTTATATTTTTGAATGTTGTTCTGTTAGGATTAGTAAACGGCAGTTAAAATGTTTGTTGTTTTAGGGAACGCTGGTAAATTTGTGTTTGTTTCTTATCAAAGCGAAAAACGTCTAATACTCACTACTCAACAAGCAGGAAAAGAGTGTGAAGATTGCAAAACATCAGGAGCTGATATAAGAATTATTGCATGCAAAGAATTTAATTAATTTTGTAATTTATGTTACCGGTATATCGGCTGTAATTTTATTGTACATAGAAAATATTGTATGTGCATTATGTTCATATAATAATAAATAAAAAATAATAAATAAATTATATTTAGAGTCTACCCACTCAGTTATATAACTGATTTTCAGTGGGGACTGTAAATCAAAACAACCAAGCCAACCCTGTAGGCTGTAGGCCATATTCTCAGTCTCTTTTTTATGTACGAATAAAAGTAACTAAAGCTTTTTTTATCGTTTTTATTTTATTTTAGTATACCTTATAATGCCAATAATAAATTCAATGTTAAAACATGTTAGAACTTTTGATCGAGCGAATCTGACTCACATCAAAAGATGCAAAGCGCTAACTCACTGCCAACAAGTATTTTCGATATTCACGTTTTAGATTCTAGAAGCAACAACTCACACTAAAATCTGTTCCTTTGAGGTTTGAGTAAAGAAGTAGACAGGCCGTGAAATCTTCCACCGCCTTCGCAGATTTGTTTACCTAAGTCGATAAAAAGATTCCATCAGGCTATGCGATGGAGCGCGAGGTGGAGGTGGCGGTGGCTGGCAGCGCGTCAGACAATGCGGCCACGTGTCATCATGTGTGCCGCGCAGACAGACGATGAAAGGAAAACGTATTGAGCCTTCCATGCTATTCTACACCTTTCACTGGGATGAAGTATTGAGTAGCGGCTTTTCTCTCCTCACACCAATCATTTCTATGGATCTCCGCATGCAATAAACGCACTGCGTCAGAATGAGCCTGTGAATGATACCGACAATCAGACTTGAATCGACTGAAGCTCCTCCCTCAACACGAAGAACTTACATGGTTGACGCAAGATGGGGACTGAATGAATACATCAGTTGACACCGAAGTTTACTCTTGTCAAATATCATACACCCTCGGCCCAGGGATCAGATCAGCCAAAACAAAACCGCACTAATTGAAAACTTTAAAGACCGGTAGGCCTACAGTCGAGTTGAAGCATAAGACGAAACGCAATCAAATTTAAGTCATTTTACACTGAATACATGACGACTACAAAAAGTATATTTTTAACTAGCTAAATTTAAAATGTAAATTATAAGCAAGAATTTTCAATTCCAAAGAACAGTAGAGTAAAAATCCATTACCACTACCGAACTATGAGAATTTCCCATACCAGACACCATTGACACAACTTTTGATTTGGGTATACAATCCAAAATCTGTATTTGCATGTGTAATGTTTAGTTAGTATGTGTGTGTACATCATGACCCAAATTCTCAATTTATGATTATTACACTTCTATTCGCACTAAATGAAGAACATTGGTGGTCTGGACGGCATGCAGGCATTTTACCGTCATAATAATTTAGCAAAGTCATAATGGCTCAAATGACCCAAATAAATACAAGGACTCACATCAATATCAATTAATAGCAATCGTCATTCATATTCATCTTGCGACTATAGGGGTCAAACCCCAAATCTTAAATAAATCTATGTACGCCTATAGTCTTACTAACCTTTTTAAGCTAGTGTAACAATGATAAAGGAACAACCCGCATGCGACGCTTATTATTAATACTTCCAGTTTTGAACTTGTTTGCAGCTCTCGAGTTTTGCACTAGTGACTTGAGTTTGCGCAGGGGTCTTATATTCAATTGTTTAGAATTGATTAAATATTTATATATTTTTAAAACATGGTGCTGAACATCGATAAATATTTTATGAAGTTTACCAAATGTTGATTTTTTAGCCTCTGTCATTTGACAAAAATCAGCATTTAGAAATTCTAGATCATTAAAAATTGGTTTAACAACCTACTTTGGCCACAACTTATAACGCATTAACTTATGATATACGAAAACATAATCGGAAGCAGAACCGACTCAGAACAATAGTAAAAGGTTTCAGGTGTATCAAAGTTATGAACAGTTTTATGTGATGTTAATAACTGAATGGTAATACAAATAAACCATAGCAATGAATCATTGTATTAATATGGTTACTAAACTAATCAGGAAACTACGGCAACTAAAAATATGGGTTTTATTTTATTTTATTTTTTATTATTATTATTTATTATTATTATTATTATTATTATTATTATTATTATTATTATTATTATTATTATTATTATTATTATTATTTATTATTATTATTATTTATTTATATTTTATTTTAAAGGGTTGGCTTAGTCGCTTTGATTTAAAGTCCCCCACTGAAAATCAGTTATATAACTGAGTGGGTAGACTCTAAATACAATTTATTTTATTTTTTATTTCTACATTTTCTTGAGTTTGAGGAATAAACAATAGTAAACTACTCACAATATTTCCAGTGTTAATGACACAAAAGTTCTCAGGGCTCCAAGAAATGTCTGCAACATTTGAAAATTAATACCATGTCTATAAAAATTTTCATCTGAAAGCCATTATATAAAATAATTTGCAAAATACATTTTAATTGTATCATAATTTATAAAATATTCATACAATGGTGATGTATTGACTTTTAAAAGAGGAAATGTAATTGCATTGTTTTTGTACTTATTTACGACAGTCGACAATGCGTGGTTTGGTTGTATTTGCACATAACTCGGGCTATATTTAATACTAGAAAATAATAACATTTATTTAATGTGAAGTAAAAATATGATAGAATAATAATTAGCTACATTCTCGACAAAAACCTAACAATTAGCACAAATGTTTATAATTTTATCCACTATGGTTGCCATACTGCAAAAATGCTTCTGGAATCTCGTTTATTTTCAAGGTTGTTTGAAAGTGTAGACTATCATTTGAAACTATTTAATTACACAGCAGACAATCTTTTTTGTAAAACAAAATGATACGTGATTGATTTCCTAGCAAGTGAATGCTATTAATCAATTGCTATAACCATCCCGCCTTTAACCCAATAAACGCAATGATCGAGTTAATCGTGTAAGCCCTATTGATTGATAGACGCTTTAACTCTCTTACCCTCATGAACTCGTCGCACGCATGCGCCCCGGCCTCGCAGTCGTAAACAAGCGTTGTATCTTAGTAACCCAAGCAATCAAGATTCAAGATGGCGCTAAAGTATTGCAAAACTTTTTTAATTATTCCATTTTAAACGAGCATATAAATCCTCATACCCAATGACGTAACTGAAACTTATATTGGCCGGGGCGAGTCGAGTCGTAACTTCTTTGAAAGACTCTTTCTTGACTTTAATAATTGGTTATAGGTTTCTATAAACTTTCCGCTATGGAGGCTCTATCTATACATGGAACAAATTACTCCGCCTAACTACATGGAATTAAAATAATACATTGTTGGTTTACTTTACCAAGGTAAAAGCTAAAGTAACAGCTTGACATTAACAAAATGCGAAAAACGTTCATAAAACTTACTTAGTTCGGGTAAAAAGTCAATGGCAAAATCAAGCTCAGTCCTTGCTTAATCCTTACTTGAATTAGCAAGTCAGCAGTATCAAATATTTAAAATTTATATAGGTCTTCCAAAAATATATTATGTTAATGGAATTATAAATTATTCGGTATAGACAAAATAAATAGAAGCTGCTATAATACTATAACCTTTATTATAAATACTATAGGTTAGAATTCTGGAATAGTACAGACAATTTAATGGACGGAAAATGCCATGCAAAAAGGAATCTTACTGCTAATAAAGATAGAAAAACGTCGAAAATCAAGTAGCTTTCGTGTAGAACTTAAATTATCAGGAAGGGCGTCCTATTATGGTGACTTGGCATGCCCAAGAAGGATGGATTCTTGGGAAGAGGGAGGGGGAGCTTGACAACAAAATACCCAGGATATTGTGGGGCACTTTGACGGCAGCTGCTATGCTGTGTGACGCATTTTGTTTTTAATCCTGGACCTGGATCTTTTTGTGAGGTTGGACTTGTCGCTCATATCTATCGACAACCTTGTATTTCCCCCCGCTCCCTTGTCCCACCGCAATGGCCACCCTGGACCTCATCTGGAAAGAGAACTCACCCCCCCCCCTCACCGACTCTTTATCACCCATATGCAATCAGGAAGACACAACATCTGGGTCCTGGGACGTACATTGAAGCAACGGCAGTGCCAGTATTTCGCTGTTTATTTAATACTTATTATTCTTGTGTACTGCGAGAGACCGAGAGACCATTATGCTAACAATGAACTGAAGAACGTTGTATATGGATTCAGGGGCATCTGGTCTCTTCAAAAGCGAAGGAAAGCAACCAGAGCTTGAAGCACTATCGTTATTACAAAATACAATATTCATGAAACTCTTCTATGGATTTGGCAAACCATTTTCTTCCATTGAAGTATAACCGAGTGTACTCCATACACGCGAGTGCACAAGACAAACAGACGCCTTGAATGGAGAAAGACCTCCGGCTTTTACTTACGTCAATATCTGGCTGAAATCATTATGTATGGAATATGTATTAATGATGACAAGAGTAATTTGTGTTTGCATACACCCAAAGGAATTGTTAGTGCGGCGGAGAGGTAATCCTTGGCGCTTGATGAGCTTGAGGTTATATACTTGAGTGGCACACAGAACGCGGGGAAACCAAACCAATATAGGGAATGTTTATTAGTCATTCTATATAGACAAACAAACAAACAAAATGCACAAAATAGTATGATCGGATTACTTTTGGTGTATTTCCACGAAACTCCTCACAGTCCTTGAAACTTTGAAACCGTGATTGAAAAAATAGTTACGATGCGTGAAGGAGTAATTACTGAGAAGTGAGATGAAAAGAAATGAAAGATGAAATTAGTTATAAAACACCGCCAAGCAACACAACACAAATCGTTTTAAAAATCTTTTAGTTATTATTTACAAAAATTAAAAAAAACTGCAGAGATCGCATTTATTCCTTGATAGAGTTTTAATTAATTCCAGAAGACAAACTGTATAAACTACAGTCGCGGAGTAATAACACAAATTTTAATATTATGAGACACTCAAGACTACTTATACTTCTTATGGGCGTTGCATACTTATATTATGTCGACTTTTTTTAAATACTACTCTTCAAAGACAATTTCGTTAAATTTTTTTTTTTTTTTTTTCTTATACGTTTTAAATGCGTATCTATAATATTTTACGGTGAACCGTTTTTCCATATTTAGTATCGTATGATTCTCAAGTATCCTTCTCGCGCGCTAGCTAATATAAATACACTCATATGGTCTAATCATGTAATGCCATGCTTTATTTGTAATTTAATAATATGCTTCCTTAAAACTCTTCAAACAACACGTTGTTACTTCAGTGTTCGTGTTCAAGGGTTATCTCGGTTCACGTAACACTTCCTGACGAACCATCATAATATAGAATAATATGTTTCGCTATTAATTCAAATTCGACACGGTTTGTGAGAATTTTGATTTAGATTACGCAAATACCGGTAAGATATCATTGAACTGCCGGCGGCCGTGGGGCTGGGTCCCAAGTCATCCTCCCAAATTTGCTGTGTTCATTTTGTATTCGTCTCCATTTTGTTTTCATTATCATCATTTATTAACAAAGAAGTCTAAATACAACAGAAAAATACGGCAGATAATAACAAAACGTCAATTACATTTATTATATTAGAACAAAAAATATGAATATGACACAAATTTGATTTTAAAAAATCTTCTGAACTGCTATCATGAAAAGCTTATAAAAAACGCACACACAGGCTATCGAATCTCAAGATGAACGAACTGTCTGTGTAAGTCTGGGGGCCCAGGCCCGGCGGTCAAGGTGAAGGTTACATGGGCTCGACCGCAGCTGCATGGCTGACATGACCTCCCAGACGTCAACGTCACCATCTAGCGAGAAATCCAGCCATGTTGTGCTGAACCCTGTTATTATTGTGGGGCAGCCTGTCACTACAGCAGAGCAGACCAATGATTACTCCATTAGAGGGCAATGTTGATAATTAGGAGTGAAAAGGTCAGTAACTAACAGATATATTTTAACTCCAATTACGAGAGAGCGTCCTCGTTGAGTGCATGGCGCCTTGACATGAGCTGGGGGGGGGGGGGGGGGGTCAACCCAAGCTGTTGCGGAAGCATCGCAAAACTGTCCGGGTTATAAACAAACAAGAATAAATTAATCCTCTCAGCATTTTGGTGAAGAAAATCTTGGGTACAAACCTCCAGTAATGACATGGGTTCGAAGCATAAAAGTGCAGTGTTAAATCATGTCTTTGAACATTTGTATTGATCAAACTTATTGTTCCATAGTTGCGTTAAATACCAGCATGTACTAACGGGAGCGAGGAGAGATAACACAATGCACGGTTGAAACTTTAACGCACTCACCCGACAACTACGTGCAGCATTTCGGCTCGTCGTGTATGTTTGGTAGCTCATCGACCCTTGATGAGGTAAAACTAACTGAAAACTTTGTATCTAGTTCAATGAATATTAGATCGTTAAAACAAAGTTTAGATGTTTTGAGAGAGCATAACTTTGAAGGAAAAAAAAAACAATAAAATGCGTCGTTCCTGTTACTGATAGTCAGTCAGGTAAGGTTACAATAACGAAGTGGGCATCAACTATATCCCTTGACTCAACCAGCATTGGAAGAGCAACTTGAAAATAAAACGATCGCTGCCAACAGAAAGAAATAATTTTTCTCCAGATACTTCGTTAAGAGCCGTTTCACTCGAAGTACAGACTCGCCATCATTCATCGAATCGTAAGGGTGCCAACAACCCAGAATCACGCACTTTTTCCTCTTTTCCGTGGTGTGTTTATCAATTGGACACAACGAGAGGAACATTTCTGCAGGGGTTACCGACTGCTTTTCTACTTGAATATGCCTTTGATTTTGTTCAAGGATTTTGTTAAAAATATTGTTGGATGAGCATAGCGAGCAAAGCGAGTGAAGCGAAGACTTCAATTTCACCGACCCCCAAAAAAATTTAGCTCGGGTGTTTTTTTTTGTTTGTTTGTTTTTGTTTTTTTGTATTTTTGTCTGTTTGTTCGCTCTCTACCGGGCAAACGGCATATGCGATCTTGATGAAAATTTGACAGGACCTTCGAAATCTCTGAACTTAGACTTGCTACGTTTTTGGGTACAATCGAAGAAATATTTCTCATGAATATCGTACTTTTACGATTTTTTTGTGCGATATTTTCGTGCCATTTGGGCCGATTCTGACCAAACGGGAGGGGCTACAACGTTCATATTATACATGTACAATAAGGTTATGGTGATGTAGTACCTTTGGAAAGAAAAAGTTGAAAAAGTTAGCCAGAATCTATAGAAATAAAGCTTTTAATATAAGTTTTTTGATTTTTTGTGCGATATTTTCGTGCCATTTGGGCCAATTCTGACCAAACGGGTGGGGCTACAACGTTCATATTATACATGGACATTAAGGTTATGGTGATGTAGTACCCTTTAAAAGAAAAAGTTGAAAAAGGTAGCCAGAATCCATAGAAATAAAGCTTTTAATATAAGTTTTTTACGATAAATAATACCAATTGACAAGAAACAATAGAAGCTTGACAACAATCACCTTCAATGCGTACGCAACAAAACAAAGCACTTGTAAAAGTAAAGATATCCCACGCAAACTAAAAACTTCAAAAAGCTCATCCATCAACGCGGCAGGACTTTAGCGTTTTCCTGTATAGTATACGGTCATTTTTGTGAACGTTGTGCATTGAGACTAAAATACTGTATTAAAGTCTACAGCTGGCAAATGCTTCGTGTTTCATAGTATTGTTATAGAACGTATATAAATACATTCGTATGCCAACTATGTAAAAGAAACAAGAGCTTCATGAACAAATGTTGTTTATGATGGAACTCGGTAAACGAGACGATACCCGGAATACGGTACTCTGGACATAACCAATAAACCAACAAACAATTGACCAATAAACATCGAATAATATGGGTCCTGTCTCAAAAGGAAGGCGAATGAAGTATTAACATACAAGTAAATAAGTTACATGTTTTTTAAGTACAATTTTTTTTTTATTAGATTTTTTGGATTTTATTTGTTTTTCCTCTTTTTCCCTAAAGCCGAATTCTATTTTCTGTGAATTCGATATGTGTACATTGCAAATACTAAAATTTTTGAAATAAAAAATATAAAATATAAAAAGTACACAGACTATAGTTTAAGAAATGTTTATTGCATGGCCATAGATATATATATAAACCAGTTCACGTGCATGTATAGATTTGATTATAGGCAAACTCTAACACATTTATTGAATAAAAATAGACAATTTAAATATTACTAGTGCAATTTAAAAACAAGCAACAAGTAATAACGTTTCATCGTTTTAAGTCTGTTTTTAAGGAATATCCATTGGATAGTGCATTTTATAAAGTATCTGATTGTTTTTACTTATATTGTAATGGTTGTTATAATTTTTATAACCATGAATTGAATGTATAAGGCTATTGTACCACCTCTGGCCGACAATTTGAAAGTCGAAGAAACATGTCTGAAAAGTTTGCTGAATGAAAGAAGGCCTTTAAAATAACAGAAAAAAAATTGTGAATTTTTTTGGGGCGGGACATAACCTCACTATTGGAAATTATATTTAGATTTTTGGACAATTTTGTACACAACAAATCTAGTTCAAAATTAAATTTTGAGAATCTGTTTTCTGGACATAGTTTCTAAACACCTTTAGCTATAACTTAAGCTGTAGCTAAAATAGTTTTCTGAAAATTACAGTTGGTGAACGATTTTTTGTCAAACGGTACAAATCTGGAAAAAAGCTCGTATTTGTACCGTTTGACAAAAAAATCGTACACCAACTGTTATTTTCAGAAAACTATTTTAGCTTTTGCTTAAGTTATAGTTAAAGGTGTTTAGAAACTATGTCCAGAAAACCGATTCTCAAAATTTAACTTTGAACTAGATTTGTTGTGTACACTATTGTCCAAAAATCTAAATATAATTTCCAATAGTGTGGTTATGTCCCGCCCAAAAAAAATCACAATTTTTTCTGTTATTTAAAGGCCTTCTTTCATTCAGCAAACTTTTCAGACATGTTTCTTCGACTTTCAAAGTATCGGCCAGAGGTGGTACAATAGCCTTAAATGGCGATATCAGTCATGTTAATATGATGTATGATGAATAATAAATGAAATAAAATTGATTTTGGCCACACAATATTAATTTATATCCTTTCCTCTTACTATTCCAACAATCTTGTACAGAATATAATGCTTAAAATATTTTTTTACTTTACCAGAACATTTGTCAATTGAAGTTTTTTTTGGAATTAATTACTTTTAATTAGGTTGCTTCATTAGAATTTGAACCTAATAAGCAGCAGCCTCGTAACCATGGTCAGCACGTATCCCACAGTGGCAATTATAATACTAGGGAAACGCCAAAGTCGTTGTTAGACGAGTGAGTGTGCCATGTGATGAGTACCTGGAAACATCCCCTTTCATCCCCAAAACCTAAAGCTGAATCTACGGATGTATGTTTAAAATTTCAGCTCAATCTGTTCAGCCGTTTGGCCGTTAGGCATCGGACAGACAGAGTCACAGCTTTCACAGTGAGTGCCGTTTTTTTTCAACCTGCGTTGTAGACTACGTTCGCTGCGCTCACTCGTCTAATAATAAGCAGGCAAAAAACCTTCGATCGCCAAGTCTTGTGGTCGACTCGGGATGGGCATAGGTAAAGCGCGCACTATATATCACCATGATTCACCTGTCCAGGGGCAAAGCTTAATATTTGTTATTAAAGATTGTGTGGGGCTCTGCTCTTGTGTTTAGGTAGCAAAGATAATTATGATGAATGCGAGACAAAGTGGAACCATATTTAGAGAAGTATTAATCATTACGTATCCCCGTTGTATAATTAGCCTTGATTTCACACATGTGGGCTGAGCTATGTAATTTGCAACCACCACCTCTGCAAGTAAAATAATAACACCATAATAAAGAAAGCGATGCATATTTCATACAGGACAGCCAGACGAATGGTAACAACAAGCCTAGTTCTGAATGTGTATTACACATTCCATTATAATGTGTGATTTATGCACTAGTAAATGATACAATCCATTGCAGCTTGTTGCTTGATGACGGTAATATCAACCATTCCGAAGCAACAATTAGAATAGCTATGCCCATGCACATGGATTGGATGATTTTGGACACGCCAAGAGCAACATTAGCAAATTATATAGCACACGGTTACTCATAATCATATGCATGCATATATATCATGGGTTAGAAGCTAACTTTCCATCATATAGTACACTCGGAGACAAAAACAGATCAAGAGTGGGACATTCAATAAAGTAAAACTCAAATAACTCTTGTGCACTTAACTTGTTATTTTCTTGACTCAGTCTGATTATACGAACACACCAGTAACATTAGTAACTACGAGCAACCAGGAGTCATAATGGATAACAGGATACTTTGTATTTAAACCATTTTAGTAGATACTAGGAAAACGCTCAAGTCCCGCCGCGTTGATGGATGAGCGTAATTGGTGCATTGAGTTGCCAAGGTGTTAGGCCAATTTCTGTTGTACTGTAAAAAAATCATTAATTAGTTGAAGATTTTTTAAATTAATTTAAATTAAATAAAAAATAAACTTTATTTTTAATTTTTATAATTAATCGTAAATTTTAAAAAAGAAAAAATCGTAAAATTTCGATTTTCATTAGAAATAATTATTCGATTGTGCTCAAATTTCACACGAATATATTAATTCATAAAATTAAGGTTCTGTGAAAAAAATCATTACGATCGATAAAGCATGTAGTGCTATAAGCCAAAGAAATTTAAAAAATCGAAAAATGTCGTAAAATTGCGATTGTTAAAGAAATTTATCATTCGATAACGCTCAAATTTCACCCGAATATATCAATTCATAAAATGAAGGTTCTGTGAAAAAATTATCACAATCGGACAAAGCATGTAGGTGTTATGAATCGAAGAATTTTGTTAAAAATCGAAAAAAATCGAAAAATTGCGTTTTTTACGAGAAAAAATTTCCCGATTGCGCTCAAAAAACGTGGCAGCTAAGTTCAAAGATTTCGAAGGCCTCCATAAAATTTTATCGCAATCGGAGTATCGGTTTAGCGGAATCGTGTGGACAAACAGACAAAATACAGAAAGAAAGAAAGAAAGAAAAAAAAAAAAACATTCCGGATTTTTTTCTCCAGTGTAGTGAAATGGAATCTTCGCTTCGCTCGCTACGCTCATCCAATAACAACTCTAATATTATACAACGTCATCAGGCTATTATCAAAAACATATAAAAACAAATTATGTTGTGCTTGTTGTATATTATTACCTACTCAAATGTTGTAAATATTGTAAAATAATTTAAAACTGAAATATGTGCAAAGAGTAGTTGATGGATGGAGACGGAGTACAGAAGGTTTCTTCTTCTTCCCCTTGTCCTTCTATCCGCGGGTGTAGGTTAATAGTCACAGGTTTCATAGACTGTGACTGAGCCTGCATTAGACGGTTCAATGGTTCGTTCAAGTTTCCTTGAATTCAAGGACAAACTGAATCAAAATGTGCAAAGATAATAAAAACACACATAACAAAAACTTGTAGAAATACAGCCAAACCTTACACACTCAAAAGGAATGAGATCTAAAAAGGGCCAAGCTCATCTACCCTTCCACATAAACGTACAGTGTCCCATAACAGCATCCTCGAAAAGCTTGGCAAATAGAATTTGCGATTATTAATTTAACGTAATAGTTTATCCAAGTTCTTTTTTTCTAATTAATTTAAACGTAATAACATGCAAATTCTATTTTGCCAAGCTTTTCGAGGATGCTGTTATGGGACACTGTACGTTTATGTGGAAGGGTAGATGAGCTTGGCCCATTTTTAGATCTCATTCCTTTTGAGTGTGTAAGGTTTGGCTGTATTTCTACAAGTTTTTGTTATGTGTGTGATCTCATTACTTTTTCAAGTTCCATTACAAAATTATTTGCTAAAATATAATATTTTTATCAAAGTTGATTTTAATTCTATGGTATTAGCAGTAACAATATAGGATGTAAAATATCTAGACCCGGATTCATGTACATCCTGGGTATAGGTGGTATAACCATGGTATAACGACGGTATAAGGACTGGACCCCAATTCTTGAGTTCGTGGTTATGAGTTGAAAACGCAATTGAAAACGAAGTCGTTTTCGTTTTCGAAGGAATTGGTATTCTTGAACGGTATCGTGGAAAACGTCATGGGTTGTGAGTTGAAAGCATTGATATTAAACCCTATAGTAGGCTAGATTAGCAGTCTCCTATACCTCCGCACAGGCGCGAGCGTAGCAAATTGAAGACTAAACCCGGGCCCATTTCAAGATGGCGATTTGGTGTTTTAATTTATGCTTTTTTAATGCAATAAAGTATTTTACTGGATTGTTTGATATGGTTTTAGCTTGTGCAGCATGGTATTAAACAAAAGAAACAATACGAAGTGATTGCATAAGGGAATTTAGTAATCATTTGGTGTTAAAGGCTAGTATGCTTACCTGTCAACCTGGCGGCAATCTTGAGAACTATTTGGCCACAAATCGCTCCCATTTGATTAACATGTAAACTGTCATTTTAAGATGGCTTCTAATTGTACCGGAAGTGGACCACCGACTGCTGGTCTACCCAATTATATAGGATGTCTATGGTTGAAAGAGTATCACGAAATCCAAACACTTTAAAAAGATTTGCGTATAGCAAAGAGCTCGAAAAAGTTCTATATTTATTCTAGATGGCAGTGCCTTCATAAACGCGGGCCAATCGAAAAGACAAGTTGTATGAAATGATTTGATTGTTGCAATTATGTAAACAAACAGTTGAGCAAGTTCATCAGTCCAATGTTGTGCTGGCATAGGGTTGGCTAGGCTTGTCAAACATGTAATGTAAGTATGAATTTTACTAGTCCTATAGCCAAATGGAACTTTAGACCTACACTTTTGCATTATAAATAATTTTCCACATCTGGGCCTAGGCCAGGGACGGTTTCTGATTTGTTTTATGAGAGTATAATGACACCTTTTCTCGTTCCACACAAAGAAGAAAAATTTTAAATGTCCGCTATTTGTTTACGTATCGCACTTTCCCGCCTAACTCTGCTTATACCGTCAACAAGTGTCAAGTAACTATGGTTACTTGTTGATTGTATGCCAAGTGTTTAAGGCTTATTTTAAAACCTTTATTTGGAAGCCTTCCAACAAACTTTTTCAACTTTTTTTTTCAAAAGAGACTATATTTCTATAACCTTAATGTCCATGTAAAATATGAACATTGTAGTCCCACCCGTCTGGTCAGAATCGCGGGCCGACGTATTAGATGTTAGCAGTAGCTAGCAGTAGCTAGCAGTAGCTAGCAGTAGCTAGCAGTAGCTAACATCCTTAAAGTGATTTTGAGCATGTTTCAAGCCATTTTTTCACCAAGAAGGAATAATCGTACCCCAATAAAATTTGGCATGTGTTGTCAGGTACCTAAATCCCCTCGATTGTGATAGTTTTCAAGTTCACATCACGTTACATGACGGCTGGGTAACACCTCGAAATCACCCCAACTCTGCTTGGTGTATAAGGTGCTTGAGTGTGTAGCGCACCGCGGCTTGGCTGCGGCGCCCTAACGGGCACCTAGATACAACAATACCTTCTTCACATTGAGTATGTAATTTATAATTACAGTTAATTTTCCTGTATAGATTAAATTGACTAAATTCCATCTTTAGTATTATAACAACAGGACGGTAGTTATGTTTATTATTTAATAAGTGTATTATTTAAATTTAAAAAATATTAGTTTGCTCTCCCGATACCATCGACCATTACTTTCGATCAACATACGTAAGCTAACGCCAGAAAAATATAACGTTATTACGAGTTAATTGATATAAAATTTGACTCAAACTAAACATATAAATTATAAGTCTGTATATTTTAACTAAGATACTGTTCGGGTCATGTTTCAAAGCCAAGGTTTTAACCCTGCTTATGTGTTCAACGACAAATAATAAACAATCCACTCTCAAAATAATTTATCTCGCATCTACCCAATCAAATATCCCTCTACACTCCTCTGGCGTGCATACCCCTGAAGCTATACTAGTGTGTATCTTATCCTTGTAGTTGGTGCTATGTTCGTGTATTATGCAACCAAAAATAGCGCCTGTTTAGAACACTGTTTCAACGCCAAACTACTTTAAATTGGCCCAAAAGCCGATATTTCACGCACCATGACTTCACATGCGCTACACATTTGCTTGTTAAATTGGTAGTGCTGTATTAAAAAAAGAGAAACAAATAAACATAAAAATATATAAAATCATTAGTTAACCCTTTCAGTACTTAATTAAATTATAAGTAATTAAAATTATAATTAAATGAAAAACAGCATGATTGCCGAGAAAAGAGATGAAAAGCTACCGTTTAAAAGCTGACTCGAATAATTCTTGCAGGAGACAGGCAATCGACTGGCAGCTAGGCGACAAAATATTATTTAATTTTAATACATTCTCAATGGAGGTTTTTACTTTTTACACTTTTAAAATCGGACAATCGATGCCAGTGAAAACATATTAAATAATATGCTATCGGTTGCCTGTCGGCAGTTAGACAAATATAATTCGTTTACACATTCGCAATAGTTCAAAATTTTACAAAACGATGACAATTTTAAGATCAGCTTTAAAGTGATAGCGCCAGCGGTATAGTTTAAAGTTTAATGAGGTGCCGGTGTAATTTACTGGAATTAAGTATGCAGATACATAATATCTCGGATTCTGACAACAATGGTTTTAAAGTATGTTTTAACGGATTTTTAAAACAAAACGCAATATAAGCTATCAAGTACTCAACAGCATGCATTCTTCGAGTTACTAATAACTCATAACCAAAAACAAAAGGCATCAAAACCAACAAACTGAATCTTATATAAGTTTTGACGCCAACAGCTTTTAACTATTTTCCAAAACACGTTTTCTTCCCTAAAATTACTGCGTAAACTTTCTCAACGCTACTTTCTGTATGAAATATGTATCACTACAAAGGATAGGCCAACCAAATTGAAAGTAGATACAAGAGCCCTGAACTCGTACTACACTACACACTTCGTTCCCACTATACGCTTTTGACAGGTCATATAGTTGAATAATGTATTCATGGACTTCTACTTCACAAACGAATTCATTAAAATGCTCAAAGTGTTCAATAATGAAGTGCTCTGCAAAGTTAGGAGGAGTCAGTTTTCCCTTGACGAGGGTAGAAGACCAAATTACCAGCGCAATTGTTATTTTATATCTGCACATTTTCGGGAACCATCCGTGGATGGACGTAAAATTGAGAAAACCAATTAATTCTCTACGAAGGAATTACTGAAAATTTAAACGAAACACCTGCATCAATTTATTTGCTCCTTTGGAAGAAACACAAATAACACGAGGGAATACGCAATTGTTTAGGAAGAAAGTATGATACCTAATTTTTAGTCCAGTTAGAAATGTTTGAAGGTGTAAATAATTTTAATTTCAACTTACTTTATTGAAAACAAAATAATAACATTGTAAAATATTACTCTACAATTATTTTGATTTGTATTGTCCATGCAATTATCAATAAGTTCATGGAACGTACTTACATTAAATTTACATGAACAATTATTAAACTTACGATTTCACCGGCTAGCGCAACACTACATTTAAGAGAAACGTTTCATATATTATGCTCGTGGCTGTACATCTCGCAAAATACTCCGGTTCGCGTGAGGTAATTTAACCCCCCACTCTTCTTACTACGGAAAGTTCATTATATAATTTATCTATTTTGGCGGGCACAACAAAATACATTCATCTCACTCCCTAGCAAGTTACAAACTATTTTCAGACTCCGCACAGGCCCTTCAACAAATATTCGTGTAGCTTGAGGTAAATCCATGGATTTGCGAATTCATTCCATTTTACATACGACATGGGTTAGTAAACGCACTGTACTTTGCCCAAAAAGATCCAGAAAGATAGTTGTTTTTATTTGTTCTGAATACATTTTCGAACAAGATCGTTTAAAATCACAAAGAGTATAGTATACGTCATGAGAAGCAGAAATATTTAACTTGTGATAACGGTATTAATTAACCTAATGTACTATGTATATGAATTTAGCATAGATACGAAGCGCATTGCATTTTTCTTCCACCACTGAAAATTAGTTCTGGTTCAGTGTCATTTAAGAAACAACGAAAATATATTTGTGAAAAGTTTAAGACCCGTATTTGTAGGAAATTATATTTGTATTGTTAGTTAAAAGTACACACTAAGAACTGGATGTTTGAATTTAATTTTAAGACATGTCTGACTTTTGAAATATGTTTGAATAATAAAACACCATTTAAAAGAGTGTCTTACTTTCAAACACAATTTTCAAAAACGTTTGAAAATTTCAAACACTTCTGTTTTACTGGTGACTGAATTTGAAAAGCATCTTAAAATGACCCAACTGAAAATTCAAACATTTCTGTTTTAAGACGTGTTTAGCTTAAAAAGTGTTTGAAATAAGTCAAGATATCTCGCTTTCAAACATATTCCACATTCAAACGTTTTTTTTTTCAAACACTTTTATTTCAGACATTATTATATTTTCACACACGCAATTCCAAGCATGGCTTTAGGGCACATAATCATAGCGCCATTCTATATATTTAAAATCATAATTTTTAAATGAATGAATGAATATATACAAAAATACAAAAATACAAAAATACAACCTTTTACAACATCACAGCTCCATAAAAACATTGATGACAAACATTTTATGATATACATTAAAATTGAAATAAAATAGGAATTAATAAATAAAATTAATTAATAAAATGTATTTATTTATGTATCGTTATATAAAGTTATTATATAATGATTATTATCCAGTACTAAATCACTAGGAAGTACTAACAATTTCAATATTGTTATGATTCCGAATAAATGTTGAATAATTTAGCCAAAAGTATAAAAGCCTGAAAATAATGGAGGGCTTGCCTCTCTTGCTTGAAAACAATAACATATTCGAATGTGTCATACAAACGCACTAAAAATTATTGTAGACTTGAAAGAATTTTGTATTATTTTAGTCATTAACGTCTTAGATTAAAAACTGAATAACAAAGGACAATAAATACTATTATTCTTATACAAAATTATTATTCTTAAAGTTATTAAATTAAAATATTACTATTGGTCCAAGTCCACGGTATAACATTACTTTTAAGTTTGGCGCTCATTATTTGCATCTGTCAAGTTGCTGTTGACGCCATGCGGGAGTACAGTAATGCTGTTGGCTACACTGGCAGCTGCATGCGCGCGCACCGGCGGTGGCCTAAAGTGGCCTAAAAATACGCGTGGTTTTAATTTCATAATAATGTCGTAATCGTGAGTTATTTACTTTCAATGAACAGTGAGATCGTCAGAATTAATAGGGCTTATCCCTACTTCATCGTTTTTGCAATCGTTTTGCAATCGCAATGGATTTCATCATGATGTGACTAGTGAACTAAAAACACATGTGCTTGATGAAAGTTGGGCTAAGGCTGACGAGAACTTCGAATGATTATCGAAAAGATTCTTCACGGCACGAGATTCAGCACATCGCATCACATCACATTATTCTGGATCTGACAGGTGAGAATAATTTGTACAAATCTAGGCTTAGCCTTGTAACCTTGTAGGCCTAGCCCTAGGCTTCTAGGGCCTAGGCCTGGCCTAGCCCTATGGCCTACATCCAGGGTCTTACGCCTAGGCCTAGCTAGGGTAGCTAGCCCGGTACTCTTTCGGTTGGTATGGACAGTTTTTTTTATGTGTACCTACAAAACCTTAAACGTCGCTATTTTAAATCTAAAGTATCTACAAAACCTTTAACGTTGCTATTTTAAAACTTAAGTACCTACAAAACCATTAACGTCGCTATTTAAAATCTAAAGTACCTACTGATCAAAAACTGTCCATACCAACCGAAAGAGTTCCGCTAGCCCTACATCTAGGGTAGGGCTAGGCTTAGGCCCTAGGCGAGTTGCTTTGTAAAGGCTAGGCATAAGCCCCTATGATGCCAGTCTTTCTCTAGGTCCTTCTTATTGTCCCAAGGTCTAGGCTTAGGCCTACGGTTACGGTTATGCTATTTTTTCTGGTACAAGACCTGGAACTTCTTCGGTTTGTATGGACCGGTTTTACAAAACTCTTTCGTTAGGTTAGCCGAACTTTCCGCTGGCTACAGTGCGCCGCGCTAGTTCTAGGATATAATCGATAAGAGCGCACCCGAAATTCTTTTCGTTACAAAACTACTTACCGGTAGTTGTTTTTCAGTGTTTTTATTGAAAAAATAACAGTGTTAAAAAACCGGTCCATACCAACCGAAGAAGTATCCAAGACCTGTAGGTCTAGGCCCTAAGATCAGTCGATGGCCATTGCCGATCCCAAACACGTCCATTGCTTTGACCGTGGACACCCAAGGTGGTGCTTGCCAAGGCAAGCCCATTGCTGTTGCCCATCACGGACCATCGGTCGTTGCCCAAAAAGTAATTATCCTATGGCTGTGTAGGTATATATTCTTACGGCAGAACGCAAGAATTGATAAAAATGATGCTCAAAATTATTCTTACGGCAGAACGTAAGATTTGCAAAAATTATTCTTACTCTCATAGGAATTATCGTTACTGTCCCGAGTTTGAAGGTTGTCGCTACAGCCGCCATTTAACAGTGATTAAATTCTAAATTAACAATTAGGCCTATAGGGAAATTAGAGTAGAGCCTATGATAGGAATTGTGTTCTTACGTTCGCTGCGGACATATCCAATAAAACAAAACAAAAATCCCAACCTTTTAACGTTTCTATTTAAAATATTTTTAAAGGACTCTCAACCAAAAAAGAGTTTTATTAAAACATAAAGAATAGAATGAAAAAAAATCATCTCGTCAAGGATTTGAACCAACGAACCCTCACACAGAAGTCAAACCCGCTACCGGTACCATCCTGCCTCACCGCACTATGATCGAAGGTCGCCTATAAACATAACTATGAACTAATTGAACGTAAGAATTGTTTCTTGCCATTGGCAACTCTAAGCTAAGTGCAAGAACAATGCCTAGGGGGCCTAGGCCTAGACCTTATTGTAGATAATCAGTCTGTTGGTTATGTGGTTCAGAATTCAGAGTGATTACAATTCCTCAGTTCTAAGTAATTGTACTTACTTACTTCTGTTACGCAAATAGTTAGCTCAATGTAAGAATATTTTTTAACAATTCTTACGTTCTGGCGTAAGAATAATTTTTAGCATTTCTTAGTTCTGCCGTGAGAATAAGCAACTGCAAATATGTAGTTAACATAACTGGCAAGTACGTAGGCTGCTACCTAAAATTAACATATTGTAGACCTAGGCTAGTTGTATCAAAAGTATCTAGGCTAGACTTAATAGCCTATATTTTTAGTCACACTTATTTTTCATAATTTCTCACTGAGGCCTACATCCAAATCTAAATCCATTTCCTACAAACACCTTCCACCAAACCTTTTCACTGAGGATTCTTCATCATTTTCAGTTAGGCCTGGCCTAACTGCTAAATGGCCACAAAACTTAATTGTCTACCTGCATTTTAATAGGCCTAGGCAAAGATAACAGAGTACACTACGTGGTGTACTCTTATTATCTGTGGCCTAGGCCTGTACATTAATTTCTTGTTTGTCACCTGTCAGCTGATTTGAACCAGGTCTAAAATGAGTGTAGGGCAAGGCCTATGCCTACATTTGGTTGCTAACTAGTAGGTCTATTTGCTAATTTGGATTAAGTTTGGACCTAGACAGACAGTAGGTAGGCCTGCTTCCTACGTCATTGACAAAGACAATTTTAGTACCTACATTCTACATTGAGTCGGACTTGGACCTAGAATTGTCTAGGCCTACCATCCCTATTTGTTATTTTTTTGCCTTTTATGTGATCTGATGGTATGGCTGTGAACATTCCTCACTCACCACTACAAGGAATAATATTTTTAAATGCATTAGCCTTACCTACTTAGTCTAATGAGAAAATTAAATTGCTAGGCCTAGGCCTATGCTTTGCCTTAGTAATTATGTGACTGGCAGTTTTCCCAGAAAATTCTCTCTAGTTCAATTATAATCTCTAGCCCCCAAAACATTACCTCACCACCACAAGGAGTAATATTTAAAAAATACATTAGCCTTTGTAGCCTATAGGCCCTAGTTTAGTTAGAAAATTAATTGCTAGGCCTATGCATTGCCTAAATAATTATGTGATTGGCAGTTTCCCCCAGTAATGCTCTCAATAGTTCAATAATAATCTCTAATTGGCAAAACAGTTTAGTAAGAATGTACCTGGGCCTACACATGTAGGTAGGATTAACTGCACAGGCTAGGTATCAGTTGCGATTTATCCCAGATACGTTGTGATTGAGACCGTGATTCATTTTAAGTTCACGGACAATGATATGTAGGTCTAGATAGACCTATCACTATCACCGATTGGTAGCTTTGGCTACACTTCTTCTGTAGCCATGAATTTATTATCCCGCAATAGGCTATAACTTAATATACCCTGGTCAGTAGGCCTAGATTTGGTTAAAATATTGGACATGTCTTCTGTACCGGTAGGCCTGCTTAGCTACCTATGGTTAAAGCCAGTGCAAAGATTATTTGTAGGCCTAGTTCCCAGGGTTCAGTTTTATTTGGTCAAGACTAAGAGTCACAATAGTGACTACAGTAGGCCTATGGTAGGCTACTTGAGCAAAAAATAGTTCCCCATACCTGCCTACTATTTATGTATTGATGACATGCAGTCTACTCTAATCATGAATTGTAATGTAGGAATCCAATATAAGGCTGGATTACACCATCGAATGAGTGGCCTAATGTTGGTAATTTTTTGATAAAATTCACTTTTAGCGGATAACTCGCGTGATCCTTAATGTGAAGAATGTTAAATATCTAAAACAGTCTAAACCAAATTCTAGCTGCCATACTTAGTATAGGTAGGCTAAAACCAAAGCAAACTCGTACATGGAAATATATAAATTTATTCTCATTCACACAATGCTCAAAGTGAATAGCTGTGGGATGGAGGCCCGCAAATGCACAAGTATAATTACGCAACACATTTTGGTTCATATAAAATATAGTAAACATGCAATAGGCCCCTTCGATAATATTTTGATTCACCATTATCGATATTTATGAAAATTGATTGGCAAACGATTAATATTGAATGTGTGCATCCCTACTAAGGTGTGCCTAGGGCATACAAACTTATCTTAGCTACGACTACGACCTAGTGATAAAGAGTTTTGTGCCATATACCTAGGCCTATGCTAAGTGTTTATAAAACAAAATATAGGTCTACGCTTATATCAACTAAATTAAAGAAATCAATCATCAAAATACTGTTTACCTAAATTTCCTTCCAGTAAATAATTTATGGATTTCCCAAACACTCAGCTCAGGCCTATATGTTACAACAACGCAGGGGCTAGGCCCTGAATGTAAAGTACTACTTGCTTGCTCGGTTGCTACCAATGCTGTTGTAATAACTTTTAGTAGTAGGGCTATGCCATGGTACATTTATGAATGGTAAGCTTAGGCCTACATAAAGTACCGGTAGGCCTTCAATATGCAGACATGCCTATATAATATTCTGAATTTAGGTTGTTTTTGTTTTCAGATTATTCCCCCGGATTGGTGCCATCAATGGGCGTACCTGCAAGGAGTTCGTCTTCAATCCAGTGACTGTACTTGTGCAAAATATTCTTAAATGCCTAAAATGTTTCATGTCATATCAAAATAAAGGATTATTATTGTTCAAATGAGTTCAACATGTTTGCCAGTCACCTGCTAAGGTACACTTTATAGTCAAATAAAGCACAATAGGCCTACATCTGTAATTCAAAATTCTCAAGTAAGCGCCTAAGCCTTGGAATCAACTTTTATTTGCTGAGTAGGTAGGTTTTAAGCCCTGAATTGTATCCATGTCTGCGGTTTGACAATATTTAGTTCGTTTTTTTGCAAAGAGGAGTATGGGGTCTATTTGTTATTTTTAAAATTGCATATGGTCCCAAATTTAATTGACTATAAAGTTGCTTTGTCCCATATCCTATTTTTTATTTCAGGTCAGTTGCACAGATAAGTAGGGCCTATAACAAATGTTTTCTTTTGAGTAGGCATAACTAAATTTTGCCAATAATTTCAAACACCTTGAAGTCTTTGAATATTCACACACATTTTAGTGTTTGTATATTCACACACCTTTTAGTGTTTGAATATTCAAACACCATGAAAATCAAACACTTTTTAGTGTTTGAAATTTCAAACATATTAGAATCAAACACCATTTTATGTTTGACTTTCAAACACCTTTAGGTGTCTTAATTTCAACCACTTCATTCTAAGTGTGTATCGATGAATATAAAATGTTTTGAAATTATTGTTGACATGTATTAAAAATAAAATAAATAACTTGAAATGCAATCAAAATGAAGAATTGTAATTTTTGTCATAACATCATTGTTGAACTTCAGGTCATACATTGATTTATAAATAAAATAAATACATCGAAATAATATGTAAACTAGGGTTGTATAATAGAAATATCAGTTAACTTTCCTGCAAGACAAAACAAGTAGGAATACAATTTATATGGTAAATTGTTCGTTTCCGATTGTCGGATTCTTTAAAATAAATTCTTGCTTTTAAAACTTTATATTAAAAGAATTTCTTAGAGTCAGAATTCCATTGTGCTGAATGTAATAAAGTTTTTTACTACATTGTCTTCATTATCAAACTCAATTTGAGTTTCCTTGCATTATTAAAGTCACGGGAAGTGATTCATTTTACGTGAGCTAGCAGATAATGCACGTAGGCTCCATTCTACGCCAAGCTAGCGAGACAGGGCTACTTTTGAACGAGTGCAGACAGTTACAGAAGAGTTAAGATTCTTAATTTTATATAAAAATATATTCAAATCTTTAAAAGCGGTAGGTCTAGTGCAACTATTACGATCCACTCTGGCGAGGTACGTCCCACGTGTGTGAAAAAAACGCACACGTGGTTTAATATATTGATAATAATATCCTCAAATCAATTTATTCAATCATGTAAGCTTATATTTAGAGTGGATTCTGAATAAGTGTGCAGTCGTTTATTTACTTCCTAAATGCACCAATGCAATTGCAATACAATACCAAGTGATGAATGTTATCAAAAACGATATGTGACTGAGTGGAATCTATATTACTACAATTGTAATTAAATGGTTTTAAATATTAAATCGTTTCCCCCTTGGGACTCCAGCTACGTCCCCCCTGGTTCAACGAACGGGCATCCCTTCATAATTAATATAGGCCTACAGGACTCAGCAAAGTGCTACTGGGTGAAATTGTGATTTGTATTCTGTTGAGTATATCGAGGTAAAATACAATGTGTAGTTTAAATAATGTGTGGTAACTCATGCATTACACAGGGTATTCGAATTAAGGACCTCACCGAGTCGATGTCCGCCACCGACAGTCCTGTCTGACGGTTTTCCAAGGGATTGAGTACTATCAAAATAGTCTTTGCAAATTATCCCTAAATATCCTCACACTACTAACTGTACTTACTTGTCTATTTTTCCTACACTTAGTATTTTATAAGAATCCCGTCCGTTTGTGCGTATGTCACGTCTCACGATGGAAACCTGTCATTGACGTGCGTTTTTTTGTTGGTATGATACATAATGTTTTGGTGCTTGGGGGGGGGGGGGGTACAATTGAATGACGCTCCCATTCTGAATGGGAAAAAGATGATACAGAATGTGTTTGGTGATTCTGGGGGAGAGGGGGGAGTGTCTAGCCTCACAGAATGTTTGAACATTTATAACCCGGCGCCTCCACCATTTAAGCTTACCCGGCAGCGCTACCAAAAACTCAACGCACGGCGAAATATTATTATTTTTCTATTTATCTTCGACGATCTCTTGATAAAGTAGCTTCGGTCTCTGTACTGGGTACTCCCGTACCCGTGCTTGTTTTAAACAGATCAAACTGACGAAAGCAACATTTCCAATGTGTACAAATCCACTTGTGAATAAATTGTATTATCTAGTTATAGTTACTAACATTTAGTGGGACAAGTTGTGCATCAAGTTTCCTAAGAAAAGAATATTTGTATATATAACGTCTATCCTTTGGAAATCGAAACAATCCCCATTAGTTTGATGTGTTACTTTTAGCTTTGGTTGTGACATTTTACATCTCGAGTGTAATGACCAATACGTCTACACAAGTACAAGCTATACTGGGGTGCAATAATAAATCTGAGTCATTTCCCTTCCGTGTATTCGTCGTACGACCTTATCGTAACGACACGTTCTTCAACACGTGGCATGGCTGCCATTCAGACGTAATTTAAATTGCGTTCCAGAAGGATTGGCGGGCTAATTTAAAATGAAAAACGTGAACTGATTCGCAAATTAAACACAAGGGAAGGCAAACATTTATCACAACAAAAATAAATTAAATTTTCTCTTTTGGAGCTGTTGTATTCACAATTTACAAGACTAGCGTACGAAATTTTTCGAGAAATGCCGATTGATGTTAGTATTCTCGTTGTTAGAAAAACCTTCATAGTTTTCGTGAACGCAATAAAACGACATATTCTACTGTTGTGAAAACATATTTTCTAACAAACCCAACAGGACTTAAGATTTCTACATTTAATATATATAATATTATATAATATTATTATACATATATATACCTATATTGAGTTAGACATTTTGCGAAATGGTTGCCTCCAGCCACTTCAATTTCCTCACTCACATTGTTTTATTGTTTTTTTTTACATTTTATTATCATATAGGTTCATACTAGCTCAGAACTAAAAATGTTGAATACATTCAAAGAACATGATTACAATTTTATTGTGTTTCGTTGCTTTTAACTATTTTCTTTTCTGTGTACAAGAACACATGTGTTCATTTTATTCATTATTTGGTTGTACACTTTGATGATAAATTATAGCTACACAAATTGTATGCTATACAGTATACACATTATACGGTAACACACATAATAAGGCTTCTGTGAAATGTGTAAAACGAAAAGACGCAGACGCCAACAAAGTGAACGGGGACCTATTCAAGCCATTGTCAGCAATATTTTCACCACAATCCGTCGATGATTGACGACCAGTGTCCGCTCTTCTTTACAGTTTCATGTGACAAAGTCTTTTGGATCTGATCGTTTCTGTCGGATAAGCCGCAGACAGAATAATCAGTCAAAATAACAAAGACGCCTCTGAAATTATTTCCACAACAAAGGAAGCTAGAAGATAATTTAATATGATTTTTTTTTATGTTAACGAAGAGTGGAAAGGTTTAAGCTTTGTAATTCACAAAAATAAACTACATACATTTTCCAGGAAGAATGTATGGAAATCGGAGAGTTTTTAGTTTGAAAAGCCATGTCTTTTGGATAACAACAATATTTATTCGAAATTAAAAAGTTCTGCGTGTGTGAATGACATCAATGTGAGTACCAGAATTCGCGCTCCAGCAATGCTCAGTTCAAATGACAAATAATAATTTAAAACCAACACACAAAATTATGATTAATTGATTTGCGACAGACGATAAATGAAACAAGAAATAATTGTTTGTGTTTTTAAATGTCACATTGTTAGTTTCTCGGCGACACGACACGCATGCCGGTCGGCGTCAGTCTCCGGGCACGCGGGCACGCACGCTAGAGTCAGCAGCACGGCCCGTCCGACCACATCACATCCATTAGACGACCGCTGCGTCCTTGCACAAAAACACCCTCCGCACTGCCAGGACAATAGCGAGCGGTGGGATAAATTGGCGCTGCCAGGGACCGAGTCCCGAAATGAATTGCGTTGCTACACGTTTATACAACTAATGAAGTAATTGCATTACTAATCTGGGCGTTAGGGACGGACAGACTCGGCAACCGAAGTACAACGGCTGGTGGGTTAATTATGTATGTGCTCATCACGTTTTAATTTCTCTGTACGCCTTTCTCTTCCTAATAAAGTATAAAATTGTAACAAATTAAAATTTACCGCTATAGTTTATTAAACTAAAATTTGTTGTACCAGACTTTTATTTTAAAAGAGATTCACTCTATAGCTCCTCACTTTCCTTGAAAATGTAAAGACTTTCCTTAACGACATGACCATCTTAAAATGTTTCAGTGGGATAATGTAACACATTTTTTCATTCATTAAACTATTTTTACATGTATACATTGATTATAACGCGAAATAATTTATTTTTGGAATGAAACCTACCATACCATATCTAAAGTTTGAATATATCATTAGTTGAGTAGTATATTTTCTCATGGTAAGATTTCTCCATAGGGGCTACTTGTAATTACAAAAATATGAGAAATAACACGAGGACGGGGAACTGCAACTCTGCTAGTCAACAGACATCAGCAACACGTGGTATGAAGCTTGCATAAATAACATAGAACAGTGGAAGCGTTGAACAAGGGAAGTAAACCAGAAACGTAGCTTTGTTTGGATGTTAACTCTATTTCCGGTTGAATATTTTTGCCAGCCATCTCGAAAAGAAGCTGATGTATGTAAAATAAAAAGTTCATAGGAAATAAACCGCTGTATAAGGCTTGAAATTAATTAACCATTTATCTAACATAATACACGTGACCTTTAAGAGTGTGTATATGTATTTTAAATTCAAATTTTTTACTGACTTATTAAAGTGATGGTAAAAAATAACAAACTTGGCAGCCAGCACAGATTGAGGAAAAAAAGTGATATCCATGCTTCTCTCACAATAAGATTTACGGGATTTTTGCAAATTAATTTCCGTTGTAAAATTGAGAACTAGGACAAACAACTACAATGTTACACTACTAGGAAAACGCTAAAGTCCCGCCGCGTTGATGGATGAGCTTTTTTAAAGTTTTTAGTTTGCGTGGGATATCTTTACTTTTGCAAGTGCTTTGTTTTTCTGCCGACGCATTGTAGGTGATTGTTGTCAAGTTTCTATTGTTTCTTGTTAATTTGTTATTATTTAACGTAAAAATCTTACATTAAAAGCTATATTTCTATGGATTCTGGCTAACTTTTTCAACATTTTCTTTCAAAAGGTACTACATCACCAAAACTTTAATGTCCATGTATAATATGAACGTTGTAGCCCCACCCGTTTGGTCAGAATTGGCCCAAATGGCACGAAAATATCGCACAAAAAGTCAAAAAACGTATATTAAAAGCTTTATTTCTCTCGATTCTGGCTAACTTTTTCAACTTTTTCTTTCAGAAAGCAATACATCACCATAACCTTAATGTCCATGTGAAATATGAACGTTGTAGCCCCACCCGTTTGGTCAGAATCGGCACAAATGCACGAAAATATCGCACTTAAAATCGAAAAAAATCGTAAAAGTACGATATTCATGAGAAATATTTCTTCGATTGTACCCAAAAACGTGGCAAGTCTAAGTTCAGAGAAAACGAAGGTCGTGTCAAATTTTCATCAAGATCGCATATGCCGTTTGCCCGTAGAGAGCGAACAAACAGACGGAAAAACAAACAAAAAAAAAAAAAAACAACCGAGCTAAATTTTTTGGGGGGTCGGTGAAATTGAAGTCTTCGCTTCGCTCATCCAACAAATGGAGCCTACAATAGCAGAAAACTGTAAATTTTGAATGTCAGCGCAATTGTTTAGGACTGTCTTTGCCGCGAACACAAACCAACTTTGTAAACATGCCCATTCAAAATACAAAATGAGTAATTGACAAAATACACTCCATTACAGAGGTAGAAGACTAATTATTAACATGCTTGCGTTAATTGCCTAGACAGTGAATGAATTACAAACTGGCTAGGACTTAACTGAACTTACCAATTACGCGCCGTTATTTGGTTTGTGGTAGCAATTATACGATATTGTTACTCGTAATTTCTACCAGGAACAAACTCTCATTTAGATAGAGCGGAATACATTAAAGTGGATGTTGGTCTCCAATTATTCCTAAAGCCCATGTACCTTAACCCTATCTATCTACCCTAGTGTAGCGGCGTGCAAACATGGTGGATTTCCTTTTAGAGAGCCGTGATTTAACCACGGCATTTAAAGATAACTTCAAAATGGACCCAACTCAAAAAGAAAGTAAACCTACCTAAATAATTATAATAATGAAGCAAATTAATACTTATGTGTGCCTAATAGTCGAAAAGAGATTTTATATTTTGTAACGTCAACTTTCACTGAGAATTTCATTAATCGGCCCTAGAGCAAAGGGCTTAGTGCTGATTGGATTTTCATTTCGTAAGTCGTCCATCTCAGCCAAAATATGCTGCCAAAAACCCGCCCACCATACGTGATTCTGATTATCCATCTGACTTAATATCGCATAAAACGAACGTTTTTAAACTGGGTCTCTAGCGATAGCATTCGACTGCACAGCCTTGTTCGCTTGAAGACACAGAACCAGCCTCCTACCTATCTAGTTCTGTCAATAGCCTGTGTTGGCCAGTGCATGCATTCGACGTCGCTCCCCCAGACAATAAACTATAGCAGTCCTGCAGCGGCTGCGGAGAATCGACTTTTATGCTGAAAGTCTCGGTCAGAGGTCGTATTGGCACTAGTTTTATTTACGCCACTTGTGCGGTTACAATGAATACAACATTCAATAAATTATACTCGGTCGGTTTACAATAATGCTCGCGAAACCCATACCGAGACCATATTAAACACAATTACTTTAAATGTATTGATTTTAATATTCTATTTGACATAAAGAGTTAAAATTAATTTAGTATTGTAATAAAATCGGTCCCATCCATTGTTTGTAATATTGCCATGATGCCGAGGCGTGTGTATAAAGTTTCAATCACGTTTAAACTATTAACGTGTATATAGTAAATACTAGTATCGCAATTAAATGCGATTGCATTATTATTCTTTCTCATTAGATATTAATTACTGAGCCCATTGCGCGCATCTCTGAAATGGCCTACAATGATAGGTCTAGGTTTTGAGTTTCGAAAATGGAATAAAAAATGTGTTTTATATATACTGCAAAGTATGAGTCAATTTCAAATAAAATTTTAAGTGTTATTGTTTCACACGAATTTTTAAGAGTGAAACTATTTTATTTTGTAAATCAAGTGACGTGATCGAATTAGATTTTTTAAAAAGACGTAGTTGTCAATAAGATTTATTTAATATTCTAGTTTCAGGTACCACACGGTGGTATAGGGATTTGAATTGACATAGATGATATAAGCAATTAATTTATACGTACACTTGCACATACAATTATTGATGTGCTGTGGAGGAAATGATCACATTACAAATACATTATATACTTACATCATATTCATATAGTCACAAAATGACTCACGTAGCACAAATCGTTGGACTCAGTCTTTGATCTAGAAATGTAAAGCTGGATTAGTGGCCGTGGGTGTTAATGTAAAACACTAATAATATTTAAACCGTGTACACCATACAATTCCAAGACATTAAATCTCTCGTCGTAAAGATGCCAAGAGACATAATTGTTTTAATGTGTTTTTAATTGAGGTTGAAATAAAGTCGTAATCTTACTCTTGGAAACCTCAGTTGGTACAAAGTTGTTTCCCGATCTCCAACAAGCTGGGAAGCAAAGAATAAGTTTTGCGTATTATGAGACAGCAAATTCATCACAGAACAAACGCTTGCGTTTGCCAAGTGGCAACCCCATTGACGCAAGATGAAACCGAACGGATAAGGCCAGATGAAAGCTAGGGGTGGAGACGGACGAGAGAAAGAAGGAGTCGAGACTGGCAGTGACTGTGAGCCTCTGTAAATACCGCAATGCCGTCTGCAGATGCACGCATAGATACAAACAAACAGCAGACTCGACGACAGACAATACATGGGGATTACTCTTAGGGAGAGACTACGTTGGAGGATGAGCACGCGGGACAGAATCCTTGACTAACTGAGAGTGATTTCTGCATCTTGACTTAGACCTTGTTTGGGTATAAGATCAATCATATTATTTAGATTTTAATACATATTATTATGCGATTCCTAGAAAACATTTAAATGTCATTTGGGCAAAGTACCTCATATAGCTTTTAATTTTGTGTAAAATTATTAATTTTTGCAGCAAACGAGCAGGAAGTAGGTGTGCATTTAAAATTTTGTTTACCCGTTTACACTTTAACATTTAGAATTTTTTTAAAGTAAAAGAACTTTATTCTTGCAGGAGTGTATAGGGCAAATACACAATTTATAATTGACTTTTTAAATTGCAATGATTATAACACATTATTAACTCTGAGTCGTCTCACGAATTGCGATTACCCGTGGTTAAAAATTAAAAATATGCAGATTTCAACCCTATTGACCCTGCATTGGACGGATGATGAATACCATCGTGCACTATCTAAAGCCCTTTCTTGTATTGCTTATTTTTTTTCATTTTTTTTTCCATTTTTTAAATTTGGTAAATTCAAGTTGATTTATTCAATGTTGTCTCATTGTGCATTATTGTGGTAATTATTTAAAAATGTATTTTAATTGCCGTTTATTAATTTCAGTGTATTTATGTAATCTTAGTTTTGTCCTCACTTGTAGATCAGTTTCACATCCAAAAAGAATAAACGTCAAATAAAATTAACTAAAGTACGCATAATATTACTCTTAAACATAATCAAACAACAAAATGTGGATTCACTTCATGGAATAAACAGTTATACTATATTATTATAGGCACGGACTCTTTGGGTGAGTGGGGTCCAGATAATATGAACTCGCGCACAGCTTCACGAGTGTTCTTTGATGACTTTAGATCGGTGTCTTTGTTATAGCTCGAGGGGTTGTTTTATGGCGAAAACATTAAAAAGGAGTGAAATAGTGTAAAAAGCTGGCAATTTACGAAATTGCTTTGGTCCTGGAAGAATCTTAGAACGGCCGGAGACAAAACCTTTTAGTCCCAACGTTCTCGTTGGTAATGATCTTTGTTTACGGACATTTGAGCAGTCTGTTGCCTTAGCCCTGTGTTGCGCGCAACGCGATAGTGCCAGCGTGGACTTCATCCAATAACAAACAGCCAGGCAGAAGCTACGCACAAGCCTATACAATATTGATATAGGCCTTTTAGTCGAGGCGATGGTGACCTTTCAAGGATTTTACCCAAGAACACAAACAGTGTTCAATACAATACATAGCTGGGCATGTTATTAGTACAGCAACAACATTAATATTGAACGTACTGTAATAAAAGTAAGAGTAAAATAACTTTGGGCAATATGTTCAGAGTGTCTGCAAATCTTCAAAACATCAATATTTACTAATTATCTAAAGTAGTAAGTCGAAGAGGCACAATAAGTAAATCTTTGAACTACAGTATGCCGTCTGAAATAACCGATAATCAACTTCGATAATGTCTTCAGTCACTCGCGCATTGCGTATCACCTAAAAAAATAAATTCACTTGTAGATACTCGGTAGTTGTGTCTTTTGTATCAAGTTAGAGAAACATCCCAGCAAACACATAAGTTACGGTAGAGTGATGGCTGCGTGCTGGCACTTCTGGCCACTGTGGCCACTGGCTGGCCAGCAGTGAGAAGGTGTCAGGCTGTCACTGGCATACCGTCTGAAGGCTGGCCAGAACAAAAAAAAAAACAGCCCGGTGTTGGTTGGCCGCTGTCGTGTTTATGTCGTTTTGCCGCCATGTGCGTGAAGATGGCTGGCCATCACTTTACCGACTGCCGGTTGGCCAGCAGCAGATAAATGTTAGACCATCACTCGTAACCCTACGCACGGCTGGCCACAACATACTAGTAACCTGCCCAATGTTGGTTGGCCGCTGCCGTGTTGCTGTTGTTTTGCCGCCACAGGCGTGAAGATGGCTGGCCATCACTTTGCCGGCTGCCGGTTGGCCAGCAGTGTTAATGTGTTGGCTCATCACTAGAAAACCGTCTTCCGGCTAAACATATTTTAACTATCACCCATCCAGTGAAAGTCGATTTGCTATTGTATGTATAGGTGATTATTCCCTCAACACAGCAAGCTTCTTCCGTGGCGTAACGGTTAGAGGCTAGGCTTACAGATGGAGAGTCGCCCTGCTGGACCGAGTTCGAGACACCTAACTTGAAACTTTATAATTACTTGCAAATAATACATGTTGTGTATCACCCTACAGATATTCGACTGGTGTCAGAAATTAAGACGAAATACCTTTGTGAGACCGTTATTATAACAATTATATTATTTTAATTTTTTGTTTACATATTTAGATACCAATCGCGCTGGTCCCATGATTTCCAAGCAAACACGAATTGATGGGCCATAACGAGGCCGTCGCTAACTCACTTCGTTCTCAGGCCGTAGCCTGGCTTTGGTGACGTCACGCTAGTGGGCCGACTGTGCAGCGCGCCAGCAGCTGCCGCGTGTTGTTAGATAGGCGTGCGCTCAAAGACCCTTCCACAATTTTTGAGACTAGGATATGTGGTAGATGTATATACAGTAAGTAAATGTTTCTGCAATGAAACTAACTATATTTGAAGCAATTATTAACTGGATTGGAATTTTTTCTAAGCGTTTTAACTGCACTTATCTTAGAAGTTAGAAATCACAACAAAACGCATAATCCTGTTTATATTCACAGCAAACGAACTATCTCTTTGGTAATTATAATGTAATATGTATCATTATTCATGTTAATTAATATACTTTTTATATAAAAATATATAATTAATACATTTTAATAATTTCCAAGAAACTACTTGTTCCTGTTAACCTCTCCGATTTCACTGGAATAACATAATAAGTTTTGTATTTTATTACATCAACATAATATACACACGCATGTAAACATGCTTAGTATAATATAATATCAACATTTTTATCCGCATCATTAATAACTTTAATTTGATACCCATATTGACAGTATTCATTCCTTTTATTGAACGAACTGAGTGTTATCAAATTACTGCTAATTAGACACACGCAAGGAAAACAATAGAGATAAAATCTGTTCAACGTATTAAATAATAATAATAATAATATAATAATAATAATAAGTGAACTTTATTTGTAAATAATAATAATACATTACATTTACAAAATGGCGAGGTTCGAACAGTGTTCGCTCTTCCACCTTACCAGTGTGAGTGTGAGCAACTCAGAATCTTATTAAAATAAACAAAATATGTAATTTAACTTAATTTAATGTAGGATATTATCAAAATTAATCTTAGAGATAAACTAGTAGTGCGGTAACGCAGATAAATTGTTCGTTGTATGGCATGTTCTCTTGAGAATAGTCCGCACAGTACTATCCAAATTCACTTTGTATTAAATTAATACGTATAACTACATACTTAATATTAGTCCTACCAAACACAATATAGCACGCTGCATTTTTATTTTCTAACCCAAAACTAGCAAAAAAATACTCACATATAATTATAATAAAAATTGCTTTATTACTAATGTAATTTGATACAAACGTATTAGTTCTGTTCTTTATTTGCCATACCTGACAAAAAAAAATTGATCGAGTGTGGTCATTAATTTTTCATATAACAAAATTGTTTGGCAAAACCAATTGTTGAAAAATTACTTTACTAAAGAATAACTACACATTATAAAATAAAATAAATAAATTTTATTTAGAGTCTACCCACTCAGTTATATAACTGATTTTCAGTGGGGGACTTCAAATCAAAGCGACCAAGCCAACCCTGCAGGCCCCGACGCAATCGACGAGTGAACGATAACCAACCAAAGATCGATATTTTTAATAGGTAATATAGCAATCAGTGGTATGGACAGTGCGAACACCCGCGAATCAACGCCAGAATCAACAAGGCCGATTCAGAATAACTCTGAAATTTATTATGTGCTATCGTTGCTAGGACGGCTCCAAAGTCACCGTTTACAAACTCCTAAGACAAGAACTAATGGACCTAAGTCCAAATCAGAAGTTAAAAACTTCTGACTGTAGCGGGAATCACACCCTTGACCTTCTGCATTGGAAGCAGATACGCTAACCACAAGACTAACGAGCCACACATCGTTAATTAATTGTAGTAATAGGGGGGGTCGCAGAGCGGTAAACTTTCATTCGGCATTTAAAGATATGCATAACAAACAATATCTGAAGAAGAAAAAAATCTGTAACAATTATTCCCGGGTCAAATGACTATTTTTATCGGGGTATGTGCGGCGTGTCTCGCATGGTACCTCGCTACCGAGCAACGCAAGTCGGCCCACTAGCATGACGTCACACCACAACTCCCAGCGCAGTCTCCGGCCTGTACGTTAGCGACGGCCTCGGCCATAAGTGGCCCGCAAGCGGCTGGCCAGTTCAGTTCTGGCCAGCCGCTTGCGGGCCGGCATCTTTGGCCATTTGCCGGTTAAGGCCCGGAAGTGAGCCACAAGTGACGGCCGGCTGATGGCCGGTGGGACAAAATCAGAGCGAGCCGTAACTGGCCAAAGATGCCGGCCCGCAAGCGGCTGGCCAGTTCAGTTCTGGCCAGCCGCTTGCGGGCCACTTAGGGCCCATCAATTCGTGTTTGCTGGGATAATATGTCGCAATTATTATGAAAGAAAACTAGACTCATCCCGTTGATGTCATCCAGGAAGTACACCCAATTAACAAAATAAATTTGCATTTAGGAGCCTGTGGGGATTCAAAAAAAATGGTTTGATTTTAAATCATATTAATTGGGTTTTAATTAGTTTAAGATAGTGTCAGCTTCTGTGTTACTTTTGAAAATATGTCTGATTTTTTAGTTACCTTGTAATGTAAGGGGTATGTAAAACATTTAATTGAATGGCAAAAAGAGACCATCACACACCCACATATAAAATAGATTTATTCTTACAGGTAGGAATAAACAATTACCGGAACGACTTTAGAAAATACGTCTTTAGTAGGCCCTATAGTAACTTAGTGGCTGTAGAGCTAACTTGAGGAGGCGTCCAGGGATGAGAGCAACCAAGCCATGATGAGTGGCGTAGAGCCGTCGACGATGTAATTTGCGCAGAGAGTTAAAATCCATTTTCAGAGGAATATACCATCATTTGACGTTAAAAAAAGATATTTCGTGAATAGATAAAATCGATTTCGGTGTAGAACATAGATGGATAAATGTATCTTCATTTTGTTCTTATCGATTATCATGGGATAGGTACACACTATAAGTTATCGAACTATTTATATTTTTTTTTAAACATAAAATAGACTATAAAATACAACGAATTCCAGGGATGTGCTAATAAAACAGTTGTTACTAGTATTAATTTGGAACGATATTCCGGGTTCGAGTCCCGGTTTTGACAAACTGCTATCCGACCTCATAATAATAATAATCTGACTTCGAGCTTAACACGCCATGAAACAAATGTTTGCTACTAGCCCTATGTTATCCGTGGCGAAGGGTTGGTAGAATATGTGGATGATTTATATACTTCATTGGCATCGTCCATTCGGGGCCACTGGCCACGTCACAATGCGACCTATCATGGCCGTTTCAGAATCCGGCGAGGCTCCAAGTTCCAAAATGATGCGAGTTTCCGTGTGGAGGAATAGCCAAGGGTCAAGCCATGGTCAAATGCAGACTGGTATATTGCTAAACCATATCAAACAATGTGAACACGCCTGGAGAGAGATGGAGAGATTTTAATGTGCTCTGTGTAAATAATTCAGTGCAGTGAATACTATAACCTACGGATATAGCTGGAACACAGATGAGTTATTGAATAATATTGCAAATACATAAACTAAAGAGAATCGTTTAGAATTGTCCATTAAATTACTTGCAAATAATACACACAATGTAGACGTACAGATAAGACAGTAAATGAATTAAGTACTAGGTGACTGAAAATATATTTCATCAAATATTATTCATTTCGTAAATCATCATTTATTACTATTTTTCTTCGAACTACATGAAGATTAAAAAGAGTACACATTTGTAAAAACACAAAGTTTTACACCTTACAGACACCAAACGATTGTTATGTTTCCGTCCATTATTCATAATTTTGTTTTGACAAAATGTTATCTTTTCAAAAGCTTAACCATTCGATTCTTAGTTAATTCTTAATGGCCTTCCATTTGAATATCACGTACTACTGAGAACATTATTGTTTTTAAATATATTTACTAGAAAGCTTATCATTGATACAGGGTCATTTAATTTGAATGGTCGACTATGTTGAATAGAATTGACTTGATTAGAAATTATTAAATCATTGCATTTTGCTCCCAGTTGTTCTTGATGGTATATTATCTATTGAAAGAAAAGCATAATGTTCAAGGTGATGGTCATAGAAGAGATAGTGCCCCTGATATATGAATGCAAATCTAATGTAGTGTGGCAACAACACATATCTGTTGTCTCAGGATGTGCCTTGAATGATGGAAACGTCCGGGTAAACATGCAAGCATTGATGTGAATGGTGGAGCTCGAACACGCGACCACAGAATAAGAGTGCCACGTCCTAGCACCAGGGTTTCCTGTCGGTACGATAAGTTACCGTCACTAGGGAGTTCAGGGGATGTGTATGATAGACCGTTGGAACTTCCTTCTGCCAACTAGGATGCCACATTTTATTCTGACTTTGAGCAACTTCTTTCGTTTGATGGCATCTTTACGGAAAGTGTTTAAATCAGTAAAGTGATCAACTGAAAAGGAAAACTAGTAAAGTATCTCTTTAGTCATTCGTCAATATTGGTCAATAATATCTTGAAGTTTGGTTGATTATAGGCTATTGTGTATGAGAGTAAGCACTATGCATACTTTATGGTATTACTGAGTGTTAATGTCAAGATTTAATTATGTAATATATTTATAATATTATATAAACTATTATTATGATCATAATTGGATGAGCGTAGCGAGCGTAGAGAGTGAAGCGAAGACTTCAATTTCACTGACCCCCCAAAAAATTTAGCTCGGGTGTTTTTTTTGTTTGTTTTTTTGTAATTTTTCTGTCTGTTTGTTTGCTCGATTCCGGGCAAACGGCATATGCGATCTTGATAAAAATTTGAGAGGACCTTCGTTTTCTCTGAACTTAGAGGTTTATTGTTTTTGGGTACAATCGAAGAATTATTTCTCATGAATATCGTACTTTTACGATTTTTTTTCGATTTTTAGTGCGATATTTTCGTGACATTTGGTCCGATTCTGACCAAACGGGTATGGCTACAACGTTCATATTTCACATGGACATTGAGATTATGCTGATGTAGAACCTTTTGAAAGAAAAATTTAAAAAATTAGTCAGAATCCATAGAAATAAATGTTTTAATATAAGTTTTTCAATTTTTAGTGCGATATTTTCGTCACATTTGAGCCGATTCTAACCAAACGGGTGGGGCTACAACGTTCAGATTATACATGGACATTAAGGTTATGGTGATGTAGTACTTTTTGAAAGAAAAAGTAGAAAAAGTTAGTCAGAATCCACAGAAATTAAGATTTTAATATGAGTTTTTTACGATAAATAATACCAATTGACAAGAAACAATGGAAACTTGACAACAATCACCTACAATGCGTAGGCAGCAAAACAAAGCACTTGCAAAAGTAAAGATATCCCACGCAAACTAAAAACTTAAAAAAGCTCATCCATCAACCCGGCGGGACTTTAGCGTTTTCCTAGTTATAAAATAACTACATAGTATTTGCATGCAAAAATACATTCCTCGTATTTCCCTTTGTTGCTATAACTGAGAACATGGTTGCCAATGAAATTTATTTCATTCCATCATTCATTCGGATTATGTTTGCTAAAATAATATAAACATAAATAATATGTACACAAACGCAACAAAACGCGTACGAGCCGTTAAGTACGCAGATTAATTATCAAAAATTTGTGCGCGGCGAAAAATGTTTCGTTTGCGATGATGATAAACATGACTGTGGCAAATTTATTATTTTACATGCAAAAGACTAAATAAATGCAATTGTATACATAGCACTACATTGTTTTTAAACTCTACATTGTAACACATTATTGGCTGCATATTGGCTGTATGTCCATTGAAATCTACACAATGTCTCCATCGAGGCAAGGCACACTTTAATGTTTTACTAATGAATTTCGTGTTATAGAAAAATCGAACCATTCACTAGATGCGCGTTGTGTTTCTTGATGAAATGAAGCCACATCAGAAAAACTCACCAGAATTGTTCATTGAAAAGCGTTTAAATAAAAGCTTTACTTTATCTAGCTTTTGAAATATCCCGTCTTGTCGAAACAACGCACAAAGCACCTTACGAACAGACACACGATATAAGCTCCTCCGGGTGGGGCTTAATTATTAAGGGGTGGTTTCAATATGTTTTAGCCCTCCCTCTCTCGCTCATACACACTCTATGCTCGGCGGCAGACTTTGCGCGTGCATTATCGTTCTTGTGAGCATTATCAAATACAAACACGAGGGATATAAGTATGGGAATATACGATAGAAACACGTTGAGGCATAGCAGAACGATGGTGGTCTACACCGCATCCACAACGTACGGTATTTCACAGCGTCGATCCTGTCGAGGAGGCATTCAAGATATTGTCTAAGTTAAATTTATGCAAACATTCCCGAATAGAAAAACAATAAAACTTGTAATATCGGAAAATACTTCGATTGAAATATTTTTATTTCTAGTACAGGTATTCGCTTTAGTTCTGAAATCGGCTAGTACATATTATCTAAGTTATTTTGAATTATTATTTATATTTAGGAACATCATTTAGAATTAATGGGATATAGCCGAAGATTATTAATTGGCGTGAGAAATAGAATACGAACATTATGGTGTTTTGTGCTCCACGACGTTTAGTTTTCTCTGTGAAATTTGTTAGTAATTATTTTCATCCTCATTTATATTCTTTGCACTTCTTGCATCGGTGCTGACGGTGTTAATGTCTGCAGGTTTTAATAGTGACCCGGATGGAAATAAAAAGTAAGTTAGTTCAGTTAGTAACGAATTTAGTACATTTTAGAATGCCACCCGCTGACGACAAAACAACATAACAGTGTCACACCCACATTTACATAAATCCAACACAGACTCCTAACTATTAATAATACTTCATGCATACTAAAATCAGTGCTGTGTGTATTAATCGATAATGTGGGTAAAACATACATCTATTTTAATAACAGAGCTATCTCGACAAACGAATCCAATTTTTTGAATTTCATACCATCACAATTTCTATATTTTTACGGTCATGGTATTTGCATTTGGATTAGTTAGTTTTAGATTATGAAACACATCTGTAACAACTTCAATTTTCGAAGAAACTTTTTTAACTAGCTCTACTATTCATGTTATTGATTCAATGTTCGCCTGCTATTCAAGCATACGTTTCAAAACTGTACCTCCATATACAGGCAGCAGGGTATAAATAAAAATAAAACCAACAAAAGTTCAATTTGGAAAAATATTTGAATGTGGATTTGTTTTGTTTTTCTGTGCAGCAAATAGTATTTAATTTACTGGTTTCGAAGTTGAGTATTGAAATACGAGAATCATTAACTTCAAAGATGCAATTAAGTTTCGAAACGCACTAGAGATTGTGAATTATCTAATCGTTACAATCCACTGCATTCAGTTGGCAGAGAAAAGAACTTCTTATTTAAGTAGTAACTCGCCCTATATCGCAGCAGTGAGTTACTTCTCCCAGTATACTTGATCAAATTAATCTTGTAATGAGGACCGTCGTCAAAGTAGAAAATAAGGTATGGAAAACAGGAAAAGCGAGGCAAACGACAAGGCATGTATTAGCATGCAAGCACGCGTTTCTCATCAAGTAAGAAACATGTACTTCAAAACGTGTTACTAGAGCAAATAAAATGTGAATTATACTTCGTCCTAGAGTTTGTTGTCGTTTTGCCAATCGTAACTTTAAATGACATTATACTTTGCTGTTTTGGTAACTTACCGCTATAATAATAAATCAGTATGTGCAACACAATATCCAGCCCTGGTTAGGGATCGTATTCATAGATCTGACAAGTATACAACATCTGGGTTCGAGTCCCAGCAGGGGTAAGCTTGTAATTTCACGAACATGATGTGATGATGTACATGAAACCCTACCTACCTTATCAAAGCAATCCGTAAAATACACTATCAACAATGTTGTGCGGGAAGATGAAATACAGTGATATTTTATTCTTCAGCGATTTTTCCCGCAAAGGGAAAGTAGTTGATGAGTGTCGGACTGCGTGTCTTTGAGGAAGACGCAGTGCGCCACACACCTCAGCATATGGCAGCCAGCGTGTTGGTGTTAAACACTGATTTTTCTTTATTCTATTATGCTTTGCGTGTGATAGAAGGGATGGCGTTGATGATTATGAAAATCGTAATTGTAACATTTATGATTTAATAACCTCAGTTTTTTTATCTTCTATATCCTACCCCTTTTATCGCCTAAAAACCATTAAAATGGCTACGTTCACTACCAATATCTGTGCACCTTTGGTGTAAACAATGGTGCATGCGGCGGCGGCGGTGGCAGGGCCCGCGTCTGCTGCTTATAGAACTCATGTCACTATACGTCGGGTGGGGGACTCATATACGCTGCCAAATAGTGCGCTCACTGCAGGAACCACCACTGCAGCACTCACGTCGACTTCACTGGAGTAGTCACTTGGCTGAACGTCCCACCAACACAGCAGTAAGCAGACACACTCAGTCAAACTACAGCAGTCAGAGCAATTTGTTTCGTCCAATATAAATATGTTAGATATCCTTAAAATTCGGCATTATTATTTGTCCTCGTTGACATCTTTTCTGTTGCTCATTATTTTTCGTTTCCTTCGTCCGTGCTTTGTTGTAGGATCCAAATATACCTCCCCATTAGCCCGTGAGTGAATGGTGCCACGAGTCACAAAGCTAAAAGCGGAAATGTCATTTAAGAAGGTTGAAAACTAAGTAAGAGGTTCTAACTATATTCACAGATATATAATTGGTCAATTTAAATTTAACGTACAACACTTAAAATCATTTCCTTGAAATATAAAATACGGATGTTAGCTATAATTTGTTGAACTGTGATATCATTATTTTCGTCTAGTTAGTTGCGAGTCTTAAAGATATAAGGTTCCAATGATTTTAAACTGTACAAACCCAACTGGGCTGGAACACTGGAATCAAAAAACTTATATTTTTAATTTTGTATATTATATTGAAATGGTTTTAGTAAAAAAATATAAAAAATAATATACGCGTGTTACCGTTTAAAAAATCAAGATTATCTGCTCAGTATTTCCCTAGAGCTGATCAAATAACATACATGCAAAAGTTGACATGAGTTTATTATTACTGAATTATTATATAAGACGACTGAAAAATTACACAAATTTAAGTGCAATTTACTAAATACTTAGTTTTAGCTCAGATAAGTATAATACGCTACCTATCGCAGAGATCCCGATGCTGTTTTTTAGATCATCAACGCCGCTTTTGAGTTCGCACTTTCCAGAAAGAGAAATTGGAGAAGATTCGACTCATATTTCATAATTTTATTAACAATTATTTTTTTTCGTGGAACTTACTTCACTGGTATTAAACAAGTACAAACTCGACCGCGAACGGACTATTGATTTGGGAACTTCAGCTGCTTGATGTTGGCTTTTTTTAAAGTGCACGATATACTACAATATAACTTAATTAATGCAACAATAAATAAACTTTTCACTATATTCTTTAAAGAATTTTTTATTAATAGCTTAAAATATTTCGTTGGGTTATTAAAAAGCATTTTCTCACTAAAAAGGTGAAAAACTCTCCGCTCATTCACTGACCAGACCATGCAGTGAGTGTGGTTGAACTACATTCCCTGGTAGTCACATTGAACACCTGACAATTCACACGCTCAGAGCTCTCAGTGCTGTAGCAAATATCATTCGAACTGAATCTGAACGCTGGTTTCAAATCGAATGTTATCATTAACAATTATCAATAAACAATTCCTAAAGCCCAGTGTGTTGTTCAATAGTAATCACTTTACTATTTAGACAAGAAGCTATCATAATTGTATTGGTATCACGAATATTTCATCGAATCAACCCCGAGTTCCACAATACATTTTATTTTATAGTCAGCAGTTTACAGAGTCTACGTGTTTAAAGCTCTGCACTTGCCATGAATAAAAACCCCGTTTCAGCCTCCCCAGTGAAAACCTGTAATTTATTATATGCGTACACGCGCCTGTATTAACGAACATGGAATTGATTAAAACCGCATGTATACGTAATACCTAAGGGCGCCCTGCTATTGACATTTTGTAAGGCAATCTAAATTAAATTAATTTAATTTTGCTGGATGTAAATTGGCAATGCGCCCACCGACATGAAATGGCAATGCGCCTATTAATATTTCTTGTGATACGTTTATCTCTGCCTCGTATAAAAATGAAGTATTAAGTATGCGATAGATAATATCAATTGAACTTAAACATGTCGTAATTAGCTAATGGATTACTATGTTAGTGTATTATAATGTATGTGGATTATGAGGAGATATTAAAATCACGCACAGTTGCTAATATCGCTTACTAAATGATAATCATAAGTCATAAAACTGTTCAATTTTCCAAACGTCTACTACGAGACATTTTAATACTTTTCATTGGCATTCATACTTTCCGTTTCCAATATACTCGTAGAAGCAATTTTCTCAACATGTGATAAACACGTAAAAGTATCGTCTTCATTCTGACGAAAAGAGGAAGGAATTCTTCAATATACCGATCATCTGAGCGGAAACTAATCGCAGTATATAGAAAAATAAAAACTGTACAATAGACGCAGTTTCGAATTCCCAGATCAATGTTTCCTTTCAGCTGACTTTTATTGACGAGTTAAAATGAAACGTGTCTCCCAGCTCGTGAACAATCAGCCGATAAAACAGTACGCGTTGTTGACGACACGCTTCGCACTTGAGTAGAGCGACGCGTGATTGTCGAGATGTCGTTACTTCTGACCTCGCGCTCTTTACCCGACTACGGTTCCCAAGAGTAGTGTATAGCTGGTCCCACACTTGAGCAGTAGTGTACAGTGTACTACACACTGAAAGAAAAACACTTTGTAGGATGCCCGCTGTAGGTTACCATCTTCAGGTGACTTAACTATAACATTATTAGGGTGTTAGAATAATTTGTGAAGAGAATGTCCGAGGGCTGTTGAAGATGACTCAATTACTTACTTACTTACTTACTTACTCCCCTTACCCGTGGCTGGTTCTGACCAACATGGGCCCCTCCTCCCCCCCCCCCTCCTAGGTTAGAGTGGTGCATTATGACCTAACGGTTGACGCGTCCTTAATCCAAATAAACCAAAAACTTAACGACTGAAGGAAATTTCGGGAAAAAATTTCAATCAGGATTGCCGGTTCGGTATTCGAAGAATGAGAGTAGCAAACGTTACGCATAGATCACATCTGTCGGTTACGTAGTTGAGCAAAGGGTTACGTGATCTCGACTTGGTCCGCATCTGCCAAAGCAGTGTCGTCGAGGTAGAATTATTGCCCAGCTAACTGTGTAGCTAGTTAACCTTCTAGGTAACAAGGACCGTGTTACATAGGTAGGCGGCATGTAAGCTTTGTTCAATTAGTACTAGGCATCGCTTTGGACATCTATCTTTCAAACAAACGCATGACGAGAAAGAAATTGAAAGCTCACGACACAATATGCAAGCTGAGTGAGATTTTCAGACTTTGTGTGATTTTTCTTGCATTGTCAAAGATTGCTTATCTTTTAATACCAGTAATGAATTAATTACTATAAGGTACTTGAAGAATTTTTAGTGATATATTCATATATATATTCATATATATATATATATATATATATAAAACTCGAACGCGTTATATATATATATGATAAAACAAGATTTGGGTAAAACCCGTCGAAAATTACCCAAGATCCTTGTTTTTTACCCAAGATCTTGTTTTTATCCTATGACGGGCCGCGAAAACATACCAAACCAATTTCATTATTATATATATATTAAAAACTGGGCAAAATTTGTGTTACAGTATGTTTTGAGCATATCCTGATGTACAGAGCACAATCAAGATATGTCCTCATTATTTAATAAAAATATACTTTGTAATTTGTGAAGTACGCCTACTGTCTAAGGGCATATTATACAAAGTATAGTACAATGTATTGGTTTTAAAACGATTAATCATGAAAAAGGCATATCTGCTGTATAAATTTAAGCTGTTAGGAATAAAGCCATGACATCACTTACGTTTACCACAGGCTCTGTCCTTACACTGGGCCGGCTATGTCTAGGCGGCCTCAACATGGCTTAAACGCTGGCCTCACAGATGGGAACGATCTAGATCGTTGCACAACGAGTACTAGACCGCTTCAACGCAAAGTCAGTTGATAAACACTTTCACTGCAACTTGATGAGGAGGATTATAGAAGTACGAAGGTGCCGCTCTAGAACAAATCGGCGAGAATAGATGCGTATCCATGCAAATAATCATAAGGATAATAATAATATTAGCTTACAGTTTAATAATGGGTTTATTTGTTTGCTACTTCGTAAATTTAAGTGGTTGAAACATCGATCGAAACCGACGTTCCTAGTAGTCTAGCAGGCTGTGCTAGCGGCGTTGGAAATGGGCTAGAGTAGGCCGAACTAGTCTTGTATAACCTCGGACTAGATGAAACCGGCCCAGGAAGCTCGACTAGGGCGTGAAACGTAATAATTGACGTCTCACATTGGCAATATTGTCTAGATATTGTTCACAACCAATTCGAAACGATTCATCTTCTTTTCCTTCAACAACAAATATTAACATGACTAATATTCACGTATGGCCATACAACCAGAACTCAAAAAACGAATGCTGCAAAATGTTTAAGAAGCACATTTCAATGTAATTCTTCGTGTGACGTTATTAAAAGTACGGGTAACTGAACCAATGTATTTAGTGTCCGCAACTCGTTATATCTATAAATAATAATGTGTTTATTTATATCATAATTATAATACATAATACTTGTTTACAACTGAGAAGATGTGCAATATTAGTAGCCAACCTTCAACCTTACAAGTGCAGCGTGAAAGCGATTCGATCGAGTCAAGCGACTGTGTCCATCTATCCGAGTCATCGTCGTGTCGACAGCAGACGCGCGCGTGGCGGCCTCAGCTAGTGGCAGTGATGAATTGAGGGAACGTCCTCAAACCCACGACCATAGACACAACAACTCTGAGTCTGACACGCATCGCTTCTACGCGGAAAACTGATATTGATTAATAAATAAGACAGATAGGGCGATTTATCCACTTTCATTTAGCTAGACTCCCCTTGGGAAACGTGCGTCGACCTCTTTTGTGCGCGAGGCATTCAGAATTTTTAAATCCACTCGAATCTCGCAGAAATATGACGCTTGAGGGGATTAAATTAGATAATTAGTATGGAAATTGGGTAATAAATAAAAATGGTCTTCTTGTCAGGTGCCTCGCGGAAAATGATTTAGTGTAGGCCTATAACGTCAAAACAGACTTGGATCCCGTGTTTAGTAAAGAATCAGAAAATACAATGCACGTGGAAAGCCCCGTAAAAAACTGGTTGTGAGTTTTGTACACATAAGCTAGTGGAAGAGATATTCAAGTTTAAGCGTTCCGTAAAACATAAACAATAAATTAATCTAAAAGGTCATTGAAAGTATAAAACGTACAAACTATATGTGCACCCATGAGCATGTTAGCTTAGACTATATAGCTAGAATTTCACTGTAAAAAGGGGTGATAGAAATCATGCATACTCATTTTATTATTTACTTCTCCAGAAACAGTTTAAGAACTTTACGCAGTCGTTTAAGTTTATTTTGGCGTATAAACTGAAATGCAGTTTGGCGGTTAACTGTAATCCCCCTAAACTCTTGAAATGTCTTTGAGGCGTATATTATACTACGAGATTCAGCAGTGAACACTATGTCCTAGAGTTCATGTTTCTATGGTTTGTAATGGTTTACTCGAGACTATTATCATGGTGGGGGTTAACTCTTCCCATGAAAGAAGGAATAAGCATGACACCATCAGAATCTTCGCCAGATAGAACTCCTCACATGGTCGGCACTGTATTGAGATGGTATAGACTCTTCTCGGGAGAAAGATCAGTTCACTTTTTAAGTTATGAATCTTCCAAAACAAAGAAAATTGTGGTAAAAGTGTATCAGATTTTTTCTTTCTTGGTTTAATACAAAAAAAATTGGGGGAGAGTGCTATTTTTGTAATATTGTGAAATGCTATAATGTTGGTACAAACTGTTTTTTTATTATTATTTTTAAATAAAATATGATAAAAATTGTAGAACTAACAGAGCACTAAGCAACTTTTTACAGTTTTCAGACTAATTGGCAAAAGTGCCAAAAACACTGCCGCGGCAGAGCAGTTTTTTACGTTATATCCAGCCCCACTTTGAAGGGTTGTGTAAACATAAGTACGCTAGATACTGGTTGATCAAAAAGGCTTACAAGATCTTGAAACATGAAGCTTTTCTTCTCAGAAGTAAACTCAACGATCGCCTGGGTCATAATACAGCCTGAGACGCGTCATACACTATAGCTAGAACCAGAACCGCAGTCGTATTCTGACTGAGGAAAGCCAAAATTAGGATGAAAATACATTTTGTAGATTAAACGTAAAATGTCAGCAAGAAAATCTCAGCATTTATTGTCTCGAGAATTTTTTAATAGATTTAAATGAATATTGCGAGGAACATAATTTTATAAATGCTGAGACTATAGTAGAAAACTGAACAGAAGGTTATATTAAAATAATATTTGGACTTTTTCTTGATCTTGTTCATTAAATAAATAAAAATAATGCGATATTTTGGGTATTTTAGATACCCTTCTGAAGCAACAATTAAAACATTAAACTCCGTCTCTAGACGAGGTCGAAACGGTATCATTAAAATTACAAAACAAATAAAAAAATCATGACCACAGTGGTTATATGGCATGGATGCCAGGGACAAACCCCTTCCAAATAGCCGGGAAATCAATGCTGGGAAAGTTTTATGTTTTAATTGTTGCCTTTAGAAAGGTATTGAAAATACCCAAAATATGGCATTCATTTCATTTATTTTATGTAATAAAGAACAATTTAAGTCTTCAAATTTTATTTCAATGTAAGGACGATAGTTTGTTTGTATTCCTTTGTGTATATATTCTTAGTTATATTTATATTTGTCTTCGTTTTTTATAGATTTCTAATTGCTACAATGAGCATATAAATATTGCAAACATACATGAAATCTATGTCATAAAACTACACTGAAACAAGCAACTAAACCACAATTAAACATATCCATTTGAATTATTGTTTGCCATGCATTGCAAGAGCACCTGATGTGTATGTTCGCGTGTATTTAACACATTTACTAATGAAATGTCTGTTCAGATTTCCAGTGCAAAACAAAGTACAAACCAAACCTTGGAGCTTATCAAAGTCAAACAGTTGTATAACACTATCAGAAGACAAGATAATTAGCTTCACTGTTTAGTTGGATGAGCGTAGCGAGCGTAGCGAGCGGAAGCGAAGACTTCAATTTCACTGACCCCCAAAAAATTTAGCCCGGGTGTTTTTTTTTGTTCTTCTTTTGTTTTTCCGTCTGTTTGTTCGCTCGATTCCAGGCAAACGGCATATGCGATCTTGATGAAAATTTGACCGGACCTTCGTTTTCTCTGAACTTAAGGTGTATTGTTTTTGGGTACAATCGAAGAAATATTTCTCATGAATATCATACTTTTACGATTTTTTTCGATTTTTAGTGCGATATTTTCGTGACATTTGGGCCGATTCTGACCAAACGGGTGGGGCTTTAACGTTCATATTTCACATGGACATTAAGATTATGGTGATGAAGTACCTTTTGAAAGAAAAAGTTGAAAAAGTTTAGCTAGAATCCATAGAAATAAAGGTTTTAATATTAGTTTTTCAATTTTTAGTGCGATATTTTCGTCACATTTGGGCCGATTCTGACCAAACGGGTAGGGCTACAACGTTCAGATTTCACATGAACATTAAGGTTATGGTGATGTAGTACCTTTTGAAAGAAAAAGTTGAAAAAATTAGTCAGAATCTACAGAAATAAAGGTTTTAATATGAGTTTTTTGAAGTTTATAATACCAAATTAACAATAACAATAGAAACTTGACAACAATCACCTCCACAATGCATTAAAAAAGCACTTGCAAAGGAAAAGTGCAAACAAACGCACAAAACGCAAAAACTTACAAAAAAAACGCTCATCCATCAACGCGGCGGGACTTTAGCGTTTTCCTAGTATTGACAAGTAAACACAAAGCTTATTCATCTTATGTTATCAATACCACAGATATAAACTAACAAAAGAACAATGTATAGTAAATGTTCTTAGTTATTTACATGTAAGCTTATGCATCTATTGTTGTCATAACACAGGTATCCTAACAAGAGCATAATAATCAAGTATATTAACTTAGTTAATTACGTGTATGCAGTTATTGCAGAGAACAATTAATATCACTGCAATTATGAATGACATGCATTCTCATAGTGAAAACAACGGCTATATTACTTTTAACATTACAAAGACGGGAGACGAGTGAAGTCCTACTCCAAACATTTGCAAAGAATATAACATTTATTTCGTAATTAGTTTTAAAATATCGTCAAAAGTGAAGAAAACAGCTAAACAGAAAGCAAAAGTAATATTATCAGAGTTTATGACTTATGAAAAGTTCCTTCAGAAATGTTTACATTAGCCTATGTATTATTTTCCAAAGACGTTCACAATTGCTCAGAAGTCCCTTGGGGCATATTGTTTGTCAAAAGTCAGAAAGCATCTTGAGCTACGGTTTTAGTCTATATAATTAATTAGTGACGCATAAACAATTGCACAGAGATTAATTGTTTCCTTCAAGTAAGTCAGTCTGAAGTAAGTTCTAGCCCGAGTCTCTATATCTAATTGACTATACTCTACCTACCCCATAGTATACAGAATTCGCATGCAGCGTAATCTTTGTGCAAGCCGACTTTCTCGAATAATAAATTGACTTGACGGCAATAAAATGTTATGTTGGTAGGTGCAAGATGAACGATAGAGATTAATGATTATAAAACGACAATAAATATATGGTGATGGCGATACCGTGAAAGAATGGTCTTCTCAACAACCTTTACTTTGTAATTTATGTGTAGGATTTATCTGTGGCTGCCTCAAATGATTAATGAATAAAAAATTCCCCGCCTCTTTCATCCGTAGCAAAGTATAGCGCCATACAGCGCTCCCGACGGTAACGGGGGGAACCTGTCGTCGACCACCTAATTAGAACGAAGTACTAGTATTTTTTCCAGTGGCAGATTTATGAGTGTTACATAGTGACGAGTCGCGCCCCAATCGCCGATACAATCAATACGTAAAGAGGCATCAGAGTGTGTGTGTTTCCTCATTATTCACTCACGTATTATGTGTTTGGTTGTTTGCTGGTGGGAGAGAGGAGGACTAAACCAACACTCCGGTGTGTACATTGTTTAAGTGTGTTGTTGTTACCTCCCGCCAACAGAGCTAACAGCTACCTACCGCCAGAGTCGATTGAGGCGGCGGTGCTCAATGGTTTTAATTTATAGGAAAGGCTATAAAACTCTCATTCGTTCTGCTGATGAGCCTAGCATATTTTATGCACGGCGGTTATATTTTTTAACAATGGGGCATTTTATCAAGTTGTCTTTCCAAACAAAGTTTTTGTGTGTTCAAAGTGAAATAATGTACTATGGAATCATCACATCAAATACATTATATTGACTAAGAAACGTTAAGTCCCCCGACTTTGATGAAGCGTAATTGGGCATGAGCTGCATGTGTTATGGGATTTTCTGTCTTGAAAAATCATATATTGAAGATTTGTTTAAATTATAAGGATAAATAAAAAAATTTATTTTTATTTTTATAAGTGATCGATTTAAAAAAGAAAAATCGTAAATTTCGGATTCTAAGAAATAATTATTGATTGTGCTCAAATTTCACACGAATTATCGATTTTACAATAGGTTCTGTAAATAATCAGTACAATCGGATAAGTATGTAGTGTTATAAGTCAAAGACATTTTTTAAAAGAAAACGATCTAAAATTGCATTTATGAGAAATATTTTTCGATGCGTTAATTTTCCACGAATATATAATTCATAATAAAGTCCTGTGAAAAATCATTGAATCGGACAAGCGTTGTAGTATTATAAATCTAAGAATTTTTTCAATCGAAAAAAATCGTTAATTGCGATTTTATGATTTTTTTTTCGATTGCGCTCAAAAGTGGCAGTTCTAAGTTCAGAGATTTCGAAGGTCTCAATAAAATTTCATCGCAATCGGAGTATCGGTTTAGCCGGAATCGTGCTAACAACAGACAAAAATACAAAAAAAAAGAAAAAGAAAAAAAAAAAAAAAACATTCCGGATTTTTTTCTCCAGTGTAGTGAAATGGAATCTTCGCTTCGCTCGCTACGCTCGCTACGCTCATCCAATAAGAAGATAATACACATACACATAACACAAAGGTGAGGACTATCTGACATAGAGAGCAAAGCGTCTTAATCAACAGGTTCTTGAAGTATGTAGGTATAAATAAGATATCGTCCAGAGTTTTTTGGTAGCGCCAGGTTCAAAAATTCTCCTTTACAGTAACAGAGTGTGGTCATGTTCGATTTTTATCATTAGACGTGACACTCGCGTAGACGGACGGAAGGACAGACAGAAACGACCCAGGTACACAGGAGAATTTCGCTCCCTAAAATGTTTTCCGAGTATGGTCAGAGATTCAATGTACCGAGTGAGCTGCTGATTATCTCTGAAAACCATACTGACCATTTCCGTGTGTGTATGTCACGGATATATTTCAATAATATTACTGGCATTGATGTAATGTTTGGAATCGATAGTTTAAACATTAATTGTGCACATGAAATCGTTTTATATTATATGATTGTATGTGTGTATATGTATGTTTGTATTTATTAGTCTTTTTACACTCATATGCATTTCATTACGTCATGCAAGTTTTTTGGCGTTTTATTTTTTACCCGTGTAATGTGCTGTCTTCCCTTCAATATTTGAGATGTAGAAAGGTAGAACGATAAGTTCTAAGACATGATTAACGTGTTTTAGCGTATCAAATTGTTATCGCTGTTTGCATTTAAGCTGGTGCTTTGTAATGTGGAAACTGAAATTGAAATGTGTGTTGTTTTTATTTCATAACACTGTAAATGGGGAAATTCATTTCAAGTGAGATACTATCACTTTTAATTAGCGAGCAAAACTGCAACTGAAGCTGCTTTATTCTTTAACTGTTGTGGACGGGCGGAAAAGGATTTATCTTTGTTACAATGATCAGGTGTTTAAATCTCTTCTCGCGAGAACCATTTAATTTTATATCACGAAGTTATTTCATGTGCGTGATGTTTGCTTCGTTTAAGATTGCGGTGGATTCCATTTCTGCTTTAATCAAAGATTAATTACAGTTGACTGTTAAACGTGTTCTCGGTTTAGCTGAGGCTGGGAAGAAGAATTAGACGGAGAAGCAGCCGCGATTCTCGCAATCTGAGATGCGGGGTTCTCGCTGACAACAGAAATATCTCGCGGGTTGAGACGACAGGAGATGAAAGAGGGTCCCCAGGGAAGAGATAACGCACATTCAGGAGCAGATGAAGTGTGAAGTGGGAAGTGCGTTTTACGAAGCTACGTAGATATGGGCCTACCCTACACCTTCACATCGCACACCCCAGCAACCTAGATCCAGTCAACGGGTGACACAATACCATTGTAAGACTGAGATCAACGTCAGCAAAGAGTCTAAGCTCTCACTTCGTATTTCATAAATGTATACGTCCTGAATAACTTGCGAGTGGCGGGAAGCGAAGGGAGGAGGGTTATTTCGGTCGCAAGTTAGAACACAGAATCGATGCTTTACTAAGACAACCCTTAGGGCATTTCAACGCCACGTTGTTCTAAGTTGTTGTAACTGAGTGGGTAGTAGACTCGAAATACAAATGCATGAATGTATTTAGCACGTTGCGACTTGCGAGAGACGTTGGAAATTGGACAAGTGAATACTTAAATCTCGCAATCACTATTTGAATGGGTTTTTAGTCGAGTGAGGACTGAGACTGATGTTAAACATTTCTGCCGGGCGAATTTGATGCACGATTCATAACGAATGCCTAAACGAACATCAAAAACGTTTGAGTTTCTTTTAATTCGGACTAATATACCAACCAATTAAACTCGTTCCAATCCAGCATTGGCGTATCTTACGTAAAAACATAAAATATTTAGTTTCATACTTCAAATAGATCTCATGTTTCCATTAGGATTGCTAAACAAACTGGCACAACCTTCAATACCAAGTGTTTATCGGTTTACGGTTGGAGGATGACGCTATAATCAGAATTCTATCAGAAAAGATGAGCGTAATTTGTGAACAAATGGTTGAAAATCGTAGCTTACATGTCAACCTCTTAATTCAATATTGCTCCGAAATAATAATTGAATTTGTACGACGAGGGGGGACATTTAGTCCGAGCTCTGTTGATTATAGATAGGTATGCTTATTATATACTAGACTGCTTCGCGAACGCTTTTTCTAGTCGCGTTGATGGATGAACTTTTTTGTTGACTTTTTCTGTCCAATAATAACTAGTTTTTTGTATGAGTTGGATTTCATTACTTTTTCAAGTTCCATTGCAAAATTATTTTCTCTACTTATTAACAATAGTTGGATGATCGAAGCGAAGACTTCAATTTCACTGACCCCTCAAAAAAGTTAGCTCCAATGTTTGTTTGTTTTTTGTTTTTCTGTCTCTTTGTTCGCACTCTACCGGGCAAACGGCATATGCGATCTTGATGAAAATGAGAGGGGACCTTTGAAATCTCTGAACTTAGACCTGCCACGTTTTTTTGGTATAATCGAATAAATATTTCTCATGAATATCGTACTTTTACGATTTTTTTTTCTATTTATAATGCGAAATTTTCGTGATATTTGGGCCGATTCTGACCAAACGGGTGGGGCTAACGTTCATATTTTACATGCACATTAAGGTAATGATGATATATAGCCTTTTGAAAGAAAAAGTTGAAAAAGTTAGCCAGAATCCATAGAATAAAGGTTTTAATAGGAGTTTTTTGAGGTATATAATAACAATTAACAAGTAACAATAGAAACTTGACAACAATCACCTACAATGCGTTCAAAAAGCACTTGCAAAAGTAAAAAGATACCACGCAAACTAAAAACTTACAATAAAGCTCATCCATCAACGCAAAAAAAGCGTTTGCGCCTAGTTGGATTGGATGAGCGAAGCGAAGACTTCAATTTCACTTACTTTTTTTCCACCTACGTTACCCAAAGAAAAAAAGCTCGGATGTTTTGTTTTTTGTTAGTTTTTTGTCTGTTTGTTCGCTCTCTACCGGGCAAAACGGCATAATATGCGATCTTAATGAAAATTGGAGGGGACCTTCGAAATCTCTAAACTTTAGACCTGCCACGATTTTGGGTATAATCGATCAAATATTTCTGATGATTATAGGGCCTATCGTACTTATACGATTTTTTTTTCAATTTTTAATGAGATATTTTCGTGATATTTGGCAAACAAATACTCCGATATTGATGAAACTTTATGTGAACGTTTAAAATCACTGAAGTTATATTATATGTTACTAGGCCTCTTCGCGAACGGTTTTTTAGTCGCGTTGATGGATGAGCTTATTTGTAAGTTTTAAGTTTTCGTGGGATCTTTTTACTTTGCAAGTGCTTTTTGAATGCATTGTAGGTGATTGTTGTCAAGTTTCTATTGTTACTTGTTAATTGTTATTATTACCTAGAAAAAAAACTCATATTAAAACCTTTATTTTATGGATTCTGGGTAAATTTTTCAACTTTTTTCTTTCAAAAGGTACTATTATCACCATAATCATGTTCATGTAAAATATGAACGTTGTAGCCCCACCCGTTTGGTCAGAATCGGCCCTAATGTGACGAAAATATCGCACTAAAAATCGGAAAAAATCGTAAAAGTACGATATTTATGAGAAATATTTCTTTGATTGTACCCAAAAACGTGGCAGGTCAAAGTTCAGAGATTTCGAAGGTCCCGTCCAATTTTCATCAAGATCGCATATGCCATTTGCCCGGTATAGAGCGAACAAACAGAAAAAAAACACCCGAGCAAATATTTTGGGTAATTAGAAAACGGTTTTCAATACGATATTTTCGTGATATCCGGGCCGATTCTGACCAAACGGGTGGGGCTACAATGTTCATATTTTACATCGACATAAAGATTATGGTGATGTAGTGCCTTTTGAAAGAAAAAGTTGAAAATGTTGGTCAATATTCATATGAATAAAGGTTTTAATATAAGCCTTTTACAGGTGTATAATTAACAAGTAATCAAGGAACTATAGAAAAAGTAATAAGATCCCACTTAAAAACATAACCATTGGACAGATATATTCCAAAAAAGCTCATCCATCAACGCGACTGGAAAAAGCGTTCGCGAAGCGGCCTAATGTAAAACAAAAGATCATTTGTGTCGTCTCGAATAGCCAAAGTGCATTAATATGAGATGTTAAGCAATATCCAATTATCAATTTATGTGTGTGAGCGGAAAGTGATTGATCGGAAATTCACAAACTTTGAGTTCGACCATTTTTTTAACTGTTCTATAGTAGATTTTGTATTTTTTGTTTGGTTCTGTTACTTGTGTTGTGCAAAGTAATTGTTTATGTGGTTTGTACGCGTATGATTATAAGTAGTTTCTTCCATTGAACATGGCACTATGGACTGTAGAGTATTAGCCTAATAATTCCCAGCATTTTATCAGCATATTACAACAGATCAAAAACAGACATAATTAAATGACTACCAAACACGAAACAATTTAGAGTCGTTCGTTCAAATATATTTTATTTACGAAGTTATGGTAATAACCATTGAAGTAAGTTTATCAACATGTTGCCGATATCAAGAATCATCTTTAAAACTGTATTAATATAATAGTGTATTTTTTTGTTTGCGCCTATACATTAAAATAACCTGTCCACACTCGCTTCTCTCTTTGGGATGTCTACTAACAAATCTGAAGCAGACACACAAAGTGCCAATAGTCTCCAAGAGTCTTCGCTCGAGAGAGTTCGTCGAGACTAGAGAGTATACACATTTTGTAACAATGCCAATAACCTAGACCTACAATACCATTATTACGACGGCGGAGAAAAATCAAGCGGCCCGAGTCACTTCACTGCAGTGCCATGCAATTTAGTTACACCATTTAAATAACATTATTAGCATAAGTGGCGAGACCCTCTAAGAAGTTTAAATTACATAAGCAATGTTGAGCTGATGAGCTGATGAGCTGCCTAATCTATGATTAACTCACTGACGATATTTGTTTCTCTAATTACCCTAATTAGCCTGGATTACCCCGTGAACATTTGAGCGCGCGAGAGATTAAAGTGGAATATAATGTGCGTCACTCACCCACTAGTTTCGACCACTGAGCGGGCGGCCTCCAATCCGGATAGTGTTTCGGTAGGCGATCTCTGGACCAGAACGTGTGTAGTACAACCTTGTAGACAGTGAGCTTATCTGGTTGACATGCCGGGGCTGGGGGTGGTTTGACCACCGCGCCGGCAGCCACCCCACAACACAGGACGAACAACATCATCACCAGCACCTCGTCGTAACAACGTGCCATGTCGGCTAGGCGAGAGCTACGGCGGCCACGACTGGAATCGAACGCGGACGACTCGCGAATGAATGGCAAGCGCCAAGTCGGCTACCTTTATAATATCACCAGCGCATCTGGTATATCGCAGCCTCCCGCACGCTCGCGCGTTCGGCCTGCTCCGGCTCTTTCCGCGCGCGCGACCATCACTCGCCGCTCAACGTTTCATTCAAATTTGGAACCAGTGTTTCGCATCCACGAGTGTGTATCAAAACCAATTTGATAATAATGCTGCATTATAGCTTTTACGTGTACAATAACTCGTTAATTTAACTAGGAAAACGCTAAAGTCCCGCCGCGTTGATGGATGAGCGTTTTTGTAAGTTTTAAGTTTGCGTGGGACCACTTTTCCTTTGCAAGTGCTTTGTGAATGCATTGTAGGTGATTGTTGTCAAGTTTCTATTGTTACTTGTTAATTTTGTTATTATAAACCTCGAAAAAACTCATATTAAAACCTTTATTTCAATGGATTCTGGCTATTTTTCAATTTTTTCTTTCAAAAAGCAATACATCACCATTACTTTAATGTCCATGGAAATATGAACGTTGTAGCCCCACCCGTTTGGTCAGAATCGGCCCAAATGTCACGAAAATATCGCACTAAAAATCGAAAAAAAAAATCGTAAAAGTACGAGATTCATGAGAAATATTTCTTCGATTGTACCCAAAAACGTGGCAGGTCTAAGTTTAAAGATTTCGAAGGTCTCCAGAAAATATCATCGCAATTGGAGTATCGGTTTAGCCGGAATCGTGTAAACAAACACACAAAAATACAAACGGAAAAAACAAGAAAAACGAAAAAAATCGTAAAATTGCGATTTTCATGAGAAATAATTTTTCGATATCGCTCAAAATGATGGCAGTTCTAAGTTCAAAGATGTCAAAGGTCTCCAGAAAATTTCATCGCAATTGGAGTATTGGTTTAGCCGGAATCGTGTTAACAAACACACAAAAATACAAACAAAACCAAAAAAGAAAAACGAAAAATATCGTAAAATTGCGATTTTCAAGAGAAATATTTTTTTATCGATTTTTCCTACGGTGCAGTTCTAAGTTCAGAGATTTCGAAGGTCTCCATAAAATTTCATCGCAATCGGAGTATCGGTTTAGCCGGAATCGTGTTCACAGACACACAAAAATACAAAAAAGAAAAAGAAAAAAAGAGAAAGAAAAAAAAAAACATTCTGGATTTTTTTCTCCAGTGTAGTAGAATGGAATCTTCGCTTCGCTCGCTACGCTCATCCAATGATCAATAAAATTAGTGGTCTTCCAATGAACATGTCGTATTGCTACTATTTCCATACCTGTCCGTAAGTTGTGGTTTTCAATCAGAGCTAAAACAACAACGGGTGCACGAAACAAACCACATTGAAATGTATGGCCAGGCCACGTACGAAGCGCACAATTCGTTTTATGTACAATGCGAGTTGTATGCGGTGGGTGGACCACAACCGAGCCGAATATATTCGAGACTCTGTCGATGTTGTAAACCTCGCTAGCTCCATAACATAAACTCGCCAGGGTATAAATAGTGCTCTAATTCCCCACCCCCAGAGCCCGTGGAAAACAACTCGACAATTCCAGTTTTGTCGAAGGGGAAATATGATGTTTTGACCGTACAATTCATTCCTATCCAATTTATTAAGTCATTATGGAAATTGCTCGAGGGCCGGTTTGCCCCACGATGTAGAATAAAAGCCAAGTTTGAGGGTCATTGCTACTTCGCTCGCTATCGACGTCGCACAGTCGATGCTCGGACCAAACAAAACATCCCCCCCACCACCCTCCTTCCCCACTCGGCTCTACAAACTTCAATCCGATATTTTATTCTCTTGAAGAAATTTCAGTTGCTCAACAATAGACTTCCACATCATGCTTCGTCCTTTTGTCTACTAATGAGACGACTTTTCCTTACGATTCTGTTTGTCAGAATCAATATTTTCCAACTACCTCCCGCTTGCCTTTTCATACGCACTCATATTTTATTCGAGTTTCCAAACTCGGAAAGAAAATATGAATATGAATATGAATACATGAAAATGTTGTCAAATTCAAAAAGTAATATACCTTCATTCCACTCCCACTCACTCTGCTAAAAGACAATTTTTTAAAGTTTATTATCATGATTAATTATTTAAACATAAACAATCACAAATTCAACAACAAAACGCTGCTTGCAATGAAAACTTTTCTGGTTATGAAAGAGCTACGCGTACGCTGAACTAATGTTTTCTCGTAGTGGCAAACCCATTAGAATTAGAATTCAGAGACATCGTCACCTACCTACGTACACTGTTGTGTTATCCTTATCTCGTGCTGCTAATCCTGGCTCGGCTACTGCGGCCTACACATTCTGGCATACGGTCAATCGCTTGGGTTTACTGTGTAGTTATCCCGCCATCATCTGGCCGTGAGAGGAAACCTATAGTCTCGAGGATGAATCCAAATGATAACCTACTGGACTTATCTCGCGACGCTTGGACGCTTCGTACGACGAGTATTTCAAAGTGGATTCACACAAAATCTAATACACTGACTCAGTGGTCCAAGCTATGTCTGCTACCATGCTACCATTCACTATAATATTAACTTCTTCTATTAGTGTTTATATATATTTAAATGTATTTGCTTCATTTTATGTATTTAAATTTATTTACATAACATAATGTTTAAAATTGATGATGGAATGCATTATATTTAAGAAAAAATTAAAAAGTCGACAATTAATAATAGTGAAATATGATATTATGTGTCGTAATATTAATATGGTTTCCTTTTCTGTATACACACACACAACATGCTATTCTGAGCCATGAAAATCTATAATATGCATTAACCTGTTCTAGCTCTTCAGTGTTTGTTATTTGAACCAAATTGACATTTGATTGAAAATATGGCACGAGTTAAAAGTCAATAATGGGTTGTCATTATTATATTTTACGAGTTCGTTCGGTTGGTACGTGTATATAACTAGATAGTTTGTTTTTGTATTGTATTTATTGTAACTGGTACGGCTGTAAATAAGGTAACTTAATGTCAGATTCTTATCAAAACGAGGTGTCCTTTGGTCCTTCCATTGATAAAATAAAAATGCATTCTTATGGAAAGCAATTATAACGTTACTTAACATTCATGTATAGATTGTTATTTCTTTATTCACAATAGCTTTAGTACATAAAGTAATACGCATTTGCTTTTGATGTGTATAAAAATACAGTGTATAGTATTGAAAATAGTAAAACTAGAATGTTTTTCTACTATCACTGTTGAAAGACACCCAATTGCGTAGACTTAGAAATAAGTACATATATTTTACAAAATATTATGTAATTGTGTTATTATGTAATTCGAGCTCTCGACACAACACATTATTGCTGATAATATTTATTGACAAAACATAAACATATTTAAAATAAATTTATAGGTAACAAAGTTGTTCAGTCTGAAGATATATCACGTATCAAAATTAATGGTTAATAAATGAATGATAACAAACAGTCAAACAGTATTATAAACATTTAAAATTGGGGGTGTGCGAGTTCCCGAAATTTTGAGTCGAGTATTTGGTACTCGACTCGAACTTTAGTATTTGCTCCTCGAAACGAGTAGAAAAAAATAATGTTTTTGGTGGAGGTGCCGGGTCGCGCGAGAATGTAAAACGTAAATATCATTACGGGTTTTTGGCGCTACTATACTTTACCCTTACCAACCCTGAGTAGACCCGGTCTTTTGATACAAATTTGTATTCTTTTTGGATGTTTCAAACATTTATTGTCACGAGTAATAAAATTGAACAATAATATTTATATCAATATTGTCATTTAATTTCAATTACTATAGGCCTATGTCATACCTCAGACCGCATAACATTTGTGCTTGATCATTAAAATTATCTACAAAGAGATTACAATTTTACAATTCAAGTAAGTAGAATGATATGAAAAGAGTGGGAAGACCTCGAGATAGGTGGCAAGATCAAGTACAGGCAGATGTGGAGGAGAGAGGAGAGGAGTGGGAAGTGGTTGAAGAGAGAGAAAGATGGTGGGAGGACAGGAAAAAGTGGAGAGAGTTGGTGTTACGACAAGAAAATGAGGAAGAAGATGAGGTGCCGAGCTTGGCAGGCCGGTGCTGATTCGGTGATGCCCAAGATTTAGGTGGAAACACCCCTTTACCCAACTAAACGATGTTGGAACAAAGTGTAGTGATATATATATAAGTAAGTAGTGGCTTTGGCCATAAGTTTTTAATTTACGTTTTAATATTGTTCCGGGCCAATAAACTCTATTTATAGAATTTTAAACTGATTGGAAGTTACTTTGTCTTCACTTCTGGACCCTTCATAGCCTACAGACTAACATCAATAAATAAAATTAATATCGAACACATTCTAAATACAGCCAAAGAATAACATAGAAAAAACGAATTACTCTGACTCGATTTGGACTCAATACTCGAGTTATTTTGAACACTGGGACACGGACTTGACTCGAATTCAGGACTTGCACACCCCTATTTAAAATCATTTCCCAATACCGTGTTTAAAAGTGTTGTTAATGACACAAAATACTGATCATTGTCACAATTTAAAAGTTCAGTATAGGGCATTTGTCAATTATATAATTTCAAAAGATACCGACGGCGACAGTGTTGGCTGGAGCGTTCTGTATCGGGCCGGCAATCCTGACTGAAGGTTTTTACCGAGGTTTGCCTCAGTCGTTAATGCGAATACAATGGATTTGGTCCTCTTAAACAGCTATCTGGTGCATCCCTTCACAATTGCCCTTACTAAAATATACCTAGTTAGACACAGGAGGGACATACATTGCACCCTCAGCAGGTTTACCAACAAAAATTATTAATATTAATTTCAAAAGATTTGAATTGGTGTTTCAACCCCCACATCTCATATCATATCTAACAGCGTAAATGTGCGTGACAACACAAGCATTTACTTGTTGTTTTGCTCAGATTGATTTTAATATAATCCCTTGGACATTCCCTTCCAACTATTCCCACATTCTGTTTCTAGCTAGTCATCTTGTACAGGGACAGATTGTCTCTGGGCACATTTCTTATGAAGAATACAATGTATTCTCGTTTGTAGAATAACTCAAAACTACCCAGTACGTTGTTAACATCAAAATCCACATGTAAAAACAATCTCGTTGTTTACATTTTTAAACAACACAACCTAGGGTCTATCTCTGTTTCATTCCTCAGGCAACAGAAAAGGAGGACATTAATTTTAATTTAAAAAGCACAACACAAACTTTTTGTGCGCGCTTTTTAGGGAAGGGGAGACAAACTGAGAGGGGAGAAGTTCTAATAGATATTCCAATCATTATTGCATTTATCTACTGAAAATACTAACAATGGTAAACTTTAAAAAAAAAAAAGCATTCATACATGCACGGAATTCAAAACCTATTATTACACATGGGTCTAAATATTAAACTTGAATACGTGTGTTGTTGCATATACATCGTTAAAATCCTCCTCAATATATTATGTATGTAAACAATTTGCTGGAAAACTAATTTGTTAATATTCACCACAGCTCGCTGGTTCATTACCCGAGGCACAATAAAATTATTACAATCGGACATGAAACTGTTCCTAGGTCGTTTTCTTACGATACAATTATTTTTTATATATTCATATAACTATTACTCATATATCCTAAAAACAGTTATTGGTAAATATTTTATCCACAATTATAATATTTATTATTTAAAAGGTTCCCCATTCCCAATCCCGCCTTAAAATAAAGACCTTAATCAATCAATCAATCAATGAGCGGAATGATCAATGTGATGCGAATATTATCTAATCGGTAATAACGATTGAATAAACGCAGAAGTGTCTATAGCACCCAATAGTGTGTGCATATATTGCAAAAGTCACATTTTTGTCGTGTGTCACGGTCTCATAATAAAAAACGAACATGACTTCCGGTTGACATGCGTGTTTTACTTTCTCTTCAACAACAATAATAAACAGTATGATTTCGATAGCCTGGGGAGTCAGGGGGCGGAGCGAGCCCCTCAGAAATGTGGAATGTATTCCTACCCGGCACCTCCACCAAGGACAATAATAATTTGAACGCAGTAGAAAGACGTGTTTGAAAAATAATGGTAAGCTTCACACCATATTTTGGGTGGTCCCGTATCCGTGCTTGTAAGCAAACACATATATTATATTCTTTAAATAAGTGTTTATTGGTCATAACACTGCTCTATATCAATATTTTCATTGTGATATTTCGACTTTTATTCAAAAACCTTCTTCAACCTGGGGTTGAACAAAGGAAAATTAACAACAATCCAAATAAAAGAAGAAATTTTAAACAAAATGACCATCCATATCTGCCAACACAATTGATGAAAATAAAATAAACACAATGACAAAAATAAAATATACAGTAGTAGCACTAGATCACAAAAATTGGTGAAGATGAGAAAATTACAAAAGTACATTATTGACAACATCAAATACACAATGAAAATACTATTGATAAAGAGCAGTGTTATGTGTAATAAACTCTTATTCAAAGAATAAATACCTGTTTTAATAGTTTATTTTATCTAACAAATCATATTATTACAGAGGATGCAATTACAGGGCTCGAGATTTTAACATTATTTTGTTCACCCTGTGCATGTGTGGCCTATATATAAGATGAAATTCTCTGCACTTCACAATAATGGCTTAAAGTTAAGACGAGTAACGTGCTGCACCGCGAATGCACTCGAGTATTTATGAGTCCTTCTAGTCGTTGCTCCTGGCGCCACAACTAGGAACTAAGATTTATTGTTCGACACTAGCGCTAGGTGCACGAGCGCCCTGCAGGAACACTAGCCTGATGCTTCGTATATCCGCCATGATACTCGCTCGTGGGTTAAAATAAAATGACATTATCTTCGAAATGCTTTCAAAAAAGTTTAAGCTTTTAAGCGCATCTGGTTGCCAAGGGCGCTCTGTGGCTGTGGTTGCGTACAGTGTAATTGTATATACGTTGTGACGTAGATGCTCGGAGAGGGATGACGTTGAAGCGTGTTTGGGGTATTAGTGCTCGTCGCTAGAGAAGGTGTGTATACAAAACCCCCTTAACACCGGCAGACTAATTCCCTAAACACGCTACATCATTACGTACGGTACAGAAACAAGTACAACCACATACGAAATGTTACGGATTAGGAGAAATGAAAACAAGGGGACATAGGAGTGAATCGACAACCGTTTCAAACCAATCAGTTGAATTGATAACATGATGCTGTAAAATGTAAATCATGTAAAGGTAGATTTAGAAAATTAAATATGTGATTAGCTGGGTTGTTTTCGGAGATATCCGTTTTTGTAAATGAAAAAGTAGATAAGGGTTTGATTTGTCTATGAAAAAAACCACACAATGTCAAAGACGAGGGCCTAGCCTAGGCTTATGCACATACAATCTTTTATCGTGGAGTTGTAACTACATTCTAAACACAAAGGTAGGCCTAATATCAATGGTAGTATTGATAATAATCCACAATGCCCAATCTTTGCTGTCCATGATCTGTCAAAACAAAACAAAAACATATCACATTCTGCTACGGATAATATTACAGAGCGTGTTCGGAGCGCTCAAGATTATTTTTAAAACACACGCAGGGAACTAAGATGGCGGTTTGTTTACATCAGGACCCTTATTCTGTAACTATGTAATAATTGTCACTTCACAGCGCTGTGACAAGTTATCATTTCACGTGAAAAGATATCACGTGAAAAGAGCGATTCTGAAGGCCAAGTGAGAAGTTGAGTTGTCACAAGCACAGGGATTTGGTTAAACTTCAAAGCGACTGAGCCTCCGTAGCACGTAAAGTATTTCAACCAATCAGAGTAGGCGAATATTGATAATGGCGGTTTGTTGTTTCTTTGTTTTCTTTGTTGAGTGTTCTTCTCTATAAGTCTTGTTACACTATCAACATGTTGACACAACTTGTTGGCTCAACTTGTTGACAAGACTACACTCTGTGTGTGTCACCTCCATCAACATGTTGACGGACATTTGGAACATTCCGTCGAGAGAACTGCCACTTCGAAACTGTTTCATACCAAAATAGATAGTAATTACGTACATATGCCATATACAGCTGTGAATAACATTAAAAAAGTATTAGCACATCGATATAAAAGAGTTTAAAGTGTCGTAATTGCCATCCCGAAGCTTTTATGTTCATCTCGAGTCTGCGTGTGTATCTGATGGGCTAATGAGTACCACTCTAAGCGGCGCAGGATTCCAGTTAGCTGCTGGCTCAACGGTGAGAGCGCTCGGCTACCACGCAAAGGGTCCCCGGTTCGAGTCTCGTTTGGGAAAACTTTTTTACCATTTTTTACTCACCCCATCATTATTGTTTGTGTCTTATCTGAAACGGGTACGATTTTTATAACTTTTCAGTGTAAATTACTCGCATAAATAAGTCTTTCTTCCCACAAAATTTGCTTTATAATAGCCCACACCGTGGATCAACTAAACGAAATGATCACGTGACAAAATATCGGTCAGCCATTGGTTGAACGTCGTCAACATCTGGTCAACATTTCTCAAAAGTTGAACTTGTTCAACTTCTTGTCAACATATTGCCGTGGTCGTCAATGTTGAGTCAACATATTTCAGTGTGTGACAGCAGCATCACATTTCAATGCTATCTACATCTGGTCAACAAGTTGAGTCAACATGTTGCGTCAACATGTTGATAGTGTAACAAGACTTTATGTTCTAGACGTAGTCAACCTTAGCCTACAAAATGTCAGGCTAGGACTAGTCATAGGCCTAGCCTTTCCTAGGCTGTCAGGATCGTGCTAGGGCCTAGCTTTGATACTTTATTATCATATTGAACACACTTCTTCCCAATTCTTAATTTTAACGATGAATTTCTGATGGGCTGCTACCTTTGGGTAAGCCTAGGCCTAGGGCCTAGCCCACGCGTATCTTGTGACAGTCGTAGGGCTCTAGAAACATTAGTAGGCCTAGGCCCTAGAGCCCATGTTGGCTGGCCTAATTATTACAGTAGGCCTAAGCTTTAAGAACTACTTATATTGATGTTCAAAGACCCTACATTGAGACGTAAGTTCACATAACCTCACTTTGCAAAACAAAACAAATACATAACCTCACTTTTTTCTTTGAAATCAATGGAAAAAATAACGTGAACATTTAAAAAGTGCAAAAAGTAACAACAAGAAGGATAAAACAGCACAGAATAATACATTTAATAGCTTTAGCATTGTTTAATTAATATTCTTTGGTTCTAACAAGCTTTGTGATAAGTTCTCACAAACATTTTTGTCAGTGACAACTTCTCACGTGAAATCAAATGACAACTTTCAAAATGGCGTTACAGAATACCAAACTGGAGTTCTCACTTCATTTCACGTGACAAGTTGTCACTGTACGTTATAGAATGAGGGTCCAGGCAGAGTCGATAAAGAAGTTTCCCCGTTGGGGAGGTCCTCCAACTCCCTATACCGCCCTGGGTTAAATAAAAAGTCGGTTTTTGGCGTTGGGAATCTAACGTTCCGCGCGACTCTGTGTGACGATTGATGGAACTACTTCAATAAAAGTACGTCACTTTTCTACTAGTAGTTAACAGTCGATGACGACAAATGGCGAAAACGTCAAAATATTAAATACGATCGAATGTTGGCGAATGTTTATGGCATAAAGCAAAACTCTCTTTATTAATGAGGATATTTCTGATGGAGTAGACCTAAGCTTAGGAGCTAGGCCGACAATATGTGTTGTTCAAGATTTCGATTTGAGTGCCAAAGGCGTACTTACGTCTGAAAACTGTATTGTGGCCTTGGGCCTAGGCTACACTTACGTCCGTTAGGCTTGAACAAGGCATATATCAAATTATTTCGCACGAAAGTGTCAGTGACGCCTGCGCAACACTTTATAGTACAATAATAAATCAAAAGTAAATCGTTTTAAAAGACTAGGGCCCAGGGCTAATATGATCGAAATAAAATTGAAGTTTGAAGTTTCGTCTGTTGTTTGTTGATTTCAGAGTCACTGCACATCGATAATCTACTGAACATATTTAGATTGCAGTGCTTTTAGTAGTTTCCCATTTGAGCCGATCTTAGCGCGCAGAACGTTAAATTCCGTTTTGACTTGGGAGTAAGGGACCTCCCCAAAGGGGAAACTTCTTTATCGACTCTGGTCCAGGTGAGAAGACCCAACATACAGCAGCTTAGCATAAGTATCTAGTGGACCCTGGCTAGACGCTCAGTCTCCTATCCTTCCAACCGAGCGCTAGCGTAACAATTTGAAGCCTCTCTAGTAGGGAAAAACCACTTCACTGCAACATAGACACTTCATCTAGTTGAATGAACTAAGATGCAGTGGATTATTTGAACGTCGCGGGGATAAACAAATACGTAAACAAATGGCGGACATTTTAAATTTTGCTTCTATGTGTGAAACGAGAAAAATTGTCATTACTTTCATAAAACAAACCAGAAACCGTCCCGGGCCTAGGCCCAGATAAAGAAAATTATTTATAATACAACAGTGTAAGCCTTTAGTTCCATTAGGCTATAGAACTACATTCAATTAATGCTAACATTACACGTTTGACAAGTCCTAGGCCTCTCCTAGGCAACCCTAGACCTGCACGACCTTGTTCAGACACATATTCCGCACAAATAACTAGTTTTGATTACTAAAAGCCTAATGCAGATACACAATAGTATGATAGTCCACCAACTTGAATTGCTTTGTTCGGAAATCGGAGTAACTGAGAGATTTGCGGAAGAAAGACTGTTTTTCTTCAATAATAACGAGAATTCGCCATCTTGCGGTTTTGATTTTACACCGCTTGTTAACTCAAAGGCTGTTAAATTTAAGGGTACGATACATTTAGACGGCGGTGGGTTTTTCCCTACTAGAGACAGGTTCAAATTGTCATGCTCCCCACGGCCTAACTGTGTGTCTAGCGCTTAGCTTATATTACGTCATTGGGAAAACTATTTAAACTCTTTGTTGACAAATAATAGACTGCTTCCTCGAAAGTATTTTGATTACTTCTAGGTGGCAGTGCATTAGAAACTTCGCGCGTCTTTTCGTTGCCATGGCAACGTTACTTTTGTTATAATGTAATTTCCATCTACACTACTTATCGGATCAAAATAAAATTAACATATTCGTGACCGGACGGACATTCTAAATGATTTGGCTATCTCAGATTTTGTCCCCGTTTAGTTTTAGAAAAAAACTTTCGATTAACTTTAATGTAACTTTTTAACTTTTTGAACGATTTTGCCACAAAACTAATGGCATTCAATCGAGAACGAAGCTTGCGGATGGTCAAAATTTCAACTCGATCCGAGCCTCCGTTCGAACGTTATGGCGAGACATACAAACAAACAAACAAAAAAAAACAAAAACAAAAACAAAAACAAACAAACAAAAAAACAAAAACAAAAACAAAACCAGTGACTAATTTTTCCGGCAGAGTCAAATGGAAACGCTCGCTTCGCTCGCTTAATAATCATAATAATTCAAAATCTTGTATTAATTAAGATCAAAATTGAATTATGTTTATTATCTTAAACCGTTAAAGAACAAGATAACCTTGAACGTAAGATACGTGACTATAGTGGATGACAATTTTGTAAAGTTTAAGTACAAGTCTCACACAGTGCACAACAGTAAACATCGATCTCATTTAAGATTAGCATTAAGTGCGTTTGTTGGTAAGGCGCCATTAAAAGCGCGAATTCAGCGCTAAAGTACACGTATCATGGCATAGCATATATCGTACACGGTGTAGTTAGCAGGAAGTATTAAACACAACAACAATTAGTGAGGTGACCAACTAAAATATTACATAGTACAGCATTAACACTAAAAGGTTTTGAATATGTATATATAAACTACATTCAGATTCAATCGTCATACCAAGGAGGTCCACTGAATATACTAGCAGACTTTCGGAGAATCTTTGGCGAGCGAGAGAAGTGTCGTAAGAGTGAACATGTTGATTGAATTGTGAGTTTTCATCCATTTTGGACACCATCAACCGCCTACGTCGATTATGATAGCTCGTCGCTGACCTTTCCAACCCTCACGTACCAACCACCCCCACTCCCACTTAGCCTATTACCAGGACACGCTTGATAGCCACCGAGACGCCTTGCTTTGCTACGTTTCTTTACTGTTTGAACAGTTTAAAAGTGGAATAGTCTTACTTGTATTTAATTAGACGTATTAAAAGGCTTCATTTACTATAGAGTTTAATAATTTCACCGTCACTCATATTAATCGTCTACGTAGAGCAACCATTTAACTCACACTCCACTCAGCAAAGTGAACATTAATTCGAGTTGTGTTATTTTTGAACACAAGTGATTAAAGCAGGGATTTAATCAAACTTTATTATCAAAAGACAACGTAAAAATGATTTTCACATTGTAATTTAATTTTGTAAATAAATTTTAACAAATAAAACATGTACAACTCAGTGATTGAACCATTTACGTCGAGTTATAGAATAGAATAGAATAGAATAGAATAGAATAGAATAGAATAGAATAGAATAGAATAGAATAGAATAGAATAGAATAGAATAGAATAGAATAGAATAGAATAGAATAGAATAGAATAGAATAGAAAAGAATAGAATAGAATAGAATAGAATGTTACTTTATTTCCATTAAGTGTTGATACATAGTTTTATGTTAACATAACACAGTTGACCCCTAAGATAATAAAAGTACATCTTGTAGTTAGGGTATATGGAAAGGGTAGGACCTATATTTACAAATTAATAGGCTAGTTACCTACTTACTAATGACTTACCAATTCAAGGCTTACCTTGTAATACTTAAAATGTAAATACGACAGTGCTAAAACTACACACATAGTTATGCTACATATCTTGGCCTACGAGTTGTATGTCTAAATGTTTAAATACCGAATATAAAAATTGATAACACATAATACTACACAAGTTGGCACATGTATATAGTAATCCATCTACTGAGTAGTATGCCTTATTCTTTAAGAGTGATTTAAGTTTGTTTTTAAATGAATTTACATTGGATTTTTTATGTTTGATGGAAGTTTGTTAAGTAATGTTATGTTCCTGTAGCTTGAATTTGTGTGAGTTTGTGCTTGTGAAATTTAATGTGTATGTTGGTAGCTTGCCTAGTGGCATGTGAGTGGACAACATTGTTCACTGTTAGATTTGACATGTCCTTTATGATGCTCATGATAGATTCATAAATATATAGGATGTAAAATGTAAATACATTATGTTTAATAAAATGAGGTTTGACATATGAGTTATTTTCTTGTTTGAGGCCAATTATGGTTCTTGACAGCTCGTTTTTTTTTTTAATTTCAAAAACGAATATGCCATTGTGGAATATAATTGCGTTACGTATGACCTATTAATTAAAATTGTCATTTGTAAATCAGTTTTTAACTGAATAGGATGGACGTTAAATAAATAAGTATATAAATAATATGTCTCATATATTTCGGGCTGTGAAAGTATCAAGTTTGAAATTAATTAAAGTTGATATTTCACGACTGTTATAGCGAATATAAGCGACTGTAAGCCTAGCACCGGCGTAGCAGAGGGCCCCGCAAACCCCACGAGGCATCGTTGGGGGGGGGGGGGGGCTGATGAATAAATCGCATTTTATGAACATTTCAAATAAGACAGAAAATCACTCAACATTTTATTTTAAATTATATGAAAAAATTCGCGGGGCTCCCACAAAAACATGTAAAAAAATAAATTAACAAAATTATTTTGAATAAGCCAGAAAATCACTCAAAGGTCAAAGACACCTTAGAACTTTCTAGGCAACCAACATTTATGTTTTTCTACAGCGAAATATTTGTAGACACTAGCAGCAATTCTAATGAGAGTTGTAGAAACGGACGAGCCAGTACAGTCATAAACGGATGGCTGTGCGGCATATATTTTTGAATAGTGGGTATTAAAAAAAACACCTTAGAAAGTGTGATAATCACGTAGGGTGGTAGGAGACGGACTGAAGTTGTGTGTTGAGTTGTGGAGTATAGTTGGATCGGGATGTGATTGTGCAAGCTCGGTGCTCCTATTGAAAATAAGATCAAACGTAAATATGTTGTTATGTATAGGCCTACTGTGAATTGTAAGCTCAACATGACGACAAAACAAAATGACGCACACAAACTAACGAATCAAATGCACTCTTAAGAACCTGATATTCTAAATTTCCCCACAAGCCTCGTGCTTGGTCCTACAACCACCACTGTCGCGAGAGGGCCCCCGAGTCCTGCGCTACGCCACTGAAGCCTAGATAACTTCGCTAAACAATGCAAAAGTTCATATTAATAACAATATGTTCCCTGGAAGCAAATGATAGGTATTTGCTAAATTGCAATCGTAATATAGTGAAATTGTATACTAAGCAAGTTAGCTATGCAGCGAAACCTCGCATAGAGTGTAATTAGTTATCTGTGGAAGCAGGTATGTCTTATGGATCTTGGCTGCATTGTAATGTGCGCATCCAATAGTCAGTCCTCCCCCCAACCCCCACCCCCCGCTAGGTGACGCAACCCCCGTCAACACTAAAACAAGCCGAGCTCTCGAAGGCAGTGCATTTATTCTTCATGCGACTCTAACGCGACGGTGGACGCAGTCACTGGAAAATGGCAGGGTCGATGCGCGCTTATTACCAACATCAACCCGTAGACACTCATTAAAAGCATTCATTTTCACCAGCGAGATTCGCTCTGTGCACTACCTTCCCCGTGTGCACACTTTAGGCTGATGTTTATAGCGAGACTTCCACACACACACACATACATAGGTGCGTTTCATGGTGCGTGTGCGCGTGTGCGTGCGTGACAGGACGCCGGAGGTAAGGGGTGCCCAGTGGTCATTACATTACACAACACCAAACCCATTTCGATTTCATCTCGATTAGGGAATAGTTTAATAAAGCATATTATTCCTCTTCCGCACGAATGATCGCGTGCGTTTATTTCTGACATAATAACATTTTTAAGTAGGGAACCTTCTCAGGGCAAACTTTCTCTCTAAAAGGACAACTAAATAGAAATTGTATATTTTGACAGCTAAGATGAATATCAAAGGTATATTTTGAGGCGTTCAATCAAACTATCTCCTTTTAGGGACCACCTTGGAATGTTTCAGTTAGGGTTGCTTGTGGACGTAATTATTTCGAAGACTTGAAAAAGCGACTTTATGACTTCAATTTATGAAATTTGATTTCCCCAATACAAAGTCCCACTATGCGAATCACTATAAGGTGCAGTCCATACTATCAACACAGTTTCAAAAAGCTATAATCATAGATGTGTATGGTTGTGTGGTTATCAGTGCTGTAATGTATATAACCATTGTTTTAAACAAGCTCTGAGCCCGCTTGATCGGTGTACCTCATTCGACGTGGAAAAAATATGTGTTCCATTTCGCTTCATATTTATTATTACACAGTTTCCACACCACGCGAGAGCGGATCGACGGCGTAATGGCTCCGATAGACTATTCATGCATAGAGCAGAGCCTCCCTTCCCCTTTTAGTTCTGCAAACGAGACTGAAGTCCCCTTCTCCCACGCATCATCCCAGTCTGTATCCAACCCGTAGACTCGACTATACTCGCGTTTGTAATATGTTACATGGAATAGATAAAACTTGCACACGAAAAGTTATTTTGTACACTCTTTTGTTGAAAGTCGAAACCATTTATGAACTAACAAATACATTAACATGAACATAAACATTGGAGCATGCTTGAGCAAACGAGTTAGCACTATTGGTAACGATAACCATGCTCGTTGTCAAACGAAAATATGTTTCAGCTAAATCGTACCCAAAAATAATCTTTTTAGTATATTTACATGAATTTATTATATTAACAAATAATTAAACATGCTTACTATTATAATAACAAAATTCGAATCCAAGATCAACAGAAAGAGCATCTGCCCGTAGAACTGTTGTACATGTTACCGTAGTAAAACAATATTCTGCCATTATACAAGCACAGGTGGCGAAGTTACTTGGTGGCGGTTCCGGGTAGCTTTAAAACTAAGAAATGTTCGTTGTTTATTTTCGCATTCAAATGGTGGCGGTTCCGGGTAGCTTTAAAACTAAGAAATGTTCGTTTTCGTTTTCAAATGGTGGAGGTGCCAGGTCAAGAATTTTCAAACTCTCTGGGGGTCCAGCCACGCCCCTCTTTACTCAGGGTCACCAAAAACAATGTTTTAACCCTTGTTGAAGGACAATGCCAACAAAACCGCAACTCAATCGGACGTCATGCTATGATTGGGTTTTATTGTGAGATGTGACATACGCATCGACGAACGGACGGGCAGAAAAGTGATTTCGATCGTTTATAAACGTTGTCATGTTAGTTACATTTATCAAATAAATAGATCATAATTTTTATATAATATATAAATAAAACAGTTCAACAAAAACAAATCACCTAACATTGGTATTTTTTTAACTCTTGCTGTTGTTAAACCAGTCTTTTTTAAAGATTCCTTAAAACAAAATGTATTAGTATTACTAATGTCTGCTATGTAGACGCCAACTTGATAAAGAGTTGTACTTGTTTTTAAATTCGAGTGTAGAATGGTCACTCCTCGGGCACACTCCTGTGACCGAAGGCCACCGCCGCAAGATCAGATACCTCAATTACAGCTGTGTTATGACGCTGTACGATATTGGAGCAATCTTGTCAATATAATAAAAGGGAATCAATATTTATTGATTCGGTATCCCCCTTCAGTCCTTGTGGTCATTTAAGTGGACATCGAATTTGAAATATCATTCCGGGTAAATGATAAGTTTTCTAATTTAAACCCCATTTTTGTTTTTTTGGGGTGAATAAAATTGATTGGATATTGCTTAAAGGGGCTAAAAAACCCAAAAATTATTTTTTTACCACGTGATCTATAGCACAATACTACACTTAAATGACCGTTTAAAAATCATATCTTGTAACTGTGATTTAACACGATTTTTTTTAATTTTTTTGATCCAGAAATTTGCGAAAATTGGTGTTTTGGGAAATTTCTTAAATCGGCTTTAACTTGCTTATTTTTTGGTCCACATAGATACTAGAGCATAGTACCAATCTAAAATGCCCCTTTATAACATCGTGTCTTGAAACTGTGCCCAAATATACCCTCAAACACGCAAAAATATGCATTCCAAAATCACACCCCATCTTGGTAATCAGCATATTTTGACCGAACTACTTGCCCAAATTACAAAACATAATATAGAGAATTTACAGAAAAGACTGTAGAGTACGTCAATAATGGCCAATATTTTTTTTTTATCAAAATCCTCCAAGGTCACGGGGCATAAAGATCGTCCCCATGTTATTTCTTATGGGAGATTTTTGCCGATGGGACCTAGCTCTAAAAATATTATGTTTGACAATTTTTTGGGAGGTCATGGTGGCCCCAATAATTTTTCTGTTAATTGCTTAATTGATTACTAGGTAGCCTGAATGAAATATATTTTTTGAGTTTAGCGGTTAAATACCCTTTTAACATAACAATCATAAGTTCGTCAAATCCGTGTGTTACATTGTTATTCTTGGCAGTAATTTGAGAGGACTGCTAAAATAAATATATTTTTTGAGTCTAGCGGTTAAATTCCCCTTTAACGTCTCATATTTATGCACTTTGGCTAATCGAGACGAAGGGAGGGACGTAAGGGGTGACGCGGGGGGACAAGGGGTGGACAGGCCTGTGCTGATCAGAACCAGCCACAAGAGTATGGGGAGGGCATGGATTGCCCCACGTCGCGGTCGTCTCCGTCATCCGTCCGTGTTGTCATTGTCGTCGCCGTCGGGAAGGTAGTCAAAGGGAAGAGGAAAGTTCCCCGACGATGACCCAGAGCTCGCCATTTGTTTTAGGGAGTGAAACTTCCCTAATCACGGGCCAAACCACGAGAAGGTTGCGAGTTGGAATTTGATGGCCTGTGAATAAAAAATAAATACATTTCCCACATGTCAATGGGACAAAAAAGTGCCCTTTGTAGAGAAATTTGAAAATACACATCAGCAAAAAAGGGTAAAATTTGTAAAAATGGGGTTTGTCCCAGAAAAGTAAAATATTTCTAGCATTGTTATTATTTTAATGCAAAATATGCACACAAAAAAACAGAAAAACTCTAGTTTTAGTAATGGTCTTAAAATTTATATTTAATTAAACTTGAATTGAAACTTTAATTCAGAATCCAAAATTTCCCAAAACACATTAAAAATCGTGATCAAAAATATACATAATAAAGATTCGGAATCAGACTTAATTGCTTAAAATAACTTTATTCTCACCAAGTTAATTCGGGACTGAAGGAAAACAAATTCCAAAATGCGTAGTTTAGCTTCGAGTGATGTCATAGCCCGGCTAGATCGTTTACTAAACCACTCTTTCTGAAACTCTTTGAGCACTACTTGTGCAGCCAATGATCGTTGTAATACAAATACTTGTGCTCTAGTGGTGGGTTGAGGGACCTGGCGAGTCCGCCGAGCGATCGAATACCACTGCTGTCTGCGTGCCTATCACGTTCAAGTATTCGCCATTGAGTCCTGATCACATTCATGCTGGCAACTGAATACCCCTTCAAAGCTTGGGAGATTGGCACATAAGTGTAGTAGTGTAACCAGGCCGGTTTACTGCTTGAGGAGTGGCTCTTGTGATTAGGTTTTCCTCGGTGATTCAATACAGGTGTTCTTTAGTATTGACATTTAGACAGACACGAACAACGACCTATGTGCCATTTATATAGGTAACGACCGTTACGTCAAATTACGATTAATTTAAAATTAAGATTTATTTCCATACAAATTATTACCTTTTTACATACATTTAACATTTATTTTGTGTAGTAGGCCTTCATTACTTAGTTCTAAACAAAAAAAATTTTATGGGGGTAAAAAAAAAATACATTAGAACCTACAGCTATATGCCTCACTAATCTATAGTAACATCATCAACATAACGTATTTAAGTGCGGTTTTAGTAATATAACACTTGGTTGTAGATAGTAGAATGAACCATAACAGCACGCTTTTCTGTATTTTGTAGAATAAACTAACATTTGCGATTTAAGATTACCAGGACACATTGCTAATTTTATTTTTTGGATAGAATGTGTTATCTGTAAATAAAGTCAAATGCAAGCTAATGGCAGAGCACTGTCGATATAAGCTTAAATCTGATTAAACCTGAGCTTACTGGGCAAAGCACTATCACTGTGACCGTATTGACTAGTATTAGGCATAATTACTATACAATTAGATTCGATTGACCTAGGAGTAACGGTTATGTGCGCTGGTTGGACGTGATTGGTAAATAATATATGCAGGATGTCAATTAATCAAAGTATAATTTATGTACACTGGGATTCATCAGTAACTAAGACAGTGGCATATTATACTCTCTAGTATAAGGAGTTCAATTCGCAGGATAGTCCTTTAAATAGCATGATCTAAATAAACAGTTTGTATTCTAGGTATATTTCTATATGTTATTCTATGGGTAGCAGTATAAGTAAGGGAACTTGGAGGTCTACGTTTTGTAATTCGGGTCCTTTCGTGGCTATAGTGCATGGGCTGCCAAATATATAAAAATGTGCCAAATAATTAACTTAAATGCTAATTTTAGTTGTTAATAAATCACTCCTAGTAGATGTGATTTAAAATAAAAGGGAACGAATTAAGTAACTTACATTTTGGTGGAGGTGCCGGGTCGGCTTGTCACTTAAAATGTTTTATGCATTTTTGCACGTTCAGTAATAGTGTAGGTGTCGTCCAAGGGTCACCAAAAAGGTATAATCCTTGTTGAAGTTAAACGCATGTAAATCGGATGTCGTGTACGGTTTTATCGTTGAACGTGACGGACGGACGGTCAGAAAGTGACGCATATTTAGGGGGTTTTCTCCCTAAAAATACACAATCGAATTAGGAGAAAATGGAGGGAATACTAGTTGATTTGATTGATTGGATATTGCTTAACGTCTCATATTTATGCACTTTGGCTAATCGAGACGAAGGGAGGGACGTAAGGGGTGACGCGGGGGGACAAGGGGTGGACAGGCCTGTGCTGGTCAGAACCAGCCACAAGCGTATGGGGAGGGCAGGGGTTCCCCCACGTTGTGGTCGTCTCCGTCTGTGTTGTCATTGTCATCGCCGTCGGGGAGGTAGTCAAAGGGAAGGGGAAAGTTCCCCGACGACGACCCAGAGCTCGCCATTAGTTTCAGGGAGTAAAACTCCCCTAATCACGGGCCAAACCACGAGAAGGTTGCGAGTTGGAATTTGATTTGATCCCGGGAATACTAGTAATATTAAGTGTGGCACAAAAGGTGTTATAATGGTAAGCTCGGGAGGCACCTGTGGTGGGATGTTTGTATTAATAAAAAAGTCCGGTACATTTGTACAATGTTCAAGTTCTAAACGTTTGGTTTTTTAAACCACTCCAAGCGAGGCATAGTAATACATTGTAGGTGAGTATGTCTTTCATACTTCAAAGTCTAGTGAGATAGAGTACCGTGGTTCATGGAGTGTTAGCTCATAACTTCGTGAGACCGGAATCAGCTTTTTACGCAGATGCGAAATGTCGGCATTACTTAGTGTTTTCGGAAATGGAAGTGGAAAGGCAAAAGTGTGGTGTTCGGAAATACAGCGGAAATGTATGATATACTTCAACGTCGAGAAAATACATCACCCATAAAACGTCGACCTTAATAGTTCCATGTCATATCTTGTGATCTTATGGAAAACTGGGTCAGGGTGGTACTTAGGTTGAACCGTATCAAATTGTACAGTGAAAGCATAGAGGTTTGCAAAAAGGCCCATTTAAAAGGATGTACTACAACTGAACAAAAAATACAATTGTACTGAATCAACAAGTACGTAAATGAACGAAGTAAAACACGATTCATAATTCATTATTATTTTAACGATTTATAATTCTGAAGTAATCTAAGAATCTATCGATATTCAGTAGCCTCGTTGAGTTTGGATTCATAAATTTCAATATTTTCTGCATATTTGACAGAATTTCAATATTGTTGCAATATTAAATTAACCCTAGCTCGAACGTGAATGGATATAGTCAGTCAAAAAGCAGTAGTGTTGGGCGTACACATTATAATGTAATAACATCATTACTAAAACACCATCTCGCATGTCTTGTGATAAGTGTCATCCTATAACCCAGGTTCTATCCCTGACCGAAAATGGACTTGGAATTTCTCTATTTTTTACGACATTACGTATTCTGTTGACGAGAACTTTTTAGCTATATCAATTGCCCAACTACAACGGACTATAATACTAGATTCGATACGTTTAATTTGATTTTATTTTATTTGATATTAATGCACTAAGGCTATTCGAGACGATGAGTGGTGATAGATGAGGATGAAAGTATGAACAGAAGGGAGGAGGGGAAACCCGGTACCGGCACGTAGCCTACTCTTTTCGAAAAGTACCAAGGGGACCAACGACTTTACGTCCCATCCGAACCCGGACTGCCGAGTATAGACGTCGAAGAGAACGAAGCCGTTACACTAGCTCTCGAGCCCTCCGTCTGCTCTAACCAGCGGTATACGTGTGTCTCAGGACAGAGCGTTCACCCACTTTCCCTTTGACCATTCCCGAAGTGTTCGAGTGCGAACCGGCTAAACGACCTCAGCTAAACCTCTGGTTCTCGATACGTTTAATTCGAGCAATCTAGTACGCCAGGTTTTACAATGGTATAACGTTATAGAAATTAGCAACCCGTCGTTTAGTATGTGTTCACCTGTGAGTGTTTAATGTTTATGTATAATGGATTTGTTTCTCGACGTTTTGTTGCCCATTTCGGCAGACTGTTGATTGAAACGTCGAGTATAAACGACGCACTAACTCACAGGCCATTAAGAACTAAGGTTTCACTAAACGCCCTGAAGAAATCAAGGGGTAATCTGCTGTCATTCCTTGCACTCGTTCCTCTTCCAGATGGTACAACTTACAAGAAAAGAAACAAGCCGTCTACAAGAAATGGAATGATTGTATTGTGCACAACGTTACAATTCATTAAAGAATATTAGCATGTTTCTATACATGATATCAGACTAATGAATGGCTCTGCACTCTAATAACGTTGTCAAAATGGACCTTTGATTGTGACTAACAACTCTCCAGCCATCTGGTTGTGACTTCCCCCTCCCCCCCTCACCCAGCGCTCTACTTGGGATATTGATTTCCCCATGAACTTTGACCACACATGACTGCGCTAATCTGTCCTTTTCATTTGACGCCTGCAACGAACGAAGCTACACCAGACTTCAAAGAGCTGTTATTAGACTCTGCCATCATTACTTTACTTCGCGTGAAAAATATTGCCGGTTCCGGGAATCGGTGTCATGAGCTTCGTCCGGGAGGTTTTGATCCTGAGTGCCTGCATGAGTGTGTTCGGCATGGACACCACCGTCTTTATAGACGTCGCGACGCCTCCGGTAGGACGCCTGGATCGCTTCTGGGACAGCACTGGACTCAGGTATGCTGGATCTCGTGAAGGGTATGGACTGTTACGCTCGTTTATTTTTCTAGGACATCGGCGTCTTAGTAAGCTTAAGACGTCACGACGCCTCTGTTAGGAAGCCTAGTAGTTCTGGTATAGTACTTGACTCGGTATGCCAGCTCTAAGGAAGGTCAGTTTTTGTGTTTGTTGAATCTGATTTTCGATATAGATGTTTCTTGGGTTAAATTAAGCGTCCAATAGTAAGCAGGCTTCTAGACGTCACGGCGTCTTCTAAATTTTAAAATACCTTTAGGATATAATAGGCTCAGGTTAAAGGTGGGTGTTTAGGGAAGGGCAGACGTTAATTAATACGATTGTGGAACGGTTAAGCTTCATAGTAAATGGGGATGTTGCTTTGACTCTCGTGTCATCGTGTCTCGTTTCTCAAAAACATTATATTTACTCCTACATTAATACTAACCCTTTGGTTTACCCTCATCATGCAGAGGTGCGTTTCTGTTTTGCGTTTTACATCCCCGCCTTTGTCGCCACGCACGTCTATTCATGGAGAAGCGACGAACTAATCCAGCCGGGAAAGTAATGTTCTACGTGGGCGCTGTGGGTGAGGGGCGGCCGCCCACTACCCCACCCCCGCGTCCATCAGCCTGGTAACATGATCTACCTAGCTTCCACGTTCATTTGTTTTGTGGGCGTTGATATGGATTATACAATAATTGGCCATAATCGTGGTCGTGGTATTATTAGTTGCTGCAATGGGAATTTATCCTCGTAATTGTACGTGCAACATTTAGTCCTCGGGGAATGATGGCGATGTGAAATTATTTCGGTCTCTGCTTGCTCTTCTTGTAGCGAGCTCGCCTTGACGCAAGGTATAGGCGCGAGATAGCCTCCTAACCGCCCCGGTCCCGTCCGTCATTTAATTCCCATACAGACCCTCGAAACGAGATTAAAGTGGCGACCAGAACAAACGAATAATGAAATGTGGTCGGCTATATCGATTTAGTCGTGCGAGGCCCTGATCCAATCCCAATAAAATCGTAAATACTGTAATCAGCTAATTTATCTGTATAGCGTTATGTTGTTTGCTGATGGTTTAGAGCATTAATCCGCGGAATCATGAATCAGATACAAATGTTCGTTATGGAGTCGAACAAAGGCAACAACCTTCGATATTTGTTTTGCGTGTTTGTCAATTGTATTCGCAGAAATACTAGGGGGCTTAAACCCCCTCCCAAACTCCACCGCTCTCGTCCACATCACACTGGTGAATTTAATACATAACTATGTATTCAAGTGTGCATGTGTGTGTTACATCTACATGATAAAATACTCCTTCATGCCACAAATTATTGTACTGAGAAACAAATTTCCCAAAATCACATAAATGGTGAATTGTTAACCATACTATTTATACCTACTTTAAACAACATTTTTGCTGAAATATTTAAAAAGGTTAAAACGTGATCCGTATAGTTAACAATAACAATAACAAGTCTCAACTCTCAAGTGTGTTATCTATTAGTAAGGGTATAGCATGTTTGCAACATATGATCTGATTTTGATACAACATGAGACATCATTCTAGTCTTAGTCTAGTTCCCCCAAAATAGGAACTCTCCGAAAAGATGTTTCCTTGAAAAAAAGAGGAACAATAAATCACGTTCTCATCCTTTAAAAAAAAAAATATACTAAACAGTTTCCCGGAGGGAACTTAGTTCGTTGAAAAGTTAATCGTGTAGAAAAATTTGTCATGTTTCCCGGAAGAATAGCAAGTTCCAAAACACCGGGTTAATTTAATGTTACATTTCAGACAGAAAAGAGATGCAATTGAGTGTGTTCACAACATAACCTTTACTCCTGAATTCGGCGTGATTTCGACAGCGTTATAAAATTTTCAGGGAACGTTAAATTCGTTCAAAATTCCCACCAAATAGGAACCTTTTAAGTTATGAGTTTGTGATTTTGGAAAAGAAACGCGTTCTCACAAAAGGTCCCTAAAATGTAACTCGATCTTGGGAACGTGTTTCTAGTTATACGCGTTTCTACTCATACCCAAGACTTACTACAGGCGCAATATGTGCAAAATTATATTCATTCTGTAGGGATGAATGCACAGATCGGCCATGTTCTTTGATTTATCAAGAAATTTACGAATCCAGTGTGTATTAAGCAATATTGAATGGTGTTAAAACATGTATTGTATATTGCTTCAGACGATTAATTGAGAAATGAGGGTACTGAAAATCATTACTTCTGTAAGAGCAAAATGTACTATGTGAATATATTTGCAAACAAATTGCAAATTGATATTTAATACAATCCAGAAATTAAAAAATCCATCCCGATCGGGGCTCGAACCCGAGTCTCCCATTTTCCGGGTGGACGCCTTAGCCATCTAGACCACCGAGACGGTAACTATTTAACTTCTGTATTGTCGTTACAATATAGAACTTTGAATGGATGGAACAATAAAGCATCGAAAAACTGTTGCTGTTGAATTGACCAAACAAACATATTAATTTTATAACGTCATTACCTTACGCAGGTATGAGCGAGGGTATATTTCTCGATTTGGATTGTCGGGAAACACTCCCGTAGGTGGTCTAGTTGGCTAAGGCGTCCACCCGGAAAGTGGGAGACTCGGGTTCGAACCCCGATCGGGATGGATTTTTTAATTTCTGGATTGTATTAAATATTAACAATTCCACCTACGGGAGTGTTTCCCGACTATCCAAATCGAGAAATATACCCTCGCTCATACCTGCGTAAGGTAATGACATTATAAATATGTTTGTTTGGTCAATTCAACAGCAACAGTTTTTCGATGCTTTATTGTTCCATCCATTCAAGTTCTATAATGTAACGACAATACAGAAGTTAACTAGTTTCCGTCTCGGTGGTCTAGTTGGCTAAGGCGTCCACCCGGAAAGTGGGAGACTCGGGTTCGAACCCCGATCGGGATGGATTTTTTAATTTCTGGATTGTATTAAATATTAACAATTCCACCTACGGGAGTGTTTCCCGACTATCCAAATCAAGAAAAAATTGCAAGTTGTATTTCGCCCAACACAAAACAAAATTTCTTCTTTACGTTTCCTTATCTGTATTGAAATTCTGTTCGGTTCCAGCCCTCCGCAGCCGCACGAAGCAGCACACCAGTTTCTTTTGTCCAATGATGAATATTTCAATCTCGCCCTTATCTCCGCAATGCCTCGGAACGCCATCTCCCAAGTCAGAATCCACTGGCTGCTGGATCTAATAAGCGTCAGGTAGGATCGGCTTTTATTAAGTTACGCCCCAATCACGATTGACGCGGACACATACGAAAGTCGCAAATCATAGAAGCTGTTCGAAATCGGCGTGGCGAGGAATATTGGTTGAGCGTCATTGTGCGCTTGCGTTGTGCATCGCTCACGGTTTATACAAGAGCCTTCTTATTCACTTATTGTGCACAAGAACTTAACTAATGTCTATTAAATTAATATTTTGTGTATAAATTACACTACTATATTCTGCTTCAAAATGCACTTTATACTTTACTTTACCATAATGATGCGATGCAATTTCATGTTTGCTGTGGAAAAATGAATAAAATGAGATCTAAATTCGATTCTCGGTTGCATATTGTGCCTGTTTAAGCTCAATGGGTGACATTATGTCAAGTAAGTTAATTATACTACTTTTTATCTTCACCAGTCTATATAGTCGTAAGCAATTCTCCACACAACAAATATTGCGTTATATCAAAGATTAGTGTCACTTATATTTGATTATATACATATTAAAATCAACAATAAGATGAGTAGATAAATAATCGTTTAGCAATCTTATGTCCCACTGTTTTAAAAGTAACTTCGTCCTTTATTAAAAATGTTCCATTTTTTCTATATTCTTGAATGTATGTATATTGTATAAAATATGAACAGAGGAATAACTTAACACCTGAGGCTAGAAGCGAATAAGGAATATTTTAGTCGGTTTTCATTTAAACTTTGTATTCTTAGACCACCTAGCCTTCTTTTATCCCCCAGAGATTGCTGAGCAATAAGTGTTCGAAAGTAAAAGTTTAAACTCAAATTGACTAATGTACCATCCCATTTCTTTGAAGTTAAGTACAAACGCTCCCTTGATGCGCATCGTTGAATTTGATCAACTTTCTTATTTCAAAATCTGTTGAGTTATCTGAACGAGAAAAACTGAGTTTATAAATTAGGATCAATATCACTACTTTCTTCTTAGCTATGTCCATAATCGTTCTAGAGCACCCTCGATTAGCTCAAAGACAGCGTGGACATTGTCCAGTTACCCATCAACCGTAGCTTTTGAAATCGTCTCTCAAAATACCAAAATATTTCTTCTCTAGGCCTATATCTTTTCGTATTTTGTTAATAACGTTTCTCCAATTTTATACAATATCCGTTGTTCCAGCAAGATAGTTAACTTATTGGTTGTGTCATACTACGTCAACAGACAGCGATGCTCTTTAATTTACACGGAGTTGCACTTAACGCCCTAATCTGTCGCTATTAACTCCGAGAAGACATTTCGCCATTCAGCCGTGCGTCGAATAACACCCAGGGTGGACGCATTTATGCCCCCCACCCCACCCCTCTCAGAAGAGTGTGTAGCTGTCACATCAACTCGCCCGTACCGGCAGAACTTGATTAAAAGGATGACGACGCCGTTGCCTACCCCTCAACCCCTCGCTTCCTCTGCTCTGCCAATAGCACCCGGCCAGGAAATATACTTCATCTCCCACGACCACATATCGAGAACATATCTCACTGTCTTGGGTGTGTTTTGTTTCCCTCTCCAGATAAATTAAAAGATTACATTGACGTTCGTAAAATTCAATTTAAATATTTATTAACCTCATTTTGATTTTGGATAACCATCCAACGGCCATTAATTTTAAATTATTTTTTTATACTTATTTACTTTGTAGAAAATACGGTAGTCGTATGAAAGAAAAATAGATTGTAGAAAATTACTTGGCAGATTACTATTGATCTTACGAGTTGACTAAAATAGTATAAAGCTTCCTTACAAGAAACTTCCGTGCGGGGTTGAGCTGGGGGGCGGCGCCCCTCAGATCCAGTGTTGGGGAAAGAACTTTTAAAAAGAACGCGTTCGCGAGAACGCGTTCTTTTTTCGCGAACTTTTCAGTGAACTTACTCTTTTTTTTTTTGAATGAACTTGAACTTTTAAAAGTTCTTTTCGAGAACGAACTTTTCAGTTTTAGAAAGTTCATTTGAAAGTTCTTTCCGTGCGTCGAGCAGCCATCGACTCGCCGCCGTCGTCGCTTAAAAACAATAACAAATCGTTGTTCCATCGTAGGCCTACGTTGATGCACGTTCAGCTGATTTTGACAAGGTCCCGCACGATTCACCAAGTCTAACTAAGTTACTTCGTTCATTTTCGGGAGACTCCGATGCCCGATGGCAATGGTCAAGTCGCTCACCTACCCCTCCCACAAAAGCCTTGGGGTCGGTGCACTGCTCATTGATTGGACACGAGATATGAAACGTCATCAAGCTCAAGGCTAGTTGTGCTGGGAAGAGTAGGGCCGCGGGGGAGCGGAAAACTATGTTTACACTTCACACAGTTGAATGAAATCTAGTGCCGTACGTGCTTTTAAGTCTGTGCTACCGGTTGTGCGGAATCGTGCGTTTTGTTAGATTATTTTTGTTGACGTTAATTTTTCACGATGCCATCAGAATCTGAAAACGAGGATGATAATGGTCTCGAGCCGTAAACGACACCAAAAAAAATGTGTTACCATGGAAAAATTTTAAGCCATTTTTTCTTTTGGAAGAAATTAATATCAGTGATTGTGGAAACACATGCGGTCAATGCCTGTCTCATACCCCTTTAATGGGCAAAATCGACCTTCCCTGGATTCCGCTTTTTCCTATCAGTATCAAAGTGTTAGCCTCCATTGTCATGGTGTCCTTCACCATCCGTGCCTCTTCCGAAATCGCTATAGCCAAAATAGACGAACTATATTATGTCCTGTCATGTGCACATTTTAGCTGCATTATGGACCAGTGTATTGTATTGATAATAACATCTATCCAAACCATAGTACAATCAAATTATCCTCACTTGAAGCTTTTTTTAAAAGCTTTTTGCACAGTGGTAAGCCTACATTAGTAACTATGCCAGAATGCAACGTCTTCTATGTATGTTTTTCTTCATTTTACGCCAAATTAAAAAAAAGGGATTTTTTACAAAAGAACTTTTAAAAGAACTTTGTTAATATTTTTGACGAACTTGAACTTTTCAAAATTTTAGGTTTTAAAAGAACTTGAACTTTTTAAAAGTTCATTATTTGAGCTGTGAACTGAACTTTTAAAAAGTTCATTTAAAAAAAGAACTGACCCAACACTGCTCAGACCCCCCTGCGTTGCGTTACGCCAACTCGATCGCCACCCCCGCCTGACCGCTCCTGACACGAGCTACATCGATGAACTGAGCTTCTGTACTCAACACATGCATTTAAACATCAGAGCAATCATTTATAATTTTTAAATTTAACTATACAAATCATTGCAGACGCCACTAGCAGCTAACATTCGCAACAACAAATCTACATAAAAAGACCTGCGACAGCTTATTACAATGCATAATAAATTAATAATCTATGATTTTATATAATCAGAAATTAAATTCAACGATCAGCGCAAAGTTAATTTCATACTGATATCTTTATGAGTCCCCTTCTAAGATGACTTGTAAAACAATCGTCTGTGCAACTTACCAACTCCTGTGCAAGCAAAGCGCGCAGATTGAAGGACCTATGTTAGTCTGTTAGTGAACTCATTGAAAGTGATGGATGATAACATTTTAGGCCATGGAAACATTCTAACTCAATCAAGTGTGACACGAACATATAGTGTACACTTCTGTTAGTCTTACAGCTACCAATAGCTGCTTGTCAGTTACAGTAAACGCAAGAGGTCGTAATCGTTCTTCCCACAGTAAACATTTCAGCATCTAGTCATAACTTCAATCAGTATATTATTACAGCATGTGTTTACAGAGCAGTGCTCTCCTAAATCGTACACACCACGACGGGTTGTTTGCTGAGTACAAGTTGTGTTAGCTTGAATTTCATCAGTCACATCGTAAATCAGGCCAAAATAGCATGAACGTTGTTCACAGAAAAATATACCACCAATATAAAAACATGTGAAATTAACTTTTCCGTGTCAAGAACGATATTTCTTATGCACGTGATATTATCAAAATTGCTTTATGCCTTGTTGCCTTATGTAAGCTATGTTGTTACCAAACAAATTGCGGTAATTTATATGTATAACTTATAATCCGTTAAAATTGTCAGATTTGTGACTTAGGAACTTTGAACATTATAATGAATAAGATAAGATTAATATTGTTATCGGACGAATGTAAAATTTAAAATAACATTAAAAGAACTTCACAATCAACAAAATCCTGTACGACGTAAATACGTAATATTCACTAAATCATATGTTTAAAATAATTTAAAATAATCAGTGTTGTGACTAGATAAATTATTTTTTATCTAGATAACATAAAAGATAAAACTGCAAAAACATTATATAGATAAAATATAATGGATACAAATAATTATCAAGATAATTTTGCTTAGATAAATGATAATAATCATCCCAGAAAAAGCAAGTTTATTTACCAACTTCTGCCACCATTTTCAAATATGCGGACTCTACGAAAAACTTTGTGTTAAAACTAGTATAAGTATATTTTATTTAAAAAAGTGATTCAGTATTTTATTTTTCTAAAGTATTGATACATAACTATTTTATCTAAAAATATTATCTACAAGCTTGAAAGCTAAGATAAGATAAACCTTATTTTATCTAGATAATTGAAAAAAATAACAAACAAAAACTTATCTACATAAGATAATAGATAACAGATTTTATCTTGCTAAATTATCTAGATAAGTCACAACAACAAAATAATGTTTAGGAAGGACTCGGTAAATACGAAAACTTTACAGAGTGTCAATCCTAGCGATTACGATGCCTGTTTGTCATTAGTAAGGTGAGTGTAACGGGTGAACCTCTCTTCAACTTCACTTGGCTGGACCTGATGCTCGATCGACTCCACCACTTGGGCTTAGCACCCGGCTTCGAGCTCATGGGCAACCCTTCCAACTTCTTCGACGACTTCACTAACGAGACGCAAGTCAGCTATTGGAGACAACTCGTCAGCGAGGTGGCTACAAGATACGTTGGTGAGTTAGCTATCTCTGGCGCTCAAATTTCATTACTTCATTGAAGCCACGGCCTTTGATGTATTCGTGGAACAACAAGCAAATAATTAATATCACGCACAGGAATCGACAAACTCTACACGCATCACACAGATACCACGAACTTAGAATTTCTCAAGTGAAGTAAGGCCTACTTCACTGACAAGACATAATATAATATCATACTATGATAATATGACAGATAATACTGTAACATACATTTGCAAAGTGAACTCTGTTGTGTTGGTAGTGCAACAAAATTATTAGGCCCTACCAATTAAGAATAATTCATTTCCCTTAAAATGTTTATAATATGTATTTTTCTACCATATTTTAAAACTTTATAATTCGAATCTTTCTAGAACAAAAAGTATGAGTCTTGTTGAATGTTAATCATAAATATCTTGAAATGAAACCCAACCATTGTAACACTCTTCCATTACAATTTCAAATTGTTGCCGCATTATTTTAATGTATATACTAATTTAAAAACTTCTTAGTGATTGTTCTCTAATTTTCCGCATACAATCATGTAGCGAAGGACGTGTGCGAATACCAATTCGGATTCTGCTCGTTGAATGGGAAGGTAAGCATTCCGCGGCGTGTGATTTGAGAAACACGTCCATGTCCTTGTGGGGAAAAATATTAAACAATGGATAGCGCTTCTGTTCACGCTTCAGCAATATTGTCTCTTTCAATGATTCTTTGGGTGATTGGACACATTCGAACCAACTTTCTCATCGCAAACTTTTGTTTTCGTTTAGGTCGCTATGGTGAGGAATACGTCTCGCGATGGCGTTTCGAGACGTGGAATGAACCAGATCTTCGCGGCTACAACGACTTTAACTTCACGCTTCAAAGTAAGTTCCAAACTTCCTGCTAAGTAATTAAATAAACGTCGCTCTTGCTCTGTGTCACATGAATTACCTCAAACAGGTTTCTTACGTTATGTCGACGTCTGTTCCGCCGGCCTCGGCGAGGCGTCGCGACGCAGCGGTCTGCGGCGTCGTCTCCGTCTCGGTGGTCCCGCCGGGCTGTTCAAGGCCCGAGATAAGCATCCCTTGTGCTGGGGGCTGCTCGAGTATTGCGCCGAGAAACCGCACGCTGATCAATGCCCGCTTGACTTCATATCGTTCCACAAGAAGGGGGGAGGAACGGGGAGGGCTGTTTTGGAAGAGGACCTTCGACTGGCTCAAGACTTTGACACGCGTTTCCCTGCTCTCAAAGGGATTCCCCTGGCGAATGAGTAAATATACACAGTCTGTTTAGCCGGAAATAACCTTCATAGAACTGTAGATCACCACCAGGGACTAAGCGACGCTGAGGTCATGTATTGGTGGAGGTGCCGGGTCAAGGTTAGCTTGGCAACATTAATAACCTATTGATGACACATATAGTTCACTTGAAAATATTAATATCCTGTAGAAGGAGTCGAAATGATTTTCATTTTAAATGTATAAAATGTTTATTCTTCGACTTGATTGGCAAATACCCATATTACTATATCGGAGGCAATAACATAACATAGTTAGTGCATAGTATATTGTGATGAGAGTGAGGTGGGATGTGTTCGCCTTGGGACTTCAATATATATATTGACTAAATATAAATATAAAGTAACTAAATATAAAGAACTGGCATATATCAACGTCATAGTCGCCTACTATAAAACCAAAGTTAAACATTAACCAACGCGCATTAAATGTTATAAAATTTGATTTTTAAATTTTAAACCCAAAGTTTTTCAATTTCAACAAAAAATTAAAAAATTGTGGTTCAAACTTGCATTTGGCATCCAAAGTTAGGTGCGACGAGTACGCTGTTGTAGAGCAATGAAATGAAAAAATGTACAGACTGGCTGAAAAAGTGTTTCTGACTTACCGAAATTTAAAATAAAGCAGAAGTGAGATCACGGAAATCCAATAGAAGAAGAGTCAAGAGAAAGTCTGAGTTTTGAAACACGAGATGTAGAACGGGTGTAAGGGTGCTTTAAGTTCACTCAAATTGTCCCATATCCTATTTGAATGAAAAATGGTAAAAAATATAAAATTCAAAAAAATCAAAATGTTAATTTTTATGCTGTTACTCCTAATTTTGCCAAATTAGTCTGAATGGTTAAAATAACGATTTTCGTAAAGTCTAATTAAATTTTTAAAGCCCAGGTGAACTAATAACGAATTAAAATATTGTGGTTGAAACTGGGCATTGGGCACCTTAAAGATTTAGGTGCGACAGTGATGAGCGATGAACAGAGATCAAGGAATAAAAAACATACAGCACTTTATCTGGAGATGAGCCTACACTACCGACAGTAAACGCCCTATACAAGCAGAAGCTGCCACGAGTGACTCAATAGACGACAAGAGTCAAGAGAGGGGTTCATGATGAAGGGCATTGTGGGACAGAGGAGGAGGGTAACGGGTGCACGGGGGAGTGAAGAGTTCGCTGTCTGTCGCAGAGGTGGTATTCTGAATGGAAGAACTCGGGGTTGAGAAATAGGTAAAATTCAATAAATGAAATAGAATGGTGAAATTAGTTTATACGTGGTTGACGTGCAGAGCCCAATCAGCTGTGTAATACGATTACTCACCGGTGTTTCGCAGACTACTTCTCCTGCACTCGAAAGAGGAAAGCATTGAATGGAATACGTAACAAATATGGATTAATTGAGATTATAAAGCTGGAGTAAAATATGCTGGAGAGCCGTGACTGAAGCTGAAAAGAAACTGGAAAAGATGTATTGAAGAACAAGTATACACCTCTCCTCGCAAAAAGCACAGTTTTTTTTTTGTAATTTACCAATTTATCTTTTGAAAAAACTGTTTAGAATTAATAAGAGGACTACGTTAACATTGACTAATAAAATAGAAAACTAAATTTCATTGGGAAATTAGTTTTCTCTGTGAAACCCAAATTTAACACATTATTAATTTAAGGGGAAAATGGTTAAGAAAATTGTTTAAGCAATAAAAGTAGGCCTACCTACAGTTCAAAACGTACAGATGAATTGTTCGATTAGTTCATTCAAGCATACAAAACTCGAAGAGGTCAGAATAACATTCACGATCCACATTTCTTACATCGTATAGCTCTAAATAAGCTTAACATCCTTCATTGCATCATTATATAAAAACTTTGAATGCATATTGGCCTACATAGAGGGCAACATTTATTTTGGTGTAGCATTTTTCCCACTTATTCACTACAATATTATTGAGATATGACATTAAAATGGATGTGAATAATAAACACCCTTGTACCAATAAATTAAATTGATTTAAACTCGTACTTCTGCTTAATTTAAAACTTAAAGCAGAATAAATTCCTCTACTACGCTTATACACCTTTAGGTAGGAAATACTGTTTTAATATCAAATTTATCATTAAATAAATATTTGAACATATTTTATGGTCCCAAGGTTTCAACATTAACACAATGCTTTGTTTATCAATTTCATCAGTCTGGAAACACTCCTTTAGGTGTAACTGTTAAATATTTTATACAATCCAGAAATTAAAAAATCCATTCCGACCGGAGTATGAACCCGGGTCTCCCACTTTCCGGGAAGGCACCGTAGCCACCTAGCCACTGAGACGGTTACTTAATATTTTCTGCATTATTAATGTTCTATAGATGTGAATGGATGGAATACATTATTAACTTAAAGTTCAATTATTTATTTAATATTGTAAATAATTATTATTGCTTGGTTTTGTTTTTGCACCATAACAACAAATATTTAGTTAATTTAATTAATTTAATTAATTAATTATGTAGTATACTCTTGACAAAATATCGCCTCAATTATTACTCCATGTTTAATCTAGGTATTCATGAATAATTATTTTGAATGGTGATTGTAGCTTGTTTTGTTTTTATTCACGCTGCTCATGCCAACTAGTCAAATATGTTTTTTAATGTTCGTAAGTTTATCTAAAATATTATTGTGTACCACCCATTTTTTAAACAAATCAAAAATCAAAATCTCCTCAATAAAGTGGAAGAGTGATTAGATATTAAGGATATCAAGCAACTGCAACGTAATCACGAGGATAATAATTGGCGTGTATTAACCTATACTGGCTATTGTCACCTCTGGTATGTTCAGATACCATATTATTATCTTCGTGCAACTTCCATTTGCACTATTTCCATGGCACCGTTTCAACATTAGGGTATTTAAAAGTCTCTGGGTTAAATTTCAAATAAAATCAATTTTGTCTTGTTACATATTATATTCAAGTAAACAATTACTTTATTTAATGAAATCTGAATATATTATTATTAAATGCATGCATAGTTGTTTATATAGATATGCTGGAAATGTATTTTTGAAGCAAATTTATTAAAGACGTGTGTCTATTTTTGTTCCGTTTTCTTAGAGGTAAAAAGTTAAATTTGTTTATGTGCTCGTGTAAGTTATGTTTTTACTGGATTATAATAAAAGATAAGAATAAAATATTATATTACTTTTTTATGTTTTGATGCAAAGTACTTAATAAACTTTATCTTACATTTTATGTCACGTTCATAATGCTCGAGTCTTGTGTTGGATTACTTCTGAACAAAGAGTAAGAGAAATTTAAGGTGCATACAAAATAAAGAATTATCATATTTATCTGCGTGAAGAAATGTTTATAAAGGTTATCGTTAATGGAACGCTCAAAACGAAGAAGAATGAAATAATTTTAAAGATCAAACTTTAGTTGAAGGTTGTAAAACTATCCGAAAGATAAAACATGTTTATGAGAAAAACTGTATTTTTTTTCAGAAAGTTTCAAATACAGCGAACCATTTTAAATTGAAACATATAACAATAAAGAACTAATAACATACAATAATCACACAATACACATACATGAGAAACAAAAACACGATAACAAGACATTACAGGGAAAGCATAGCGACTTTGATGTCTTTTTTAAAAACATTGCACGGAGAGAATATGACAAGATAAAGTTTGTTGGCAATATCGACTGTTTGAAATTTTATAAGTACCAGTGAGGGGAATTTTTTCTTTTGGTTCTGATTTGGTTTATTGTTTTAATGCGCCAATAGTCTTTGCTGCATATAGCGCCCTAAAACTAATAATATTGTTTTAATATTTGAAGTGAGTCTTTGGTGGAGGTGCCGGGTACGATAGAAGTATTTTAAAACACGCGGATGTGGTGTATCTACAAGAACCAGATCTTACTCATAACTAGATTGAAGTGTGAAGATTATTCCAATTTTACCGTCGCCAGATGTACACAGGGAAACCAGACTAGAGTATTAAAACAGACAGCTGAGCATTTTGTGAAACGTCAATTGAGATTAAGACAATAAGCGAGAGCGCCTTTTAGAACTGTCCAATTATTCTCGTCTCTAAATTATATTGAAGCTCTACTCTACAACCCATGACTGACGAGAATTTAATTAATTAAACATCAGAGACAAAAGGAAGGCGAAATGATGAACTTTTACAATTACTGCAAGCTGTGACTTTTGGAGGTGATGAAAGAAGGAAACCATGACTTTGAGTAAACTTTTGACTACATTGGGTCAATATTTTTAATTAAAAATATACGTTTTTCGTTTCCAAGTGCGTCGTAGTACTCGGCGGTCCTACCGAATCTCAAATGAGATTACTTTGTAATTGCGATGAGTCTCATGGCTGTGTCCAGTATTTGGCGTACATTTCCCAGAGAAGTAACTTTCTTGTGACGGCTAAGTGCGCGTTAGACGTGAAGACATCAAAGCAGGTCTTAGTGCCCCATAAACCAGTCGAGTGTTGCATCTCTTTGAATCAGTCAAAGTCTACGTAACATAAGAGAGATTCTTGCTTCTTTTCTAAAATACGCGCCTACGTATTCCAGACTCAGAGAACATTTTCTCCATTTACTTTGATTAAATTGCGTTGCTTGAGAGCTGGTAGCATAATAATTCCTTGAGAGTCGACAAACTCGTCAGAAAGTTTACAGTGTACGCAACTAGGCTTAACGTTCGGAAGACAAGGTACACACCCACTATGTAAATGTAATTCGTTCAAGTGTAACGGTACGCCAAACTGATTTCTTAAATCAACGTAAACTATCCACACAATAAAAGCATTTGTTATACCATTACTGTAAGACGAAATAATACTTGTATCCGAGGTATTTACTTCCGAAAGAACGTTCTCCAACTTGATACTTAAGACTGTTTTTACGAAAATATATCTCAAGATATAATAGTTTATTCGCTCGTTAGTAAATACGCCTAAAGATTCAGCAATGTCTCCCTCAATCATCAATCAACCATCAATCACCATCAATTTGTAAGATTTGAATTTTGAATTAGAGTTTTGCGAAGCGGATCCAGACTATAATAAATTATAAATCATATTTTGACTAAATCACATGCCTAAATTACAAAAAAAATAAACATAGTGTATAGAGATAAGTACATCAATCATTGCCAATATTTTTTCGGCTAAAATCCGCTAAAGTCAAGTTGGCATAAAAATCTCCACAATGTTATTTCTTATGGGCGACTTTTGCCTGTAGTATCTATAGCTCTAAAATGACAAAGTTTTAAAATGTTTTGAAGGGTCGAGGTGAACCCAATGTGTTTTGTTTGCTTAATTCACAACTAATTAGCCTAAAAGAAATATATTTTTTGTGTTCAGCGGGTGAATACACTTTTAACAAAACAGGGGATACTCGCGAAATAATGATTGCAACCAGATCTTCGCTATCTAGTGGTAATAAACGTAACTAAGCAGCGTCGTGACAGTATTCTAGAAGCTCTCTCGAACTTCGTGCAATTTTCTTCGATAAGAAAACGTTAACTCTTCCTGAGCCACCCTTAAAAGTTGGAGCAAATCGCGTACTTTATTTCCTACGCGACTTTTTCTCGTCAGTGAACTGGAAAAGAGAACGGTTTGGACAACAAACTGATTTTTTTCATTCTAAAAGTTTTTTATTTACCTTCATTGTAACCCACGGTATTTTCCTGGAAATGTTTATTGTAATGGAAAATACTCTAATTAACAAGGCAAAACAAAAATGAGGTAAATTTGTTTTTCCCTAATTAACTATCTTTGTTCCATACAATTCAAGGGTAAAAGTTCCTGTATTTAAGAGGAAAGACTACTGCCAATATTAAATCCACGGAAAAGTACCCGATTTATTGCACAAAACAAAAAAATCATGAAATATATTGTTCTAACGGTACTACTTGGAACATATAAGTCAGTTTTACGATTTTGCGTAAAGTTTCCTCTTAACTGTGGAAGAGAATATTTGTATACATTAAAATTGAATTATTGATTGTGTTTTAACTATTGCGTTAAGGCTATGTTATTACCATCTAAACGAAATTTTAAAATCAAAGCAAGATAACTGCAATCTAAACTAAATAATTGAGGAACTTGAATATAACAGGACATTTTATTTTTTATTTTTTTAGGCGGGACGTAACGTCCCTGTCGGCCGTTACATGCAAATTTTGGGACAAAAGTTGGAACACTTAACTAGATACTACACTTATTTTAGAGCGACGATTTTAAAAAAAATATTGTTTCTACACATCATTGCTTTTCACCTCCTTATAAGGAAAATGGATTTTGTGTAATATCGTTTGATGTACGATTTTTTTCCTATGCAGGTACAAAACTCTTATTTGTACCGTCAGACAAAAAAACTCAAAACAATATTACAAAAATCGTCGAGCTCAGTGTTACAACTTTTGTCCCAAAATTTGTGTATAATACGTGACAGGGACGTTACGCTCCACCCCAATTTAAAAAAAAACATGTTATATTCAAGACCCTCTTTCATTTAGCTTAGGTTTTATTCATCTTCCTTTGAGTTTCAAAATATCGGTAAGATGGCGATACAAAAGCCTTAATTCTTCCAAGCGACGATTTAGCGCCAACGTGGGCGTGTTTTGTAACATAATATTGCGAGTCCTCTTCCGATTGACAACTGTTGCTCTCTACCCCGCCCCCGGGCCCGGGCTCCCGACTCAACTATATTGCATGGCTTACGCTCCACCGAGTGGCTCTATCACGCTTGCCTATAAATCACATTCGTCTTGGAACGTTACAATACCCGTAAGTGAATAAAATGAAATACATTGAAACTGGTGAAAGCGTATTCAAAATATACCAAAAATCTAGCCTGCAGAGGTAGTCATGTGGTAGGGGGTAGTCCTTTCTTAACTAAACAATCAACAAACACATAGTTAGTCACCTAAAGATGGCCATGACTTTTCCCTGAGCAGGTTTCCCAGAACGGAACCCTAATTAGACGAGTGAGCGAAGCGAATGAGGATTCTGTTACGCTCTACTCGATCGGGCCTTGGCCGTGAGCATTGTCCAATGTATGTATGTAAAATGTATGTATGTATGTTAAATGTCTGTCTGTCCGGGCTCATACGGCCGAACGGCCAAATAGATTGAGCTGAAATTTTAAACACACATCCGTGACCAGGTAACTGAGAACTGCTAACAAAATGAGCAATATCTGTTGCGATTTAAGCTCGCAAGAAATAAAAATGTGAAAATGTGAACTTAGATTGCAAATGTTTACAATACCCATTAGTAAAATAGAACACAGCCTGTGAAAGTTTGCGATCAGATGAACCAAGTAATGTTTTATTATTGTTTTGTTTTTATTTCTTCTGTCATTCTGTAAATGATGCTGGGCCATTGCTGGCTATCAAGGATACTATTATACACTTCGTTTGGGCTGGTGATGATCTACAAGAAACAGTGCGACGTATTTTATCTCGCAAACATCAGCTGGTAAGTAGGGTAGTATATTACTTTCCGAAACTAGAATGCGAGCTCTGGCAGTCGTTGTCGGGGACCCCCATATTCTCTAAAGACCTTTCCAACGACGACGACCAGGACAAAACGAACGATGACAAAGACGATGACGACCACGACGCGCCTTTACCCGTGGCTATTTCTGACCAGCACCAGCATGGGATTTTCCTCCCTATATCCTCTAGGTAAGAGTGGTGATTTTTGACCTAGCGGTTGTCGCACCCTTAATCCAAACTAAAACTAAATTGGGACGTATGGGATCAGCCTTTTCATAATAGGACGACGACAAACGGTTGACGCACCCTGAAACCAAAAAACTATAATCCACTTTCTCTGTTCGCCTAGGCCTAAATATTTTATTTTTTTGGGGTTTATTTGGATTAAGGACGCGTCAACCGTTAGATCATAATGCACGACTCTAGCCTAGGGGATGGGGAGGAGTGGCCCATGCTGGTCAGAACCAGCCATGGGTAAGGGGAGGAAGGGGGATTTCTCACGTCGTGGTCGTCATTGTCTTTGTCATCGTTCGTTGTGTCATTGTCACCGTCGTCGGGGAGGTCGTCAAGGGAAGGGGGAGGTGTCCCCGACGACGATTGCCAGAGCTCGCCTCTGGTTTTGGGGAGTATAGTATACTTCCCTCTTATTAGCTGATGTTTGCGAGGTGTACCTTTTCTCTTGAATCGCCAGAGCAGCAGAACAATGCTCTGGGCCAATTCTACCCCAAACCCAGACGGAATCGTCTTTAATTTTTCATACATTGACGCTGGAGGAAGTACCTGTTCTAAGGGTCATACAACGGCCGTTTTATTTAGCCTGGGGTGAAGCCTATCTGTTCAACAAGGGTCTGTGACCACAAATGTTTGTATAAAGATTATACTAGGGAAACGCCAAAGTCGTTGTTAGACGAGTGAGTGAGCCATGTGTTTAGTCACCACATTACAACACACACATTACACACACATTACTTTTCTTCCCCCTACCTTGAAATCCTCCTTCCTCCCCTTACCCATGGCTGGTTCTGACCAGCATGGGCCCCTCCTCCCATCCCCTAGGCTAGAGTCGTGCATTATGACCTAACGGTTGACGCGTCCTTGATCCAAATAAACCCAAAAAAATAAAATATTTGGGTCTAGGCGAACAGAGAAAGTGGTTTATAGTTTTTTGGTTTCAGGGTGCGTCAACCGTTTGTCGTCGTCCTATTATGAAAAAAGGCTGGTCCCATACGTCCAATTTAGTTTTAGTTTGGATTAAGGGTGCGACAACCGCTAGGTCAACGCCAAAGTCGTTGTTAGACGAGTGAGTGAGCCATGTGTTGTGTACCCGCTAACATTACTTTTCTTCCCCCTACCTTTGACCTCCCTAGCCTATCATTGGTTAAAGTGGCGCATTATGGCCGGACAGTTGACGTGCCCTTAAACTTAAAAACTTATAATTACCTAACTTAAATCCAATCAATGTTCACGGGTACTCAACACGTGGCTCTCTCACTCGTCTAACAACGACTTTGGCGTTTCCCTAATGGTATCTTGAATGCATTCTAAATATTTGTTTAGAAAAGTGAAGAATGACAATTCTAATTTAAACATTACGTATTATCAAATTGAATAATTGTTTATTTCCTAATCAACAAATATGGCTCATCTACGACTAAGAAGATGTGCACATCCTTGCTTCGCAACCATACCACGTTTTATGCCAATTGAGTAGGTAGACTGTAAATACGATCTTTTTAAATTTTAAGTATTTAATATGTTTTTCCGCAAAAAGTTTCATCAGTTTTATTTACTGCTCACAGTCGAACTAAGAAAACGTAATGCAAGTACAAAAACTATTTTAACGTTTTCAGAATAGCGCAAGAGAAAATTTATTATAAAAACTCTTTCACTTAGTTTGGAATCATGACGGGAAAGATATCTAGAGCCATGCGAAAAGTAGCATCGTATCTATATCAAGTTGAGTGTAGGTCTAACATAGCGTTTTGTTGAAGATACGCCCTGAGTGAGTCGGACTCATTTGTTGCACTTTACGCCGAGTATACACTTAACTATCCGACAAGTCAGTTACAAGACTAATGGGCTAAATACGTTTGAGTGGAATGCTAAATTAGCAGTGAGCATGTAATATTCAGCAGTCAACACATTACCTACCGTTCCATTAACACAACCCTTTGCTTTCTCAAGAAACTTGTCTGAGTATATCTACAACTCGGCACTGATGGCCAAACTAATGCTTTTACGGAAAATGTGTGAATAGGAGGATCCAACCACACCATTAAAGGTAACATTTACTTTTCATGAGTGCCGTAAGAAAGTGTGGTGAATTAAGCCTGAATTAGACGGATCAATCTTTCGTTCAAGATTCCTTGATTTCAAGAACGCAGTCAAATTGTGCAAAATAATAGAATACAACAATACATCCTTCACATTGATTATATTTTGTCCTTGAATTCAAGGAATCTTGAACGAAAGATTGAACCGTCTAATTCAGGCTTTAGAAAACTTCAAATTGTATCATAGAAATCAATCCAGAAATTAAAAAATCCACCTCAGTGGGGTATGACATTGTAAATTGAATGGTATTGTAGCGTAGTGACAGAAAACTAACCAACATAAATTAATGAAGGTTATCTATTGGTTTGGAACTTTCTTGGTTTTAAAGTGTAGAAGTAAATACATTATTTGGAGTAAACCTTGATTGAGTACTAGGTACAGTATTTGCTTAAAAAGTGTTGCAATAAGTCAATTATTTGAAAGACTGAGTTCTAGGTAAAGTAATATTAATTTGATTATAAATTGTAGCAACAAGTAAATTATTTAGAGTAAACCAAGACTGAACAGGAAAAGTAGGTAATAATAATTTGGTTAAAAGTGTAGAAATAAATAAATAGTTTAGAGTAAACCAAGATGGAGTAGAAAAAGTAATAATAATTTTCTTTTATCATCATCATCATTATGTCATCGTAATCCTCCCCTTAACCTCCCTCTTGTCGCTTGAGTGTTGACCTTCGATCCTCTGCAATATATGACTGCTATTCATCCAAAACATGACGCTAATTTTTTAAACTAGGCGTCTTCGAGAACTCTTCTTATAGTCGCGTTGATGGATTAGCGTATTTGGCATATCTCCATGCATTTTTACGTTTAAAAAATTGTTAACAGTACGATTATTGTTAGAAATATTTATTCGCTTACCCAAGACTGTAGCGTATTTCTGAGAGTTAGAAGATCCTTTTAAAAAATCATCAAGATCAGAGTATAGCCGTTTCTCCGTAGAGAGCGGACAACCAGACAAGAAAAAGAAATAATTAAATATCGAAAAATATTAAAGGAACAAACCGACAAACAAGAGTAAACACAGGAGCCTTGGGGTACTCGAAATGAAAAGTTTGATACGTTGGATTTACGTTCTTTACGGTCATTCAATAAAGTTTTGCACTATGAAATTGTTTTATACACTGTGTGAGTGAATATTGTAGAACTTTGTATCTCTCCATTGACCCATATTCCGAATCACTCATAAAGACTTCCTCGCATTGAGTAACGTTTTGCATTCAGGAGTATATCCATGGACATAGTTTGCTCATAAAGGGTGAATTTATAAAGTAAACGCATATTTAAGGGAAATACTCGTGTTGCATATTGTTACATACTAATTGTTTCTTTATGGAGCTGGTTTTCACCACATAAACTTTCCGGTATTTTTAGGAGATGGGGAGGGAAAAATCATTTATTTAAATTTTTATCTGACACTAGAAATAAAAAGAATGCCAGATGTTCCATAATAGACTCACATGTTGTAATACAGACTGAATAAACGAAACTTCATATTGGTAAGCCTAGAATCATTCAATGCGTGTATTAACCCTATGATGTAAGCCTACCAGCCTGACAAACTTTAAATCTGGCTACGAGATTCTCGAGGGTAGATTACCCTTTCTGCGCAGACTGACATGATAAGTCCGCCATCATTCAGTACCGTAGTACATGGTGGAGGCGTCGGGTATTTCACGAGCTCCTTGTAATGGGCCTATCGTTCAGTGCACACGCGCATTAATCAACGTATTCGGGTCACGCTGATAATAATAACAGAGGAGGAATATAAGCTCTTTTGATGGTAAAAATAAAAACTAGCGCCAACCGCCAAGCTACTGCATAGGCATTGGCATGTATATACATTTCCCGAAGATCCTCTACAAAATACCAAGTGAACTCTCCCAACTTAAATTCATTCAATATGCATAACACTAACACTTTAACCAACACTAACCAAACTACCAAAAGGAAATATAAACACGTTGGTATACAGCGCTCTGAATAAAAATTAACTGTAAATAGTACCAGTAAAATACTAATTTAAAATAAAAGTATTACTATACAAAAGTACAACACAGCAAAACTAATCAAAATTATTCATCTTTCACCAGTTTGGCAACTATTGACAAAATTGTGTGGAAAAATATCACGTTGATTGTTGTATGACAAATGTTTGCTAGTGTTCAATGTATCTGTTGTGTACCCGCAGCGAAGCGGACCCTCTTACCGGCTGGTCCAAGAGCGAGCCCTGGCGCTCGGACGCCCGGTACGGCGCCCTGGTAGCGAGGGTAATCGCGGACCACCAGAGAGTCTTCGTGCGCCAACATGGCTACTGTCTCGAGGTCCTGAGTAATGACAACGCGTTCCTCAACTACCACCCGTATTACTTCTCCCAGCGGACACTCCTGGCTAGGTAACTACATTGGCCTCGTTTCCCTACACCTTACTCCATTAAACCTTGTTCCCCATTACACAGCTAACCGATTTACGATTCTCCACAGGTTTCAAATGAACAACACGAATCCTCCACACCTGCAGTTCTTCCGGAAACCGGTGTTCACTGTGATGAGTCTACTGTCGTTCCTTGGACGAGTGGAACTGAAAACTACTGTCGTAAACGAAGATGAAAGGTGGCCTGGGAATTCTTAATACTTTCCTGATCCGTTTAAACTATAATTGAGAAAATTCGAGATATACTTTAAACACACTTGTGAAATGATATATTTTTAGATTTAAATTACATTATTTAGTTATTTTATGTTTTTAATAGACTTTTTTGTTGTTTTTTTTATTTGTTGTTCCGGAAATTAGTGTAAGTGACTAACAATAATTATAATAAGAATAATGTAATGTATGGCTACAATTTCGTAGATGACATTATAAACTAGCATAAATTAGCACACAAGACTAGACATTGGCAAACAAAATATCGTTTTATTTTCGAAATTGTTTGTTTCTACGCTTTATCAAGACGATTTACGTATTCAAAGTTTGAAGAGTGATTGGTTTATGTATTTCAATGTGCTACTCTAAGGCACGGAAAATCTGTTAGACAGACAGTAAAGAAGAAAGTGTTTTCATAAAGGATATAACTCTACGAATAAGTAAGTAAATAATAAGTTGCCATATTTTTCCTTCTAGCAATGTAAACAATCTTGAGGTATTCGGGAACGGTTCCCTCCATTAGAATATATGAATAATGTATATTTGTTATGTCTGTAGAGTGTCGGTTCTGGCGGCGTCCACCGGGAGTGCTGGTGTCGCGTGGGAGGCAGCCGTTTGCCTTACATTCACGAACGCTACGCTTGTTGATCCCTCCGCGGTGCGGCACGTCACGATCACCATACGCAACCTGCCATCTAGCGGTGAGCGCACTCATTAGACAAACGCAATAGTTTCGCACGTCACGATCACCATACGCAACCTGCCATCTAGCGGTGAGCGCACTCATTAGACAAACGCAATAGTTTCATTCGGATGAGGGGGCTCGATAAGGGAAGATACGATAACGGCTTGTAGCTAGACAGACATTAAAACTTTTGGGCCACCTTATAAATATATGTATTTCTATGAGTAGAGAGGGTAACAATGTTTTGTGAGGAGTTTAAATACATATTCTAGGAAGTTAATCGTTTTTTTCTTCAAGGGTCGTATAAAGTTTATAAACAACTGCAAAATAATATACTTGATAATAACTCATAACTTAATGGGAGCACATTAATTTTTTCTAGTTTATTGCCACGATATAGAATTGTGAAGTGAATAAAACATAAGATTACGATTGACGAAGACCATGATGAATCCACCTATTTCCAAAAATACTCTCCGCGATGAGTTTCTATAAATTAAATCAAAACCCTGAATCCCTTAACATTCCACCAGTTTTGTATAGTCAAGCATAAAGAAATGGGGTTATGGATGACAATATGTCCCATTTATTTGGTAATATTTTCATTTCATTATTCAAATTTGCTTGGTTACAACAGGGAAAAAATTGTTGTAATCGCAACCTCGTTTTATGAATAATCTGGCCACATCACATGACACTGGTCTCATGGTACAAGCCACGCAGTCGGCAATAGAAACGTTCGTTTGTATTCAAAGTAGCGTTTTTGCTTTTTGCTGAAAATAGTCCGCAAGGGAAAATATGTTTTGCTTTGTTCTGTTTTACATGTGTTTTTAGACTTGTGTACATTGTAATTTTACCATTTGAAATGTCAACCGAGTTTGTCGTAGTAGCTGTATAGCCCGATACGTCATTCTTGCGTTAGTCGTATGGCTCGTGCAAATACGCACTAGACAATGGTTTGTAGCCCGTATGACTTGTGGGGAAAGGGTTGGGGGGGGTGAGGGGGCGGGGTGACACAGGGAGAGGCGAAATAATAGATGTCGAGGTGGCGAGGGGTAAAACCACGAAGGGAAATTCATGACATTCATAGCTGGATAACACACATTTTTTTAATCACTATACAATAAATGAATTACCTTTGGTAGTTCCATAAATTGCGCAAATAACAAAAACTTATATAGAAATGCATGCATTTGAAAGATTTTATTTTTTAAATGGATTCTTATGTGCAATTTGATTTTTAGAAATATTTGAAAACAAGCACGGGTACAGGATAACCCGAAACAGGGAGCGAGTTTGCTTTGAAAAGTTTTGGTGGAGGTGCCGGGTCGGAGGATAACCCACACATTATGTAGCATTCTTGTTGAAGAGCAATGTGTCAATAGGACATCATGTTCGGGTTTTATCGTGAGATGTAACTGAAGGACAGACAGAAGTGGTGCATAAAGGAGAGCTTTGTTCCCCTATAATCAAGTTTTAAACAACAACAACAACAACAACAACAACAACAACAACAACATGAATATAAAATTGTTCACTAAAATAAAATCTCATATCAAACGATTGGAATAACGTAAGTTGAATGAATGATGAATCTTAGCTCTAACCAGTTTTTTTTAGGTAACATAAAAATAGTCCTGTTGTATAAGGTGTTCGTGGGTTCAATTTGTTTTAAGTCGTTACAAAACGTAGGTACATTTTGACGGCCTAAATTCCTTCTCATTCCTTTTCGTGGCTAAATATCAAATGGATTTGAGTAGTAATGATATTTTTTCCTTTTAGATGTTGAGTCTTTTATCAAGATATTTATAGCTGCCATTTATACACGTAAATGCGTTTTGGTGGGGTTTCTTTTACAATAAATTGCATGCTCTTCTACAATGGATTGTTTTATTCTGGTGATTTTACTCTACAATTGAATGTAATTTATCAACATTATTATTAAATTACGACTACGTCATCTTCTTGTTTACTGATTCCATTTTTCTAGAGGAACTTAATATAAGATTACTCAATATTTATCTTTCTCGTATAAAAGAACAAAAAAATCGTGTTGTACAAAATATTGCCATAATTATATCTTTTTTTATGTGGTAATTTCTACCCTGAAGGATTTGCCCAAGTCCTGGAAATCTTATCTTGGCTGAGCGGTAGGGGTAAAAGTTCCTTCTCACTTGGAACTTACCTTCCGTTATCCGTTGTTGTCGTTGTTGTTGTTATTGTATATAATTAAAGTAATGCCCAAATATGGCTAGCTATCACCTTGTGACGGACAAAGTGTGCAGCATTATTATAATAACAGTGAGTACAATTTCCTCCCCATTCTCTTTTCTCTTGTATAGTTGTGCAACCATTGAGTATAGAACATAGTAAAACTAATCAAGACGATTGCTTTTAGACGGGTGTTGCCGCTACACGGTGTACCGCGTAGACAACGAGCTCACCGACCCCAGCGATGTGTGGCGTCGACACGGCGACCCTGTCTTCCCTGGTCGTCACCTTAGACGCCTGATGCGCGCGGCAGAGGTGAGTGTATTTGGAACTAAATACGTGCGTTTGAGGGAATCCCTTTTAGAGAACGCAGGGATAATGTTCTCTGGCCCATGTTCCATAATATGGGATACTGTGTAGAAACAATGGTGTTAATGGGAGGTTTGCTAGGAGAACGAGATGATCATTAAACTCATATCAAAAATGAGATATGTGATTATGTGGGTTTTCATGTAATCTAAAGAAAACCTTTCATCGTACAAGGGATTTTGTTTGGATTTTTAACGAGAAATTGAGAGAGAATGAAAAGGGGATTTTGGGAGAAACCACAAAACCTCGAAACCCCAAACCTTGTATAGATGTTGTAAAACTACTTCTAAAACGAAGTAGAGCGATCGCGCAAGCTCAGATGTGGCACCGTTGCGGGACTTATTCGTGTTGTTCACATTTCTTTTTAAACCGCGGAGATGTATACTACCATTTGAATTCAAATTAGTGTTGGTGGTTAGTTACTGATATGGGAGCCATATTTCAGGCTTAAGAGGGAATGGACATGTCCATAACTCTGCCCTGCCGACCTGTCATGTCCTGTCATGGAACAGGTAAATAACAATAAAATCAAACAAATCAATCAATCAAACAGCTGAGAGTCAACAACATATGCGATTACAACTTTTAATGATAAACGTTATTTGATATTCGTTTTAACCGAACATTTCACTTGGTGATCATATTTATAACTAGTAATTTTAGCGAAGAAACGAATAATCGAACAGCTGACATTGGCAACACACGTGTTACTTTAAAACTACTTTATGATTTTTCACTAGTCTTTCAATCAATCCCAACTTCTGAACTATATACGCTATGTACATGTGTATATATATGTACAACAAAGTGTTGCCAAAATAAAACATCAATACCATTTCGGCATGAAGCCAGACACAATATATCAGGCGTTCTCTGCAGAGCAATTCACCAACACTTGCACTCTTGAACGGCCGCGAAGTTTTGTCAAATGGCACCACGTCATATTTTTATTTTCCAGAGGTAAACGGTTTCTAACTTTTCTTTTGTGTTTTTCGACGTAACAACACTTATTTACGTTGTCGATTTCCCGACGCACAATACATAAACCTTCGCAAGTGAATTTGATTTTTGTGGCATTGAAAATGTTAACACCTAACATTTTTCATGGAGACAGGAATTAACAATTTTGTTGATTAGCGATTTTCTTAGTTTTTAATCAGTTCTAGGAGCTAAATACGATGTATATTAAAATTTTTAACTTATAATAATTAAATATACGTTAATAAATAAATAAATTGTTTTTAGAGTCTACCCACTCAGTTATATAACTGATTTTTAGTGGGGGACAGTAAATCAAAGCGACCATATATAAACAAAATAACGGTAACATATAACAATAGCGTTTTGTGAATAGATGCTACAAAGCGCTATTTTTACAATTAAAACTATGGTTTTCCAGTCATATTTTATTTTATTTTACAAGTACCTATAATTTGTTTTTATACATTTTTATTCAGATGATATTAATTCAACCTTGGTGACATAATTTTAAAATAAAAATATGAAAAAACTTCATAACAAGATTTTGAAAGTGGCCAAAAAATAGATGCTACAAAACGCTATAAAATGACACTTGAAAATGCTATATACACGTATCTCTAATAATAATAGTATGTACTAAAATCCATCAAACCTTGTACTACTAGTTGCATTATACATACTGTTTGCTACTAAGTCGCCATCATCACAGGTAGCTCAATCCTCCCTAGGTTTCTTACGTGACGTACGCGGTCAGTATCTCGATTTCATTGCAACAGTTTACGACAACATTCCATCACTGATGTAATAGCGACCGCGTCAAACTCCCCGCTAAAGTGAAGTGCTTTGGAAACGTAGGCCAACATACCTGCGGATAATATTCGAAAGTGTTAAGGATGTTCCTTAGACTAAAGATACACATAAAATTAAATCACCGATATAGTTTGAGGCTAAAAGCTCTTTGACGTAATGTGGACGCACGTAGCCAGCCATGATTCTCAGAATAAATATTTTCCGATTTGTTTCTTCGGTAGATCCCCCAAAAAATAGTGGTAATATACTTTTTGTTTTTGGATAACGAGTAAACAAAATAACAAATTTCCTAAACTATGCTAGACTTGCACCTAGGCGACAAAATAGGTGTAGTCAATGACGATGTTTTAAAGGTGAAAAAAGACAACGTAAAATACAATACACCTTCATTTACATCATGGTAATCATGGGCCAGTATGGTTATTTACATGACCAATAGGCCCTATACTAATCCTAAAACGCCAACTAATAATCGATAGAAGTCTACAGTGAAATCTCTTTGTGCAAACTCATTTAAACTCATCTCTGTGTAATTAATTTCCAATGTACGAGCTAGGAGTATAACAATGGCACGTAGCTAGGAGTATAACAATGGCACGTAGCTAGGAGTATAACAATGGCACGTAGCTAGGAGTATAACAATGGCACGTAGCTAGGAGTATAACAATGGCACGTAGCTAGGAGTATAACAATGGCACGTAGCTAGGAGTATAACAATGCCACGTAGCTAATCATGAAGAGCTGTTCTTGCAGGGTTGACGTATTACGTATTATTCTACTTGAAGATGACGTTGCTTAAGAGTGATCACGAGACAGACATGTACACGGCACGCTCGCAAGCACTCAAATTCAGATGTACAACGCTCTGGAGAAAAATTGAAACGTCATACGTGAATTCTAAAATGCACAAGACAGATATTTTTGCAGCACTGTTCCATCCATTCAGATGTATAATGCAACTACAATTCAGAGTTCAAAATGTACCAGTCCTGATGGTCTAGTGGTTAAGACGTCTGTCTGGAATGCGGGAAATCCGTGGTTCGATTCCCGGCTGGGGCGGACTTTTTTAATTTCTGAATTGTAGTAAATAATAATAATAGATATTTTTATGCTGAATAACATGCAACAAACAGAATTGATGTGTGTAATAAGCCCTACTATATACCATTGTTACGCATAAAGTCGACGCACTGGGAAAAAGAAGAGATTGCTCCCGTCGCATTGACTTTATAGTAGGGTTTATTACATTAAGTAATTGTGTTTGTTTTATGTTCTTCTGCATCAAAATATCTGTGTCTTGTGCATTTTAGAATTCACGTATGTTGTTTCAATTTTCTCCAGAGCATTGTACATCTGAATTTGAGTGCTTACGGGCGTGTCAAGGTCATATTTGTCTTGTGAAAACTCTTATGTGCCCCATGCTAACTTGAATAGCTGAGCTTAGAATTACGACCATACTATCTTTACAATTTTCACTATACAGATCCAAACATTCACTACAGGCATTATAGTTCTTTGCCATTATAAAATAAAAGCAAGGGTAGAAGAGTACCCGAAATAGAGAGCGAAGCTACTAAACTAACAGATTGTTGGAGGACAGAAACACAAATAACATCTCGCTTTGAGACAGTTTGGTGGAGGTGCCGTGTTGGTGGGAATGTCCCCTTAGGGTGTGTATCACTAGACGCGCGTCAATCGGAAGTCATGTTTGGTTTTCTTCGTGAGATGCGACACATGAATATACAGACGAATGGGCAGACGGGTAGAAAAGTGATGCAGACCTTATATATTTATTATAGAGCGAAGCCTATGTATATAGTTATCATTAATCCCTATAAATAGATGATAGATCGTTGTGGTAATCGAGTGGTATAACAAGTGTCACTTTTTCAATACTAAAGTGTCAGCTGTCTTTGACAGTGTGCTGCCGGGCGTTGCAGAACAGTCTTCTCGTTGTCATTCACTCATTGTAAATGTGTCAATACACCATATGACGAGATCTCTGCTTTGAAACGATCTACTTTTCAAGCCTATATTCTGTCAGCAACAGCCCATGCATGGTTGCCTAGTGCCATTTGTCAGCTGTCAACGTGAACTATTGCTTTTCATATAGCTATAGATTCCAATGCTGTCACAATAGAGATACGTTCTGCCCGGCACAGGCAGCGTAACATAACATCATGCACGGTAGTACCAGTCAGTAACAATTATTTGACCAATTAATAAAATAAACTATATAACAACGAGTTAGAAAACATTAAATAAACTATTGTATATTTCGCCTATTGGTGTTGATTTATACATAATTTAGTGATGTTATTTTTGTGGGTGTCGGTGTATTTATTCATGTAGTGTTGTGTGTTTATCATTTTGTTTTGGAACTGCGATGTCTGTATTAATAAATCGCAATTTGGTAATTATAAAGAAGTATTTTTGTTTGATTATTTTGTGTTGTTCAACGTCAAAATCGACAACTAAGTTATATGCACAGCCTACAGCCAAGGACGTTTTCTATATTCCGGACAAGACGGATTTCTGGCGACTTCTTTCTCTTCGGTTCGGGAGTAAAATTACCATACAGGAATAACGATGACATAAAAGTAATTAAAGAACTAGCCATTTATTTTTTTCTTTTGTGTGAAGGAAATGAATTTTCATTATTATAGACTGTTCATATCACACTATCTATTTACTTTCTACATATTTTATAATAATACCTATTACCTATAGTATAATTTTATCTATGTGAAAGTAAAACTAGGTTTCATCTATACTAGGAAGCTTCGCAAACGCTTTTTCAGGCGCGTTGTTGGATGAGCGTAATTTTTTTAAACGAAAAAAGCGTAAAATTGCGATTTTCATAAGAAATTATTTTTCGATTACGCTCAAATTTCACACGAATATATTAATTCATAAAATAAAGGTTCTGAGAAATGATTTTTTGATTGCGCTCAAAAACGTGGCAGTTCTAAGTTCAGAGATTTTGAAGGCCTCCAGAATATTTCATCGCAATTGGAGTATCGGTTTAGCCGGAATTATGTTAATAGACACACAATAGTACAAAAAAAAACATTCAGGATTTTTTTCTTCGGTGTAGTAGAATGGAATCTTCGCTACGCTCATCCAACAACTTACGACCATTGTGAGAACCTCCCAACCTTTTTAAGGATCCTTCATGTATTCATCAATCCATTTACAAATTGGCTGTGACTGGCAGCGTGAGGAAAATTCTACCGTTGTCTCCCAACTCCAAGGTAACATTGCTCCTCATCGAAATCATTAGTCGCAATCGCAGAGGCTCCTCTCTTGATTAGTGCTCATCCCCGCTAATCCAGCCCTTCGCTATACTTAGATTCCCTCTTAGAAAGGGGGACTGATTTCGACTGACGAGTTGGTCGAGTTTGACATAAGTTTTGGTTCCTTACGTTGCACTTTGCTCCTCAGGGTCCTGCACGCCTGATCAATATTCAAGAAGTCCACTCGTCAAGAGGACTGAGCGTCGTCGTGCCTCTCTCGCTGCCTAGCGTCGCGACGCTTCATGTCTGCTCCAAGCCTCGCGAGCCGCCGGGACGGGTAGGTAATACACGCACACGCAGAAACACACACAAACACAAACTAGACAGTAAATACTTCTAACCCAATGTATTCAAACCGTAGGTACATTTTTTTACAAGGCTGCTTATGCAATTGGATATATTTTCAAAATGAGATACACATTCATGGAGTCGTTATATTTCCCAGTGAGTTTTGTTTTAAGTTGACTTTAGCCGATAATACAAAAGAGTAATTGTGCGAAATCTGTGTAAATGATAACAATACTCCTATTTGCTTATTATGACAGATTTGCATTCAAACATGTTTGCAAATTTTATGTAAATATTACCCCAAGTCAATCTATTGACACAATAGTCGAATCACTTGATCGTTACAAACAAAAATAGATAATACTGGCATTCAATAAAAAACAAACGAAAGAAAAATCCATTGATACACATTTCGAAAGCAATTTAAAAACTAATCAAAAGTTCGTCTCAAATGGTAATTTTAAAATGCAAATAGCTTCCGCAAAAATTGTAATTTAGAGTTACTGTTATGGATGGATTACAGCCAATAACTGATTTCGGTATCGTGACTCTCTCTCTCTCTCTGCAAACAGATTGTCCGGCTTGAGGCTCACAACGTGACAAACAACGAAGTTCTCCTAGTTTGGAAACAAGAAGGTGCGGAAACAAATTGTTTAAAAACATATGAAGTGGAATTTCTTCCGAAAAAGAAAGGAAATACTATCGAGAGTTGGAGTTTTCGGCGAGTAAATCCAGAAGACCTGATATACCTCAGTTATCAGTACGTCGCACCAGCACTCATGCCCCAGTCAGGTAAAGAACTGGTATTATGTTATCAGAATGCCTCGCCACAAGTGTGTGTACTCAACCCCCAGTACGGAAAATCTAGAATGTCTGAAACCCCAAGTAGCAAACAAAAACTATTAAAATTAACCATGGTAATTTGTAAGTATCATGAATATAATTACTTAATTCTATAGCTGTGCGTAATTATGTGCACGTGGTGTATATGTACACTGAAGTGTATTGTTTCAGTACCATATTATGCCGCAAGATAGACCCACTATGCTCGTGTGTACTGTGGGAGAGAGAGCGAACGGCCTGTTGTGTTTTATTACGTGTTGTAGGCTATTAGACACACGATACGTCACGTGTCAGTGTACTCATTTACCAGTGATCCCTAATATCACACAATAATATGTTTATCCAATAGGTTCTTCACTCTTCAGGATTGCATCATCGTGTCCTTAGTTGTGCACCGTATAATGTGTTGCGCATGTCTATACATCTAAATTCGCGGGTTTTATTTTTTACGAACTTATTGATTGATTTTTTTTGTATTGATCTTTATTTTTCCCTATTGTTTGTATACATGGTTGTTCTTTTTGGATATTTATATGCTCCAATAAGAGTAGTACTTTAGGCGGAGCATATTTTTCTTATTGTAACAGCGGTAGTGTACAGTTAATTGGTATTCTTAAGAACTAAATACCGTTTCTCTTATAAAATAAAATAAAATTGACACATAATATTAAGACATTCCAATAGATAATGTACACGTTATAAGTAGACAATGCCCTAGCTACCAAGGCAGTTTTTTTTACAATTGTGGTACATGGATAGCCCAAAATTTGAAGTGTTTTCATTTTATATGCTACATATTATTACTTTTTGTGTATTCTCGTCTTCATTCGTCATTTATATGTGTTGTGCCATGTGCATGTTTATGTTCTTGAGTTATAATCTCGTTTTGTGTAGTCTTAGCCTTTATAGGCCTAAGCTTGAATACTTGAGTAAATCCTGCCCAAACTTGTGTAACCTTGCCTGTGCTTTGAGTAAGATTGATTTAGGAGGATCGGTGCCACGTTACGGTATTCATCCGCTGACTCGTCTATGGATTAACCATTAATGAACATCACATTCAATGTAGATTTAATAATTACGCCCGTGAATTGCGAATCGCATTAGCTACGCCTGACGAGTTTCAGAGCGTTTCTCATGATTCTGATAACGTTCCAACCACTTGACTTCAGTGAGATCGGCCTTTAATTGGATTAATTGCTTGTAATTATTTCGAAATGCAAATGCATGCATTTATAACCTGTTTGACTAGACTGTACAGTAATGAGGGGCTGAGAGGGATGAAAAGGAGGAGATTGCACCAAAATAAACCATGGCATATAGGTAGGTAGTGAGCCATGTTAAGTGAGGTAAGAGGAATAGTAAATGTAAGGGGTGTGCAGGTGCTTATGACGTGTTTAACCTACGGATATAGGGTAAGACCAACTTAGTAACGTGTTCACACGACAGAAACTGTACAACAAAACACTATATCCATTACATCCTTTCAAAGTGAAACGAAATATTATTAACGTAATCTGAAATAATAATAACAATAATGTTATACACAAGTCTCAAAACTATCATGACTGTGATCGTACGTAAATGTCAATAATTAGTTGGCACAAATTGATTGAAGACGGTATTACAACGTACATATTATTTTTAGTCTATATTTACCCAAACATAACAAAAACTTGTAAAAATACAGCCAAACCTTACACACTCAAAAGAAATGAGATCTAAAAAAAAGGGCCAAGCTCATCTACCCTTCCACATTTGCGCATTCTTAATTCATAAACGTACAGTGTCCCGTAACAACATCATTGAAAAGCTTGGCAAAATAGAATTTTCAACTTTAAATTTAAACGTAATAGTTCATCCAAATTCATTTTTTCTAATTAATTTTAATGTAATGGTTATGCAAATTATATTTTGCCAAGCTTTTCAAGGATGTTGTTACGGGACACTGTACGTTTATGAATTAAGAATGCGCAAATGTGGAAGGGTAGATGAGCTTGGCCCTTTTTTTTAGATCTCATTTCTTTTGAGTGTGTAAGGTTTGGCTGTATTTTTACAAGTTTTTGTTATGTTTGGGATCTCATTACTTTTTCAAGTTTCATAGCAAAATTATTTGTTAAAATATAATAATTTTATCAGTCGATTTAATTGCTTTGGTATTACCGTTGAGTGACGGTATTACCAATTAACAATAGAATGAAAAAATATAGTGGTCCAAAGACTTGCTTTTTGTAAACAATGTAGGCAATTATTGTCACGTAACTATAGTTACTTGTTGATTGTATGCCTGTATAAGGCTTATTTTAAAACCTTTATTTGGAAGCCTTCCAGCAATTTTTTTAACTTTTTCTTTCAAAGGGAATTACATCACTATTACCTTAATGTCCATGTAAAATATGAACGTTGTAGCCCCACCCGTTTGGTCAGAATCGCTGGGCAATTGAAACTGACGAATTAGATAGTAGTAGTAGTAGTAGTAGCCAGTAGTAACTTTTTTCACCAAGAAGGAATGCTCGTACCCCAACCAAATTTGGCATGTGTTGTCGGACACCTAAATCCCCTCGATTTTGATAGTTTTCAAGTTCACATCACGTTTCATGACGGCTGGGTGACACCTCGGAATCCCCCCAACTCTGCTTGCTGTATAAGGTGCCTGAGTGTGTAGCGCACCGCGGCTTGGCTGCGGCGCCCTAACGGGCACCTAGATGGGGTAAGTTAATTTTAGCTCCCATAGTAAAATCATTTACCCTAGTTTATTTCTTTGTCTATGTATCTCATTTAGAAGGGGTTGAAAGCTATGCAAGTTGTTTTACATTTTATATTCCTCGCAAAAATACTAGACTCTATAATATGTTGTACAATGTTAAGAGGGAAAAATAATTTTTTTTGTAAATTGCCATAATTATTTTCAATTGCATTAAATAGCTGCTTTCAAAACTGTAAATAACCTTACATTTTAATTCAAATATCTTGTAGCCCAACTCGCGTCTTCTGCTTCATAATGAAGCGCCTAATTCTCGTCTGTAATTAAAAGTCTCCGTCTTGTATTTCTTCAGAGGTTGTGGCTGGTCTTTAATAAGATGTAATCGAGCAGTCGCGCGAATCTTTTGCGTTAGTAGGGAGACGGAAATCCACCTACTCGGTGGGGAACACTTATTTAGGGGATTAGGGGATTAAGAGCTAGGACCCTCGTAATTACAGGCGAGCAAGAAGGGTAAGGTAACGCAAACCCTTCAACTTTGCCCGTGTACTAACCAACGTAAAGATTAGAATATAAGACTTGTTATTACCCTAACCCCTGGTACATGCAAATAATTTGGTTTACTTCCCGAATAATAAGCTACACTGATAATAATGTGTATTTCTAATTCTAGGGTTGACCGATTTGGAAGACCGTACTGTGGGGGTGTACAGAGTTCGAGCTGTTGATTATTGGGATAGGCCTGGCTTATATTCAGAAGAAATTGTTTATCCATCTAATTCTTAGACTTTGATTCACATCAGATTGATGTAAACTGGTTCACAATGCACTTGCAATTAAAACAATGTAAATGAATTATAACTATAGACTCGAAATTACATCCTGCCTCACCAGTGTCTTTATATTTAGTATTATCTACTTGTGTCAGTGTCAATATGCTTGAGTTCACTCGAAATCAAAATCGAAAGTTGTAAACAACATTAGCTTAGTAGTCGCTTAGTCAGACAATGACTACGATGATCATTATATAAATTCCAATAAAATATAACTACAATTGCAAGCCTCTACAATTATTTTATTTTGCCTATTGATCACTTATATATATTATATATCTGCTTATTTTCCTTAGTTTATAATAATGTGTAAATATTATAAGCAAGGGTACGAGAGGACCCAAAATAGGGAGCAAAGCTACTTAATCAACACATAATGCTCCTATTTAAAAAGCTAGCCACACTTCCTTGGCCCAAATGGTCTCCAAACCATTTATTGTTTTCCCTGTTGCTGGAAAATGCAAGTTTTTATCGTGAAACAAACATGACTCATGAGCAGACGGATGGTCAAAAAAAGATGGATATGGAAGAGTTTCACTCCTTAAAATTAAATAATTAACATAGATTACAAGTATTCGTATACTGCTTGTAAATGGTAGTGAGACATGAAAACTTGTTAACGCTTTTGTAGAGAATACCCTCCTGTACAGTTATTGTAGTGTTATAATTTGATTCCTTTATCTATATCAATATGCAATATTTATGTATAAAAGTTCTGATTTCATTTGGTTTGTCGTCTACGTTTCAGTTAGAAATATAACTTCAGTTATAATTCTACATCGTACAAAAAAATTTAAACGAATGTTATGTAAATAATATACCAACACGCTAGCAGTGAGTGTTTCAATTTAATTATATTTTTATATTTTATATTGCCACCAACAACAGAGTTACCTCCACCAGTGCGAAATAGGCATTACATAAAATTAACTAAATTCTAAAGCACAAATATAAAAATGATATCAAAAATCAAACATCTCTCTCTCTCTCTCTCTCTCTCATACTTCTCTTATCTCTCTACTCTATATATATATATATATATATATCAAATTTATATATATGGATTGTTGTAGGTTTTCGCGGCCCGTCATAGGATAAAAACAAGAATCTTGGTAAGACCGCGTCGAAAATAAGATGAACCAGGGCAGAACCTGGGCGTCCACCGACGTTTCGTCTGTACTACGTCAGACATTTTCAAGGTTGACTGTGACTCTACGGAGGTTGGAGTCACAGTGGTTGGCAAGCACGCAGCAGATATGACATCGCCGCCCCGCACCTATTTTCTATATAACCTCGCCGCCCCGCACCTTCAGCCGAGGCTACATAAGGCGGGCGCTGCGTGCTTGCTAACCACTGTGACTCCAACCTCCGTAGAGTCACAGTCAACCTTGAAAATGTCTGACGTAGTACAGACGAAACGTCGGTGGACGCCCAGGTTCTGCCCTGGTTCATCTTATTTTCGACGCGGTTTTACCCATATATGTTTCAACTTGCTTTATATAGGCACTATGAGTTATGACGCTGTATATAAGTATGTTTGACAAAATTAAAAGTGACTTATACCGGTTGACGGGACTTAGCTTGCCGGCTATGCTCTACCAACTGACTATGCGACAAATTTAAAACTGTCTAATTTTGGTCGTTTGAACCGTGTAACCTAGTTTGTAGGCATGCTTTCACGCCTATTAGACTGCACACAATTTAACTGGATGAAATACATTAGCCATTTCTTAACCCTAGGTTGGGAAATTGATGCTTTAACTGCTATGAATTACAGAAATGGTTTGTATTTCTCCAAGTTAATTTCATGTGCAGTCTAATAGGCAGTGCAATCTGCTCTACACACGTTATTACAATGTACAAAACAGACCAAAAATTAGACAGTTTTAAATTGGTGGCCGCATAGCTCAGTTGGTAAGAGCATAGCCCGGCAAGCTAAGGTCCCGGGTTCAAACCCCGGTGTAATCACTTTTTTAATTTCTGTCTAAAGTACTAAAATATTTTTGTGTGTGTGTGTGTCTACTCAGGTGCACAAAAGAACATTAAACTAAACGAAATGCAAATAAAAAGAACTAGGTATGACGATTACAATGTTATAGACCTCAAGAACATATTTTGAATTAATAAACCATATGTATTCTAGGTTGTTTGATGCCACAAAGCTTTCTTCTTATTGTAATTTATATTGTAATTTAAAATTGATTCTTTAGTAGCCTTATTTGTAATTATATATCCGTGAACACATTACAAAAGGAGCAAACATGTACGCTAGAAATTAAAATTCTAAATGATAATATATTCATGGACATAATTTACGGCTTTAGGTTCGTACTTTGTGTTAACAATGCAGAGTGATGAAGAGATTAAATCGATTCGAGCGTCTCCTTCATTATTTAGTGGTACGTCCCATGTATAGGAAACTCCAATTCAGCATCCCCGGTAATACAAATTGACTTTTTACCATTTGCTAATCTTGAATTTCCGTCCGTATAAAAACAACCTGGGTTATCAGCGGAAATGGAATATCTACAGTCGTAATCCTCCATCCAGTAACATTGACGCAAACAGTTTTCAATTTCCCTACTTAATGTGTTCATGATTGCGACTACGGTGGCGCCCTCAACGCTCGCTCGAGGCGGCCAACTGATTAGGCTGTTAACCTACCGGTGATCCAGGGGTGATCGACCATGAAATTACAATTAAATTCTAATTAGTGGTGCGCCTGTAACATTTACTAGTTGGGATGAACGATATACGACAGCGTGCTGTCACGTTTTGTGTGCAAATGTGTATAAATAGCAATATATGCAAGTGTGGTGGCCTGACGCTTAGATCGTGGGTGGGGGATAAGGGAAAGTGGTGAGAAGAGGTAGAGGGGGGGGGGAGAAATGTTTGCTCCCTCCTGCTCGTTTCATAGTATGCCAATTAGTCCCTTCATTATTTTCCTTAATCCTTAATTAAAAGTAGAAAAAAACATTATACTAACGGGAACGGGTCAGATGAAGGAATCTACTAACATAATAGTTCGCCACAACGGGAATAGTCAACCGTCTAGACGCCCGAACCGAGCAATTAGACCCTCATCCGAGTTACGCAAACATTTAATTCCCCCAGTCCCCATAACCTGCGTAAATGAAAAGAATGTTCTGGTGAACTAGAGCCTGCTAGTGCTACGTGTCCCTATTACACTCGGAGAAGGTATTATTTGTGATCCCTCCCCTCCCCCCACTCAACAACACTAACATATCCGCTCATCCGCACCACATTCAAAATGTGAAAATATACTTGCCTGCATACATCGCGTACAGGTAGTCTAGTTTCAAGCTTTAATTAGCAGTTATCGAGCAACTTGGATATTCGAGATGGTGAGTACACACTACAGTTTACAATATTGTTTATAGAACACATGTTCTTAATGAGGAAGTAAGTGGTTAGTGATATGATACGAGAAGGTGCGTGGGACCGTGTACTGAGCTCTAACCAAGCGAAAACGTGCGAGAGAACATTATAATATCGCTCCTGTATATACACATATAAATGTAGCAGATATGTACGGAATATACTGAAAACTCGGATCTTTGGCAACTTTGCACGGATGTCTTGGTATCAGAAAATATGTAGACTTCTGTGATGAGACATTTCTACAAAATGCCCGTTATTTATTGCTGTGATATTAGATTTTGTTTTCTCAAAAGTGTCCAAACACGTCCCTTTTGGTATTTTTATTCTAGTCGAAAATCATTGATTTCCTTGCTGAACATCTACCTTATACACCACCTCATGACTTCGTTGTAAAAAGACCCATCAAAAGTAATTTTTCTAGACTCTATTTTATCACTCTTAAACCTTTGATAAAAGAAACGACACAGATTTAATTTTAGCACACGTGTTAACCTCAAAAGGTTTTTATTTTATAGCGAAAATGACACTCAAACTTAAATCATAATTTGTGTTTGTGTAGTACTTTCAATGACCGTTACAAGACTAACAAGATCTAACATAATAGTTCCTTCGCGGTTGGTGTATAGGTAAATATAATTAATTAAAATTTAAAAGGAATTTCCGATAGCTAATATCAGGACACACATTGATTGAGAAACCCTTGTAGTAAATCTTCAGACGAATGTGTCTGTGTCCTGCATCCTTTCGAATTATTCGTCCTCGTATTAGCGCTGATCCAATTCTATCAGTGCAATAGTTTGAACGCAGTTCACCACATCTCTAGTCGTTATAGTAGATTAGAATTAGGTGGCAATATAAACAATAAGGCATTATTATTTTCTAGATCGTTATAATGGTGTGCCGGTATTATTAATTAATTAATTAATTAAAGTTGTTTTAATTTCTATGCTAATTCAATATGATTGTTGTATTTTAAAGGCATCGTAATTTGCATCAAGTTCTTCACTTAAATTAATTAAACTGGTCACTGACCTGAACGAACCGTAAACTGCACATTTTTAATTGTGTTTCATTCAATAAGAAAAACATCTATGTTCATGATAAGTACTATCTGTAACAGAGATTTGAGAATTTCACTGTTTTTCCATGGAATGATAGAAAGCTCAATTTTCTATTTAAAAAAATAGCTTAAAATTGAATGTATTTTGTACTATCTCTGGTTCATAAGTAAAGATATATTTGCTGAGCTCATCTTATCAATGTATGGATATTTCGCCGAGGTTTCACTCACATGTGTTATGTTTTCTATGGATTTGTTGTTAATTGTTAGGCGCTAGATGCACATGCTAAAACATGTATTTAAAAATATTTCGATACCAAATGCTGCACATGTACATTGTGTTAAAAACAAGTTGTCGTTATCGTAAGATTGTTTGTTTTTTCTTTTAGTTTTATGATTTTCATGGTGAACTGCAAAACTTGTGTCAAAACCCGAAACAAGAACGACGACACATTTTTAAAGTGAGAATTTCCATTCCAATAATTGTATTTGTGTTTAGACCATTTTTCTTGTTCAACATTACCAACCATACGAGACCATAGTAATTCGTTCGGTTCTTTCATTTTCCGTGCATTCTTATTCTTCTCTGGCAATGTCTTCATAAATAATAATAAATTAGAAAAAGTAAAAAATAAACAACGAATTAATGCATTCATAATAGCGATCAACAGAAGTTTAATTCGTTTTAAGATTTTAAACAAAAGATACACACTATACCATGAATATAAATTATGTAAGCAATGGGCAATTAAAGCCCATGGGCAATTTTTGGAAGGGAATAGAATAGAAAATATGTAATTTACAATAATAACAATAATAACAGTAAGAAAAACCAAAAATTTAAAAGGTAGCAAATTCCATTAATAATAATCTAACATAGAAATATAATATTTAAATTAATAACAAAAGTACGTTAGCTTTCAATGAGTGTGCTTACAATAATTTATGTGCTTGGATATTCTCTCCGAGCATTATGCATTTGAGTATTTGCTGAGCGCTTTAGCTTCTTTACTTTGTGTGTACAATCTTCTTGACCTCGCTTTGTTGTAGCACCTAACCGTCCTAACGTTTTGTTTTCAAACAAATCGCTTTCAGCCATGTGTATGATTACCTCCGAGTGGGTGGTTACACATTACTGTGTTAGAAGGTTGGAAAGTCGTATGATTAATAATAATTTCACACATATCACAGAAGAAATCTGTGCAAGTCGAGTGCCTTGTGCAAGGCGGAACAAATCTACTGCCTAAGTGAAAATGCCTAACGAGTTATAATAAGACATTATAACGGCGACGAGGCATTCCATTCATTATGAATGAAAAGTGATTGATCAATAAATTGATACATATACGCATTATTGCTGTTATCTTTTGTGGGGCCGAAATATTAAACAAACTAGATGTTTAAGTAATTAATTGACGAATACTTTTTAACATGAATAAATAAAAGTAATTCAGTGTATATAATACGTTTGTGTTGTATACATTAGTAAGATTCATAGCTAGGTAGGGAAATTTGGAGGATTGTATCTAGAAAAATAGTTAAATATCTAATTAGAGTAAAATGTTAAATGTTGTCGTGCTTTTATTTGTGATGGTAATTAAAACATTGAAGACCGATATCGTCTTGCAGTTGTCGCTGCTGTTTTCATTGGTATTAATTTTATTTTAAATACGGGCCTACTTTTATTATTTAACTATATTTTGTATAAATGTCATTAATTCTCCTCAATTCATATTTCACCAGTACCACAAGGGTATTTGGTTAACCGTCTAGGAATGTAAGTAAATCCCACGTTTTCAATGAAATTATATACAATTATAAGAAAGCCTGGTACTTGCCGTTCAGGCACAAGCATTGTTATTACTGCTCGCACAGTATTATAATATGTTCATATAATCTGACTAACGACTGTGCAAGCTATAAAGGGGGAATGGCAACATAGTAATAAGTATAGTTATAAAGGCCAGACAGTAAACACCCCCAACCACTTGGTATTATGATACTTTCATACAATATACCAAGTGAAATGGAATTCTAATTTTAGTGTCAGTATTTTCACTCCTCTAATCCACAACAATCAGCGTGACTCTGTAAGAGAATGTAAAGTCCGTACGTAACTAATTATACATCTTTATTGGATAGCCTCGGTACTATAAACATGGAGGAAACTTTGTAGAAATAGTATTTCGACTTCAAAGCGTTGCTGGAGGAACCGCAGGACTCCACAAGCAAGCGAAACTAGAACAATATTCCATAAACGGATCACATTTGACTAGTTGAAGATTTTAATTAAGTTCTTCATCGAGCAATTACTAAGTTGTGCTTTCTAAGTGCCGGAACGCGGGTGAAGTAATGTAGTTGACTACTAAAATGGCGTGTATCAATAGTGCATCCACTGATCCTAAAAGTCACCGTATGGCGTAGTCTTAAAATGTTACTTTACTGTTAAAACAGCGCTTAGCCGTCTTTGTGCCTTCAATTGTTTGTACATCAAGGAATGAAATAAAAAATAAGAATATAACTATAATAAGATTAATAAAATATAATGTAATAATAATAATACATCACTAAAAAAAGTAAAAATATGTATACAGAAAACAATGATTATATTTTTCTGAAACCTAACTAAACTGCAAAATAATATAAGAATGAATTGATTATATTCGGACATGTTATTTAAATTTTACAAACCCAGTCTTATATATCATTGATTATGTTATAATCAGGGAATACCAATATTGAATCAGCCCATACTTGTAATTGCAGTTTACGTTACGAATCAAGAGAGAAAATGCAAACGTGTTCGAACTCGAGCTATCACGTAATTGAGGTTGTGCGCGATACAATGATTTACACTTATGGGAACATTTTACTCCCGTCACCACTCTCCGTATGGGGGTACCAAATTGATCACCTTCGGTGAAACACGCCAAGATACAGTTCCTATTATCCTGTCCGACGCCAGTCAACAAACTTCGATCTCCCTTGAAGGAAGCATGTACATACAGGGCGTCAGCGTGGAGGGGGTGGTTGGGTTTTAAAACGTGGGGGGGGGATCTACAGGAACTTCGATTTATAGTATGCTTCGGCTGCTTTACAAAATTTGTGTGGTTTACAAAATTTAGTTTCACACACAGTTCTACGACATACGCAGACGCTTTCTATTATTTAAATAGGGTTTTATATCGCACTTGTGGGGTAGACACATTTATCTTGATGCTGAACAAACATTGCAAAACAATCAAACCATTGTAACAATTATTTATTCCAAACCAGGGCTTAGTATAGGGAGGTTCCTACTTAGCTTCACTGAGCGTGAAAATTACAGAGTAATTAATATATGTATGTGGTACTTAGGTTTTATATTATTATACCGTTGTGACTATAGTTTCACTTTCTCATTCGTAAACACACTGTTTTAGAACGCAATAACAATCAGGCATATACCTATATAATAACAACTGGAAACCAATTCATAATGTTTATAAATATTTATACAAATATACATTTTAAAACGAGCGTATTACTAACAATTGTTTTCTTTGTGCAAGTTACTTTTTATCACTAGCGTAAACCAATATTAATGGTTTGCACAATTTCTCGTACACAATAAAATTTACATATTAGGAACACATTTTATAACCCTTCTCTCTGGGAAAAAGATCATCCTTTATTTTAGTGAGCGAATCACTTCGTTCATCTAACTATCAAAGATAAAAGTACTCCATGCTTAAATATCATAAATATAAGATAATTTTCCAGGTATAGATTCACTATAACCGATCATGCATCTTGTTGGATGTTATATTAATAACACTTTGCGTCAGATACAGTGGAACCAGGGAGGGTCACAACACAACCTATTGGTCTGACTTCATGAATAAGTAAATACATCGTACAACCAGCTTCCGCGGGTATCGCAAGCGCGGTTATCCTACATTCACGTTTTAGGATTATATGCATTATGCAGCATTACAGACAGTTCACTAATAATTCAACGAACAGCATGATATTCACCGAGGCAATCACCAATAAAAACTTTTCATAACCTACAAAAAATATCGTACTTGTTTATTATAATGAAATAGTGTTTATTATTATCCTAACGTATTTTATTTATTTATTTATTTATTTATTTAACGTCTATCCTATTCAGTTATAAAAATTGATTTACAAATTAAAAATATAATTACATGCAGACGTATATTATACAACGCATTATCTCTAGAAGTGATTAACTTTAAATTCTGAAAACAACGGCTAAGTCAACGTTTCAAAGATTGACCTCAGCATAGAAAGTGATGGAAGCGTGCAGGCTAGGCTCTACTAAAATACAATACGAACAGTTCGCCACTGGAATTTTGTGGCTCAATAAAGCTTCGTTCGCCAGAATTGTGAAATTTCATCGTTATTTTGGAGTCAATCTCGGGGGTTGGATAGCAAAAGATCGATTTATCAAAGGCGAGCCATTTTATTATCACTAACGCTTTCCCCTTGAAATAAATGTTATACAATACCCTATGCCGCGAGTCCATAAAAGTTATTGGTCATTTTAAGCTCGTCGACGGAAATTGAACGGTTTTCGAAATATCACTCCGGAATCTTTCTATTTCATTCGTAACTGTGAGAAAATATAATGTTGACTAAAGATTTAATTTCAAGTTTCTTTATACGTCAACGATGCTTTTGAAGTGCGTTAGTACGTGAGGTTGAGTGCATTGCGTTGTCTTTTCTATTGCAATGAGATTATTCGAGATGTCAAGTACATGGTAACATACAGATAAGGACAATTATTATAGAAATATAATAAAATTATGAGTGGGTTGCTTACTCACTAAATTGGTTCCAATCGCTTAGAACCGCTGGGTCGGAATCATTAGGACACCGCAGACACCTGAAATGCAAAATTTTATATTTGATACATATATTTGAGACAAAATTATTTTGTTCGTCCTCAAGCATTTTCTCCGTATATCACATTATATTTTGTTTTACTAAAACATACATTATTAATTACTATTATTAATCACTATATCCTACGCGGCAATATTCTAAAAGCGGTTATTTTCAAGGCAGTCCTTATAATCTGAAGTCGTAGGCTTAGACACACACAATACAAATCAAGGATGAGAATGTTTATAATTTTTCGTGGGATGCCTGCCCAGTGAGCAATTCATGCCCCTCTTCAGGTGTCAAACTATAGGTATGTTGCGGATAGGACAATTATTGTGAATTATTGTGAAGGGATGTCCGAGGGCTGTTAAAGAGGACTCAATCACTTGCATTCGTATTTACGACTGAGGAAACCCTCAGAAAAAACTTCAGTCAGGATTGTCGGTCTTTTCGGGATTTGAACACGGTAGTTCCTGAATCGGAGAACATTCCTGGTAGTCTGGAATAAAATCATACTCTGCAGATTTATTACAAAGACAACACGTTTAGTAAGTAGCATAGATTCATGTGCTATAAATTTACAGAAAAATACATAGCAAAACTGAAAAGCTGAAATCGGACAACACAAAAAAGTGAGGGTCAACATTTGCGTCACAACCAGAGAAATCCGAAATCCACATCCGAAATATCTAGCGACTTGCGGACGCAAGTCTGCTAACGCAACTTTAGCCCTATGATTTGACAATTATGGATTTGTCCAAGTCCGCCATTTTTAACGAGACGCAACTTTGCGCCGGTTACATTTATTTACATTTTTGTCACCACTTTTTTATATTTTAATCATTAATTAATTGCATTTAATATCCTTTTTATTTGTTACCAAAATTGTTGTGTTATAATGCATAATTATTCTTGTAATATTACTATTTCAAATATTTTCTTATGTAGTTCATTGTTGTGTCTGGATCAATGTAATTAGATTTATTTAGGGGTAGTTGTCCTCCTTTGTAAATCAGTTTTTATAACTGAAAAGGATAGACGTTAAAAATAAATAATAAATTAAATTAATAATAAAGTAAATCTTTGTGCATGAGGGGATACAGATACAGAACCAAAATGAAATGTCACTTGTTTTTGCACAAATAGTGAAAATATTGTAAATACATAGTGCCTAACAGAATTGATTTACACTATAACAATATTTAGTAATTTTTACAATACGGCACACAACATACTTTAAATGAAAATCCATTAATCACCAACATTACCACAGCATAGAATACAGTTTCCCCGTTTCCAATAATGCCCCAGCGTAAGTTAGTTTGAAAACTAAGTAGCAGAAGAAAAACGATAGAAGCTAACAAGTATCCCGAAATAAAAAACATTTCAACGATATCAGAATTGCATTTTTTATTACTTCTTGAGTTTCTGCCCCCTGATATGCAAGGGAAAGTGTGCTAGACGAGAACTAATGCCCTGAAGCAACGCAACCAGAGACTGCCAAGAGAGAAATTGTAGAAAATTAGAATTTAATTATTAATTTTCAAGCAAGCCAGACCTAACCACTCCGTGTCAGGGGATGGCCGAGTGAGTCCTGAGGGATAACCAGGGACTTTGATCGTTAATCGTTATCCAATCCCATTTCCCAATCTGAGGCATGCACGCAGCAGCTATCCAGGGAGGCGGTGGAGAGGGCCCGTGGGACGACGAGCGAGAGGCATCGCCGTGGGAACCATGAAGCCGGATTAAAACAACCAATCAACCGCATTAATCCCACTCGCCAACAAGTCGCCGGGAATAAATCTTCTCTCGCACAGGGAACTATCTATTATTTCAATTTCAATTACAGAGATTTTTAGGTTATCACGTAATCGGTTGAACGCTGGGAGTGCAAACATCGAAAGTCGATCGATTACTTTTTGGTGATTTACATTATTACGTCAGGTCAGATCGCCGGGATAAATTTACATATCAGAGAATATTTGCATAACGCATTAGGTCAGGGAAGTGTCTCGACATGTACGTGAGCATATGAGATTCCGCAAACCAGACGTGGAGAATTGTCCGTCAACGTCAAAGTGTCACCACAACGTTTTATTCTGGCAGCCTTTACTGCTTTACACTTCTTTGAAGATATTTGGATTTGGATATGCATATTTCATTCAATAAGTTTATTATCCTGTTTAAACTAATAATTTAGCCTCGCGCGATGGCTCAAGATGACTCGAGGGCCGTGAATTTGACTGTTCTCCTCATCATCAACTCTCATCAACTCGAATTGTACAATCGTTGGAAATTGTGTATAATATTGTAAAAGTTTACTTTCATACTACATTCCATTCCTGATTGGCATCACTATTAAACACACGATCAATGTCCAGAGATAACAACACTGTCTGTATCAATAGCAAGTGATTTTACAGCAGTTGTTACAGTTTGAGTACCGACGATATCGGTTGTACAAGGTCTTATTGCATGCATTGTATTCATTACGGGCCATAGCTCTTTACGTCTTGCGAGGCTTAAGCACGACCGTAAGCACGACGGTATGTTTTTCTCTAACATGTATTACAAATTATATATTTTGATATTGATGATTGCTGTTATATATTGATATATTGATTGATTGATAGATAGTAAGCTGACCCCCCTCCCCCCTCCCACTCAGTCATAACTAATGGAAAATCCCGAAGAAAAGCATGTTTTCTGCTTGACAGACTGAAATATTGTTTTATTGCTGCATACTATTTGCACAGATAATAGAGTATACACTGTGCTATTTGTTAGCAACAGGGCGGTCAATGACAATTTAATGTTAAATTTATAACTCATCAATTCTATAATGATTAAATAAAATGTAAGTGGGCGTGATATTGTTTGTACCGTGGCTAAAAATGCTCAACAAATATGTTCTTAGAAACTATTGCACAGATAGCAAACTAGTATAGTTTTCCGTTAATTGTTTAAAATCGTCATATTTTACTAGCTGTATATTGATTGCACGTGTTGGCCGAGCTATTCTTGTATAGTTACTCAAATCCTCTTATCGTAGAAATTGTCGAATTATTGTCACTAAGCATTCGCTTCGAGTGACGAACTTGTATGATTATACCAATATGCGAGCAAGTATGGGAAAATGTGCGGAAAGCTAGAATATATAATTTTCCTCTCCAAGCTAACATTGTTTCTTAGCGTCTCGCATACCGTGTTATACTATAACCATACACGAGTTCTCCCTTCGATTTTCTTGCAAACCATCATCACACATTGAGTACGGTGTGGTGCATGTTCCGAGGTAAATGTAGTGAAAGAACATGGTGCTTCGCGGAGACTGAGAATAACTAATGACATTTTATATAGCTCGTGTCACGTGATGGTGCTCTTACGTATACACAAGCAGTGAAGTATGACACTGAATGAAACAAGCAACGCTCTGTCAACACATTTCCGTGACGAGACGACATGTGCTCGCAAAGAAAGACAGTTTGAGCTCCGATGTTTGTTGGTTGAGCGTTTCAGCCCGAATGTCTCAGTTGATCGCATGACAAGCCATATACGAACAAACCTTTGGATGTTTTCGACCCTTTTCTCTCCCCCTCTTTTCCATCTGTTCGCAATTTCTTTCATAGAATAATAGATGGGTGGTTGTCCGATTGTCTTGCGATGCGTGGGTGCAGATAAGTGCCAGGAGGAAGAGGATATAAATGATGTGAACTTCACGAACACTCTTCTGGTCTCGGCAGAGACAGGTGTAATCGCGGTCTCAAATTGAAAAGTATGAGACTTGGTAATGTGGGTATAGACTCGCGAGTCGGATAAGAATAACGTCGCATCGTTCAAGAACGACGCAGAAGCTGATATCGGAATTTTGAATTGGTGATGTAGCCCGTTGATCTTGTCGTGCGTGTATTCCTACTTCAATCGCACGGAAAGCTCACGAACAGTATCCTCAACCACGTATGGCACATTCACATTGGTGTCGTCCTCGTTAGCTCATACGATTGGGGCGCAGGCCTAATCTGCCCTACAAACGTTATTAACATTGTACAAAACAGACAAAAAATTAGACAGTTTTAAATTGGTGGCCGCATAGCTCAGTTGGTAAGAGCATAGCCCGGTAAGTTAGGGTCCCGGGTTCGATCCCCGGTGTAGTCACTTTTTTATTTCTGTCTAAAGTACTAACATATCAACGTCATAGTCGCCTACTATAAAGCCAAAGTTAAACATATATATAATATATATTATACTTTATAGTAGGACGTGGGTTCGAATCACGTTTTAGACATGGTTTTTTTGTAACTGTCCTTCTCCCTCATTTATCGCCACTCATCGTGTCGAATAGCAACCAAAATCATCATCGACGTTTATAATGAAGGGAAACACTCATGTAGGTGTAATAATTGATTTCTATATAAACATAGCGTGGTAGCGCGGTATGCAAATTCCAGCACAAATTAAGCTCCTCTGATAAAATGTAAAAGTTAAAATCATTGCAGTGTGAACGTTCGTCCTTTCTCTGCCGAATCACACTGCGTCAAACTTATGAATTATCCACGGACATTAGGTGCTCGTTGTGGGAGCCTCAAACCACATAATTGACTCACAAGCGTAGACTTCGGAATATAACACAGTGGAGATAATAACACGTAGTGCTCCAAAATACCTGTTGATGGGCTTGCAATTTGTCCCTGGGTAGGCTTTCCACGAAAAATCTAAAAACATGATAAGTATATTCCATTTGCTGAGTTTGGTATAGGGGAGTGTCTGGCTGTCTGAGATCCGCTTGCGTCTGCTGTCAATACCGGGACGTGCGCGTCTTACAAGTTACGCAGCTTGTGCCTTCTTTAAAATCAATGGCATTTATTGCTGAACCTTCAGCAAATAACAAATTATTTATCGACAAAAGTACCCTACCTTGCACGACCGACCGGCATGTCTTCGTGACTCAAGGCGGAGATCGAGAGAGCCCATACACGTCACTTGTTCAGATATAAAGTTATCTACCTTTCTCTCTGGTCTATGCATTGAACTGTTAAGAAGTTTTACTCTATTGTCTTATTCATGAAATATATCTAAGCATAAATTCTGAATTCCTTATTTCCACTACAGTTCTCTTCTATGAACATATCAATTTTGTAATGTTATTTGTTGGATGAGCGAAGCGAAGACTTAATTTTTCTAAACCCCCCAAAAAATTAGCTTGTTTTTTTCTGTCCGCGCTCTACCGGGCAAACAGCATTATGCGATCTTGAAAAAAATTTGAGGGGGCCTTCGAAATCTCTGAACTTAGACTTGCCACGTTTTTTAGTACAATCGATCAAATATTTCTTATGATTATCGTACTTTTACAATTTTTTCGGCTTTTAATGATATTTTCGTGATATTTGGCCCGCGACCGGGCAAACGGCTACATCCACGGCATCATCTTGATGAAACTTTGTGGGATCTTTTAAAATCCCAGAAATTATATATGTTATGATTTTAGAGACATTTGAATAAATATTTCTCATAGAAATCGTACTTTTACGATTTTGTCCCTATTTTTAATAAAATATTTTCGTGACATTTGGGCCGATAATCAACCATAAAAGCTCATCCATCAACGCGACTGGAAAAAGCGTTAGTGGAGCGGCCTAGTAGCTACATGTGCTCTGATAGTGAGGTGCATTGTCAGCAAGAGCCTCCAGAAGGAGTTGTGAGTTATGTAGAATTCCTTGACTCTTCTTATTTTGTATGCTTTTAATTTGATGGATGCGTGTACAACCTGTATCTTATTGATTCCCCAGAGCCTGGATCGTGACTCTTCGTTATACAACAGCACACGCACACGCGTGCAAGTGGCCGGTTTTTACGACTCGGGTGAACATGAAGGTCAACAGCAGCTGCTATACTTTTAGTTTACACTGTTAGCGCAGTCACATTATTTCATGTTCACGTGGATTTCTTTTACATTGTGATGTTAACCTATTAGGAGAACACTATTGATTGATTGGATATTGCTTAACGTCTCATATTAATACACTTTGACGAGATGAGAGAACACTTTTATTTTTTGAAATGTTTAAAAATAAAATTCATTATTTTCAAAATGCAACCATGCCCGGGGATCAATCCCGTGTCTTCCGTAAGAATGAATTTTGAAGAGGATTGTTTCCCTTGTCACTTTAGGGCTGGCCTGTCCGTCATTCAATATCGATATCAATACATCGAAATTTTATTATTGTGCAAAATATTATAAATATTATTATAAAATAAAGAAATTGTATCAATGAGTAGGCCTGCTATTAAAAATGTGTGGAAAACTGTTAATAAGGTATCGCCCAAAATTCATGTTTAATGACCCGGCACCTCCACCATACTTAAAAGTAAGGACGAATTTACTATAGTTTACACTCCACCATTAAGCATGCGAACCAAAATTTATAGAAAATAAGTATTTAAAGCGAAAAAGGCTTTCACATCGACAATCTTAATAGAATGCCTATCTTCGTTTTAGTTTTTCACGTTTGAACTAAATTTCGATTTTTTTGTTGATATTTTGAAAAAAATGATATTTTAATATGGAGTGCAAACATCGATATCGTATCAAAATATCGATTTCTTTGCCAATCCCTACAAAAACCAATGCTAGCTTGTACGGTATCTAATAAAACGAGTTTATTCCAAATCTGCTTGCATATGTTCCATCTTATATCAGTGCTCGGTGCATAATCTGTATCGGTGCTAGTAGTGTGCTGATAGCTCACACACTGATGGAGGATGGACCAGAATACTAACAAAATCCTCATCTTTAGTGGGTTCAACGAAGTCAAGTGTCAATTTAGTCCTATTTATCTCGCGACGACATGATGGTACAATAATGTTGCCAGTCCTGAAATGACTAAATATGTACGGTTATACAATACCCTCCAACTGAACTGAGTTTCAAAATACCATACAAATTAATGTGATGTAAAGCAAATAATGAATACACCAATGAAAATACAAGAGCCTCAAGAGGAATTGTAATTTTCAATCGTGCTACGCGGAAAGTGCCCCGAGTAAAAATGTTAACAATCTCAACAGTCTGAAAATCGTTAAATTGGTATTTGTTTGGAGTTCGTTAACGCCGAGAGATCTGTCAAGTGCAGGTGTTACTTCTGCTGGAATAATTACTTCTATGGAGTTTCAATTAACGCTATATTATTGTGCGTTTAATACTCGGACGGAGAGACAAAGCTAACTAACTATATATACACGATCAAAGCCAGGGTTTCCATTTACTTAAATATGCAATTAGGTAATTATTATAACTTGTTATACATTATTCCCTACACCATATTATTACTCCATACAATAGTGTGTGGAATTGGAACCGTGCATTATCAGAACATCGAAACAGATTTTTTTTAATATAACTGGCACGAGGCAAACATTGTATCTTCAACATAATTTTAACCTGCACTTGCAGCACATGCTGGTTGTGTTTCCCATTGGTTAATGTTCATCTGTTCTTTGTGAGTTTACCAAAGAGAAAAATAAAGTAGTTTTACCGTTTTACATCAGCAATCGTCTCTAACAAATTTTTTCTTTTCATGTTTGTTTTTTTTTTGCATCTTTACCTCCAAACCGGAAAATTTGCAGAAAATATCATTTCTCGTTCAAGAAAAACAGAACCATCAGTGACTTTCAATACGGTACCGTGTGTTTGTGTAGTTGCAATCGAAATTATATTTAAACAAGCAATATATTTTGCAGTAATTGTCAAATATTATTTTTTATTAATCTTTATTTTCCTGAATAAAATATTATCATGATGGTGTCTAAACTATTATAATATATTATTATATAAAAATAGTATTTAGACGAGGAAGTGAAACGACTGTCTTAACATTCAACTCAAATGGGACTTTCTCTGTTCCTGTATGTGTGAGTGAGTGAGTGAGTGAGTGAGTGAGTGAGTGAGTGAGTGAGTTAGTGAGTTAGTGAGTGAGTGAGTTAGTGAGTGAGTGAGTGAGTTAGTGAGTTAGTAGTGAGTGAGTGAGTGAGTGAGCGAGCGAGTTAGAAAAACAGCCGAATCGCTGAACATATTGCGCTGAAATTTTAAACAAACATCCGTGACCAGTGTTGTGGGTGCTGTTAACATTTTCAGCAAAATCCGTTGAGATTTAAAATGAAAATAGGCTGAGATCACTTTTGATGGATTTTGTTCTTGAACAAATCATTTTATCGAATCATGTTTTGAATGTTAGGCGGTGAATGCATGGCAGTGACCAATGATTCGAATCTCCACGTTCAAGGTTCCTAAATAATTCCACTTGGAGATTGAGTAAACCTAGCAACCTTAGTTCGTACTTCGTACGGGCTGTGTTTTCCATAGTGTTTTATTGCATTTCAAAAGATGTTCTAGATCTAATGTAGTTTCATAAATAAAGTATAACACGGTTTTACTGACAATTATGTGAAATTCCAAACTTTTAAACAACAATCAAGTCCAATACAGAATGAAACATAACGTTGAAACTGACGAATTAGACAGTAGTCAGAAGTCAGTAGTTCCTTAAAGTGATTTTGAGCATGTTTCAAGTCATTTTATCACCAAGAAGGAATGTTCGTACCCCAACCAAATTTGGCATGTGCTGTCAGGTACCCGAATTCCCTTGATTTTGATAGTTGTTAAGTTCACATCACGTCTCATGACGGCTGGGTGACACATCGAAATCACCCCAACTCTGCTTGCTGTATAAGGTGCCTGAGTGTGTAGCGCACCGCGGCTTGGCTTCGGCGCCCTAACGGGCACCTAGATTCTCAAACAAGTACATAATATGGTTCACACAAACAGTGGTTGGTAGGTACATAGACGAGTGAGCGCTGTTTTTTTCTCTCTGTGATTGAGTGACTTCGCTCCAGAACGGCCGAAAGGCTAAACAGATAGCGCTGAAATTTTAAACTGACATCCGGTACAAGTCTTTAGCGTGCAGTTAACGTTTTGAGCAAAATCCGTTTCGATTTAAACCTACAAGAAATTATCAATTGAAAAATAAGCTCAAAAGAGTCAAAATGTGTAGGAATCAGAAATCATTTTTATCGAATTATGTTTGTCAGGCTGTGGGTGCATGCAGTGACCAAGGTGTATCGAATCTTACACACTCAAGGTTCCCCATCATCCTGCTGGGAGATTGAGTAAACCTTGCAATCTTGACTCGTATTTCGTACTGGCAGTTTTCCATAGTACTGCATGATGCATTTCAAAACATGTTTTATTTATTTATTTATTTATTTAACGTCTATCCTATTCAGTTATAAAAACTGATTTACAAAGGAGGACAACAGGTTCTATAACTTTTTGGATGAGCGTAGCGAGCGAAGCGAAGATTCCATTTCACTACACTGGAGAAAAAAATCAGGAATGTTTTTCTTTCTTTTTTTGTTTGTATTATTGTGTGTTTGTTAACACGATACCGGCCAAACCGATATTCCAATTACGCTGAAATTTTATGGAGGCCTTCGAAATCTCTGAACTTAGAACTGCCACGTTTTTGAGTGCAATCGGAAAATTATTTCTCATTAAAATCGCAATTTTACGATTTTTTTCGATTTAAAAAAATTTCTTCAGCTTATAACACCTACATGCTTTATCCGATTTCAATGATTTTTTTCACAGAACCTTAATTTTATGAATTTAGGTATTCGTGTGAAATTTGAGCGCAATCGAAAAATTATTTCTTATGAAAATCGAAATTTTACGTTTTTTTTTCTTTTTTTAAACAATTCTTTGACTTATAACACCTACATACATGCTTTATCCGATTGTAATGATTTTTTCACAGAACCTTAATTTTATGAATTAATATATTCGTGTGAAATTTGAGCACAATCGAATAATTATTTCTTATGAAAATTGGAATATTACGATTTTTTTTCATTTTTTAAATTACGATTAATTTATAATAAAAAAAAAAGTTTATTTTTTATTTAATTTAAATTAATTTAAAAAAAATCTTCAACTTAGTAATGATTTGTTCACAGAACAAGAGATCCGCATAACAAATGGCAGCTCACGGGTATAAAGGCGCCTTAGCCACCAACTAAGTAGACTAGGAAAACGCTAAGTCTTTGTTAGACGAGTGAGCGAGTCATGTGTTGAGTACCCGGGAACATTTGCATTAAATTGGTATATAAGGTATAAATGATAGGGTTTTGAAGTTGGTCTAAGGGCGCGTCAACTGTAAGGCCATAATGCGCCACTATAGCATATGATAGGCTATAACGAGAAAAGACCCATGCTGAATCCAGCTTTAGGTAGGGAAGGAAAGGGAATGCCACCGGGTACTCAACACATGACTCGCTCACTCGTCTAACAACGACTTTAGCGTTTTCCAAGTATATTACCATCTACTTCATATTATTAAGGTTGGAGAAGCCCGCAAAGTCATAAAGACTTGTGTGCTGGCAATAATTATCAGATGAGCATTATTGTAGCATTATTATAAATTATTATAGCATTATTATATTAATAGCATTGATTAAAAAATATTTAAAACGGGTCATTTCGCCGCGTCACGTGTTACGCTTACAAGTGTGTGAGTTTGACGTTCGATGTTCATTTGCGTCGCAGACAGTGGCGGATCCAGTGGCGATAGAGGTGATCGCCCCCCCCCCCCCCTCCCTTGATTCTTAAAAGGGTTCAATTTAATTCCAATAGACGGAGAGCCAGTGACTGTTTCTATTTCCTCATAAGATACATATGTTTTGACTATTTGGAATGTATGCGGATTTATATGAGATTTTACGCGCCCACTTGGGGGCGTGTGGACCTCATTGGACCCCAAAAATGGCCTAAAAGGACCGTCTATTACCTCATAAGGTAGCCTATATGATGAGACACAACGCAATTATTTATATATGCGAAAACTTGTCTAGAGTTTTTGTGGTAAACCTAATGAAACATCGAAATACCTCCTCTTACGCAATTTAAACGCGTTTTTGAATAAAGTTCCTTACAAAATTTCCCTGCGGGGAAAAGAGCGGGGGGCCGCGTACCCCAGACCCCCGGCGTTTTGGCGAATTGGCGAATCCACGGGAAACAATATAAAGAAAGACAAAACCAAAGGTACAAGTTGTAGAGAAGAAATAGATAAAAAGTAAAATGATTTTCTTACCGAAGGCGAAGACTCGATTCACTGGCAGATTCCAAAAATGCAAGCCTACCACTGAAAGCCATGCAATTAATTTTTAGACAAACTTTTTTACTCACTACTGAATAAAATATGAGGGAGCAAAAAAAATAGAAAAAAAATCGTTTTTCCAAAGCCAGTTCCAATTCATAATAACAATTTTATTTTTTAGATTAGTTAGAGATTATAATTTTGAAATAATTGTGAAACTAGGGATTTTGTTGGCCTGGTCTTGGCCAGCCTGGAGTTCCGATAGTTCCGACGACGGTCGCACACAGGCGCAGACGCTCACTCGTGTTTAGAGAGCAGAAAGATTGACAGATACGCCTTCAAGTGCAGACTGTTTTGTTTTGTTGTAGCTAGATCTTCGATCTCTCGGTGGTTTAGATTGTAATCGTTAATCATTAACGCCTAGCTAGGCCTACTCTGGGCGCAGTTATTTAAATTTTACGTAGTTCTCATAATTCGAACGCTTATTTAGGGTGAGATACATTGATTGAAGGTAATAATTGGCTAGGGCTAGCAAGCAAAGCAAATCTTTTAAGTCTTGGTAACGTTGAGTCTAGCTCTAGGCTAGCCTAACTACCTACCTAGGTCTAGGCAAGCTTTACTCTCAGCAAGTGGCAACCTGTGTGAATGACAGGTGTAGGGTAGGGCCTGTTTATAATTGATGGGTCCTCTGCAAGAAGGGCCTAACTAAAAAATAACCAAGCTGAGATATAGAGGTTTAAAGTTTTTACTGCTTCCCACACATAATAGAGTTTGAATATTAGTTATGTAGGCTTGAACAGGCACATTTTATGTAATAAATGAAATAATATATTATCATCAAGTGAATTAGTATCTAGGCTTACTAGCATGTAGCCTACTCCTATTGGAAAACTAGCATGTAGCCTACGGCCAGCGTCTATAACCGTGCAGTTAAGCAATCTGACGCGCGAATACATGCGCGCTTCCTCTTCATCGGGCAGGTGCCGCGACCTAGCGGAGCGTGACTGAACAACTACGGATGGCTTATACGATGCACGGGACAATGGAGGAGCCGTTATAGCATTTTCGGCAAAAAGGGCCTAACTCGAGTTAGGCCCTTCTTGCAGAGGACCCATCAATTGTTATAACTTTGACGCTTGCCTGCAAAAATGTCTGAGGATATGTCAATGTGCGAGTCTTGGGTGGAGGATAAAAGCATTGTAGATTTTGGACAAGTAGATTATTTGAATAATCAGAAAGTGGGCCTGCCCGTAAATGCTATGATTGACGTCCGTGCGTGCAACAAGCCAGTGGAGAGGGTAAGAATCGGACAGCATGTTTGAACTGGGTCTAGGCCTAGGCCTTGTGTTTTGTTGGCCTAAGCCTAGCCTTGCTACCCTAGCACTCCTTGCTTTGCATCTTTACTTTATTGTTCAAGTAAACCTAGGCCTAGGGCTTCATGTTGAGACATAAGGGCTAGGTCTTAGGCCTAGGCCTACCCTAGGCCTATGTCGTAGGCCCTAGCCCTGTGTGTAGGCCTAGGTAGCATGTGTTGAGCTATAGGTGTAGGGACTCAGGACCTATAGGACTGGCTGGTCTATAGGTCAATGCACAATTGGCCAGTAACTCCCTACAAAACATCTAAAAGTGACGAGGCGGCATACTACATAATCACCAGTAATAATGACTAACGAGAAGGAAGATTAATCGGCACTCTTGCCGCTAAGCAGGTCCAACTTTAATAGTTAATACTAACCTTGCCACGGCGCTTCGCGCCCGGCGGCGAGGTTAGTACTAGAGTACCCGAAAAATAACGTTTTTAAAAGGTGGACCCGCTTAGTGGCAAGAGTTCCGATTAATCTCATGTTAACTTACAACACCATGCACAATAAAGCTTCCCGGTAACGAATACGGGAACTTTGTCAAGTTTAACTTTCCGTTAACGTTACCGGTAGGCCTACAGTTCCGGACATTACCGAAACCAATCAGAAAAAAGTTGACCACAGCCTGTTAAAAGTGTAGGCCCTTCACCATTTTATCAGCTGATTGAGTGGTTAATTTCCAAATGGTCTTAAAATTTGATATTATCTCATTCACTTGCAACTTATGAACTTGCAATTTGCCTCCAAACCACCCTCACCAAATGTCCATTAGACAGCGGCTTAAATGTTCTTCTTTTATAATAATTATATTAGGCCTAATAGTCCTAGTTGCCTAGTTGCTCAATGTAATTATACCCAGGGTAACCTATTTATCTGTCATAAATCCATGCTGTGAAGTGTGACAGTAAGGCCTATAGCTAGATGCCATTGGAAAGGAGAGAGGAGTTTCATTTTTAAGTAGCTGGCCTACTGGACTTTACTATTACCGGTACTAATGTGTAGCCCTACTGTTGATAGGCAAGTGAAAGCATCCTTTGGCCGTGCATGTAGTCCTCTTCTCAGCTAGCCATGGATTAATTGAATTTTAATTGTGTTGGAACTTGGAAGTCCCACTCATTATGAACAAGTTGTGGGAGTTTCAAGTAAAGTACTGCAAGTCTATGGCACCTGTTGCCTTTATGTCTTGGCCTAGATGTGATGTGAGAATTTGATGTAGCCTAGCATTAAATTTAGTAATATTGTGCAGTTGTATTCCTTACACTTTTATTGTGTTGTTTTCTTGTGTGTTACCTATCTTGACTATCATGTGGGGCCTCCGGCATATACTGGAAGTTGTTAATTTATTATGTTTGTTTTCAGTTTCATTATTTCATTTTTCAAATGGTACTGGTGGTAGGTCATTATTTCAATTATTTTATGTTTGTTATTGTTTGTTATATTTTGTTTTCAGTTTTGACTGAGTGTTTTATCAGTAGGACATTCGTGCACAGGCCAATATTACTTATAGTGCAGCATGATGAATACCAGTACTACACAGGTAATTTGCATTTTTAGTTTTTCCTGGTCTCATTTTCTTTGATTAGGTTAGGCCTATGCTTTTGCTCTGTAGCTGCTATTCTATTACAAGGATCAATGCTAAAGTGGGCGTCACACTAGGAAGTTTGAAAAGGAAAAGGAAAAATTAAAGAGAAAGAATTAGCCTAGGTACCGTACTTTTTAGTTGTAGAGATAGCATTAGCGTACGGGACTTTTCACAATGCTGTCAAACTGAAAGGTTTGAGAGTAAAAAGTCTCTCAAATTTTGGACTCTGTTTGACAAGAGAAGTGGAAGTGAAGAGCCGAAAGTTATTGGTCGACTCTGATGCCATTGAGTATAACTTTTGAAATAAACTGACAGGCAGAACTTTGTCAATTTACCTTTCCTATTGTTGTATGAACATGGCGGTGGAATATAACAAAATTATTAAATTAATGTCATTATTTCAAACTTTCAGCTCTAAATAGCAACAACACAGTGGTTGTCATGGTTCTACAAAGTTTCTAATGATGTTTTCTCTATAACATGGATTTTACTTCGGAGGATGAATATATAGAAATTGCATTGCACATCAATGTTATTATTGGTATTGCAGAAAGACCGACAGGTGCTCAAAAGTTTCCTGTGTGACGGCTTCGAAAAGTTCTCTTTCTCTTTACTTTGCTCTTTTTACTTTTCAAACTTTCTAGTGTGACGCCCGCGGCCCGCTTAAGAGCGTTCACCACCTGCGTTTTAGGCAATTTTCTGTTTGCTCGGCTGAATGACATCACAGTTGTTAGAAATTTTGAACATATCTCAAGAAAGTGGAAATAAAGGTTTCTATAGTAACACATTCCTAAAATTTGTTTTGAAATAATTTATAAAGAATAAATTAGATTTCACAAATTTCAATTTTGTTAAAAAGTCCAAAATTGACTATATTCGTGAATTTTTTCTGGCTGATCAAGTCAAAATTTTGAAAATCTATGACTGTAAGAATGTCCATTATTTTTTTATTTATTGATATTTTTTTTATTGACAAGTTTGCAAAATTGTATATACGTAAGATGCTTTTTGGCCGAGCAAACCGCTATTTAGGTACTAACTGTCAAGGGTGGTGAACCCTCTTAACCAACTGTCAACCCAGACATAGTGTTCACCCCACTCACCAACAAATACAAGGCCTCTAGCCCTATTATATAGCCTCTGCCTACCATAGTAGGCCTACTAATTGATATAAGGATTTGAACAAACCTGTAAACTTTTGTTCACTATTATGTAGTAGGTAGTAGGTACCTACTGTAATATTAACATCGTCATAATGTGCAGTTCTGGACTTGCTTTTTATGTACAAACCTTTCCCCCAGCAAATTGTAATTTAAAAAACTTTGAAGTGTCACTTTCTCATCATTCATGAGTCATCCGGTAGCCGAGCCCAAAGCAACAAATTAACAAACATTTTAAAATTGTCGATACTTTGCCTCAACATTCATTTAACACTTCATGGTTATATTTTCTGGTGTGTTACATTACAATGTGCACATCACTGGGGTATGTAGGTGACAGGGGCTAGCATATCAACTTGGGCAGTAAAATTCACAGTGTACTACATAAAATAAGGTATTGGACTATAATGTCTCCATCCATACTCTTTATTAACTTACTTGTATTTTATTGTTCCCTCAGTACCCTCCCCCTTCCCCTTACACTTTGAACTCACTAGGAACTAAAATATGGCATGGTAGTGATAGGTAGGTACCAGCAAACAAAAATATGTTGTGAATTTAATGGGTAGGCATAGGTACAGTTAGGTTGCCAACCGCCCGGACAACACGGATCTCGACACATTTGCCTGGATGGAGGAATGCATATTGTCCGGAATTTGGAAATTTTTCAAATTGTGACTACATATCAGTGGAGTTTGAGTATGAGCATGCCAACAGCATTATTTTTCCGCTGAAATAATTGATGTTTTCATCGTAAGGCTAGGCCTACCTATTTCTAAATTGCGGCTACTTTGAGAAAGTTACTGCCTCGGAAGTTGAACTAACGTATTACGTATGGCGTATATGTAATAATAGTTATCTGTCTAAATATTGCTGCAAGTTAGTTCGATATGAGCTAGCTCTAACTTTTGCATAATTTTATTGTAAATGTCCATATAAAAATCTCTTGATACATGAATACTGTTAATTTCTCATACTTTCTATCTCCTTCATTGACCTCCAATAGGGCAATGCCAAGATAGTTCGCCCGGATTCTGCGTCGGGATTGCATGATCGGGGTTTGACCACACGACTCTTAACATTGTGGTTCCAGTGGAACTTGCACATGGCGGTGACCAAACGTCGATCGTTCTGCACTCTGGTGGGAAATCTGTCACCCACCACAACAATGACGCACCGCCTTGAAGATATTGTTTAAATTCCTATTTTATCAACGTAAAGTAAACTGTGATCAAACCCCGATCGTTCTGCGCTCCGGTGGGAGATTAGTTTGACCATTGCCCTATTGACCCAAAACTTGTAAACTCCAGGGTGTTGTTAACAAAGGTATATGTACATCTAAATCAGAAACCATTTCCACACTTCAAAATAATATCTTCTACAAGCTTGAGAAGTACCTAACTAAAAATTTCCTATTTATTGCATATTTAAGGACAGTCTCAATCAACACTAGATTATTTTATTTCTTTACGGTTATCCCAGATTCAAAAATACAAATAGGCCTAGGTGGTTCACAGTTTAAGTATAGTATTCAATGGTTTTACTAAAAAAAAAGTTTTTTTACTATGTAAATGTAAATTTTAAAGAAGCCTACTTATCTCACTTACAAATATATAGGCCTAATACTATTATATTACAATTATTTTTATTTTACTTTATTTAGCCTAATTTATCAAATGTGCCCATCTTATCAATCGTGCCTAAATAATAAACATCCTGTTCTTAAGACCTGCATGATTTTTGTGTGGTACTTGTTAAATTGTGGTCCTCAACCTTTATAGGCCTACTTTTTCTTTTTCTTACCGGGTGTTATTTTAGGCCTGTTGGTTTTAACTTTGAATTGAATTGAATATTAATGACCATACTCATCAAATGACTATTATTACTCCAATGCATGTTATTTATTGATCTGTTGTTTATTCCAACTTCTTTCCTCCAGCTTGGCTTTCGCGGAGTAAGGAGCTCCAAGTTCCGACACGTGTACGGCGTGCCATCCCGCAGAGAACTTTGTTTTGAGAATATCAGTATAACTTGCAATGCTCACGATTCTAATTTCTGCGCGGTTAACCCCAAGTTTGTGGCTGTGGTCACGGAAGTTGCGGGAGGTGGAATATTCCTGGTTCTACCAGTTAAAAAGGTATGTACCCTATTGGAGTAATGATCAAATAAATAAAATTTCTATTTACATTTTATAGGCTTTCTAATCAGTTACAAGACAGATTTTCAGTACCTACAGAATAGAAATAGAACCAACATCATATAGTTGTATAATTTAATGAAGGGTTGACTCCTACAGTCCTACATATAATTAAAATATTTTTCAGTCCTCAAGTCTTTCTCAAAATGAGTGCCCAAAAATGTAATTGATTGAAAAATTAAAAGTGATACGAGAAAGTTTGTCAACAAAGCCTAGCTGACAATCTTTTCAAGCTTCTAAACCTGTCGGTATTAGCTTCCATGTGGTTAAAAACATGTTCAGCACGTTGTAGTCTTATCTGTAGCCAAAGGCATACTTATTAATTTAGGCCTAATGTGCCTAATGTATTTCAAAGTGTGTGATGTTCAATAGACTAGCCTACAGATAATTTTTTGTCATTACTCATTAATATTGTTTTCAAAAAATAACTCTGTATTTTTTTTAAATGCATTTCTGTTTTCTGTTAAAGTGGTATTTAACCGCTAAACTCAAAAAATATTTTCATTCAGGCTAACTAGAAATGAATTTAGCAACTAACAGAAAAAATTTGGGGCCACCGTGACCTCCCAAAAAATTGCCAAACATTTTATTTTTCGAGCTAGATCCCATCGGCAAAAATCTCCCATAAGAAATAATATGGGTACGATCTTTATGCCCCGTGACCTTGGAGGATTTTGATCCAAAAAAATATTGGCCATTATTGACGTACTCTACAGCCTTTTCTGTAAATTCCCTATATTTTGTTTTGAAATTTGGGCAAGTAGTTCGGTCAAAATATGCTGATTACCAAGATGGGGTGTGATTTTGGAATGCATATTTTTTAGGGTTGCCGTTCGATGTGAAAATCGTGATCGATAATCGGAGGCATCGAATCGATTATCATATCGAAATATATCGATATCATAGACCCAAATCGATTATCATATCAAATTCCAAATTGAGCCTAGGAAGCAGAAAAAACGCAAAATTGTAACACTAATACAAGAGATCATTAAGGATTAGAATGTTTAAAATAAAATTGAGGGCTGAATTTCAATTACACAGCCTATATTTTAATACGTCTTGACTTGCATCGGGTGTCACTGTTTACGTGTTCCAACAGTACGCGCATCTAGCGAGCGAGAGATAGTGGCGAGATCTCATCGACATTCGAGCTCACAGCCTTATCTCCTCCCAACCTCCTCGTCGTCGTTCTTTGAATAATAAAAAACTGCCACACTTGACTCATCTTGTTAGGCAGCGTCAGAAGTAATGGCAAATATCTTCTTTGGGTTTGGGACGGAAGAAACATCACGAATTCAATATAATTGGGCAGACTGACGCTAGAGAAGTTCACGCCACAACACGTCGAGCCGTACTGAATACATCGCAAATCGCAATCGGGCCGGGCGATGTTTTCGTATCGCCTTGTATCGCGCTGCGAGCGCATGCGCACTGGCGGCGGTGGGCGTGGCATTATACTTGAGCAGCGATTGGCTACTCCGACAACCAATCGGCGCGTTGATACGACAGCGCGGCATTTTTAAGCATGGTAAACCGCGAAAACATCGATGTCACTATTTAAATCGATAATCATATCATATCATATCAAAATACTTGAATCGATTATCATATCATATTACTGATATCGATAATCGATCGATATTTCGATTATCGACGGCAACCCTAATATTTTTGCGTGTTTGAGGGTATATTTGGGCACAGTTTCAAGACACGATGTTATAAAGGGGCATTTTAGATCGGTACTATGCTCTAGTGTCTATGTGGACCAAAAAAAAAGAAGGTATAAGCTTATTTGGGAAATTTTCCAAAACACCAATTTTCACTAATTTCTGGATCAAAAAAATTAAAAAATTCGTGTTAAATCACAGTTACAAGATATAATTTTTTAAACGGTCATTTAAGTGTAATATTGTGCTATAGATCACGTGGTAAAAATAATTTTGGGGGTTTTTAGCCCCTTTAACCATTTTGGCCATAATCAGAGATACTTTTTTAGCCTTTTTGGTTTTTGGTGCTGCGGTGAACATATTTTGTAAAGTGCTACAAAATGCTAATTTACTAAAAATAAGGTTTTCCCATACCTGTTGAGAACTAGTTAGACAAGGGAGCACAGCAACAGTTTTACAACAGAACTGGATGGCACTCAATCTGTTTTTATGTGAGTTCGTCGAAGAACAATCGTACGACTGAACCAATTGCATTGCAATTTTTACCAACAACTGGGACCAGTTATATGGGTGCTAGTAACATTTTCAGCAAAAGCCGTTATGATTCAAACGTAGGCCTACAAGAAACACTAAATTGAAAATAGTCTGAAAATTTGTAGGCCCTTTAGAATGTTTAATTTAACGACAATGGCTTTTGTTCTTGGGCCCTAAACAATTCATTTTGCCATTATTAATAAAATCCAGAAATTGAAAAAATCTATCCTGACCTACTAATACGCCTACAGGAGTGTTTCCCGATCAATGAAATTAAGAAATAATAAGTCGTTATTACCAAAAGATTTATCAGATTATTTTCTATCAGGCGGTAAAGGGTGAATGCATGGCAGTGACCAAGGTATGCCTATACCAAATCTCCATGCTCAAGGTTCTCAGAAATTCTTCTGGAATAGCCTATATTGATTAGTTATTACCGGTACTGATTAGTGATTACTAGGCATTGCAATCTTAGGCTACCTCTGTACGGGCTGTGTTTTCCATAATATTGTATGCATTTCCAAAGATGTTTTATCTTAGTGTTAGCCTAGGCCTAGGCCTAGATGAATAAAATACAAAATACAATACAAATTTCAATTTCTTTGTATGGCCTATGCTTGCTGAACCACTCGGCATGTAATTCTCCATTTGATTGTCTTGTAATTATAGACTATCATGAATTCATGATGTATGTTATTATTATGCAATCCTTCATAAATGCATAGGTCTACAGAAAATATATGGTATATTAATTTTTTTACTATCTTTCCAGACTGGCAGAGTTGACTCTTTTACCAGCCGTGTGACAGGTCACCGTGGCCCAGTTTTGGACATTAAATGGAATCCTTTCAATGACAATGTTATCGCATCATCCTCCGATGATTGCACAGTAAGTAGGAACTAGACTACCAGTAGGTCTAGTTTTGTTTTGTTATGCATTAAATGCCTATATGCCATGATTAGGAATGCATCGCTTAAACGTTTAGAGTTTTATATAAATGTATAAACGTAATTGTAAAAAAAAGAATGAAATGTTATTTTGTACACAGGCTAACAAATTAGGCCGATAATTCTCTAAGAGTGCTTAATTTTTGTGGAGGTGCCGGGTCCCAGGATATATTAAGGCTTCTTATCTGTCACACACATGGTGGAAGTGCCGGGTCATTAAATGCGAGTGTCAGAATAAAACCGTAGTTAATAGGGAATTTGCATAAGTTCCAGATATCGGTAAAAGTATGTGCAATATGTAGATAATCGTCTAAAAATGATATAAACGATAATTTAAGGTTTTTAAAGTTAATTGTTCAATATCTATTGAGGGTCAAAGTTTGACCTTTTAAATTTCCCGCACATTTATTTTGAAACGGCTGCCTACGTCACCGCACAGTATAACCCATCTCTTACAGTAGCGAAACTTCAATGCACTGCCTGCAGAGTGATTTGCTGTCGTGGTCGGCTGCGCGCATCCGCTACACTAGCGCGACCTGGCCAAAGTACGAGTCATTTTGAGTGAACTAAAAGCATCCGCCATCTAAAAGTCAGTGCTTTACAACATACAAATCGTGGACGGCGGTGCGCCCAGACAGGAAAGCTATAATATCTCTACCGCTCTCCGTGTAAGTAACATACGTAGCAACATGTATAGATAGAGCTTCTTGCCGCTACACTAGCGCGACCTGGCCAAAGTCAGAGTCATTTTGACTTTGAGTGAACTAAAAATGTAAACAAACAATTGACGAATGCCGAAGAATGTGAAGCTAATCATATTTTGCAAGGGCTAGGCCTAGCCTAGGCTATTTAAATTGCAGTCAAAACAACTGCAAGTACCTAATGATGGTAATTTTTATATTATGTATCAACCATTATAACCTACATTACTAATACCTGGTGCCTAGGCCTAGCCCCTAGGCCCTAGGGGCCCTAGGCTAGGCTCTAGGCCGTAGGCTTTGAAAACGACATACATAATATGTATGTCATCATATTATTATCAGTAAACAAAATAATAACGTCAGACAAAACTTATATCCAGGTCATATCCAGCTGTAGCAGTATTATCACGTCATAATAGTGCAAAAAAATGACATCGTTTTCAATTCAGATCAAAAAGTCACTGCCGTGGCACTGTCATCGTTAGTTCACTTTAGTGCTCGTACCTTCGCTAGGGGCGCGCGTGTCGGTTTATCAGCGTGTTTTGCTAGCAAGTCTCGCTACTGTAAGAGATGGGTTATACTGTGGTCACCGGCCCTCATGACGAACACGGCCGCCTAGATACACAACAAAATTCCCTCCTTTTACCAAAGTCTTTGGTTTACACAACAATGGCAAACAATAAAAAACAGTTCATGTCCTAAACCAAGTTTTATAATCAACATTGTGTTTTTACTTATTATCAATTAAAATGTGGTTAAATCTTATGTTGTGATATTACTAAATGTATAAAATAAAATATTAAGCATATTAGAACAAACTAGATGTCAAAATGAGCTTCCACAGCTTAGATAATCTCCGAAAGCGAGTAAGTAAAGTGATATATCGTTACGTGATTGGTTGATAGTGGCCATGAAGGCTGATGACGTATGACCTGTTTTTTCCCGCCAAAATATGTAGGAAACTTTCACCCTTGTAGCGATAGCTGCAGGCTGGATTAAAGTGCACGGCTTTAAGATAAACTGCAGCAAAACCATCTGCACCTACTTCACGATGAGTCACAATCCCTTCAAGTTCAACATCACTCTTGATGGCGAACAGATTAAACAGACAGATGAGATGAAGTACCTTGGCGTGACTCTCGACAAAAAATGACCGGCAAGATCCACTTTGAAAAGGCTGCAGAGAAGGGCCAAAAACGACTACGACTCCTTCAAAGGGTAGCCGGTGTGTCCTGGGGCGCAAAACTAGACACTCTGGCGCTGACCTACAAAACGTACATCAGACCAGCCATTGAGTACGGCACCGAAGTCTTTCCTGCCGCCGCCGCAACGCACGCCAGCCATGTCGACAGAGTCCAAAATCGAGCCCTTCGCCTCATAACGGGAGCAGTGAAAACCACCCCAATTATCGCCATGGAGTGGTTCAGCCAAATTGAGCCTCTACAGCTAAGAAGAGAGCAGCGCGCTGTCCAACTGCACGAAAACTGGCGCGCCTAAACCCCGACAAATGGCTCAACTACCCAACCTCAAAAGTCAAGGCGCACACTAACTTTGCTGAAACAGTCCACCAACTGAAGAGTAAAAACTGTCCCATCCTCCTAGAAGCACCACGTGCACCACTTGACGTACCACTCCCAGAGCTTCTGCCGGACAAGTCCAATCAGCTTGCCCCGGGGACCAAAATTGACGGCATCGAGAAGAAAGATGACCATGACCATAAAGAACTGAAAGAGCTTGCCGAGAAGCACCTGAAGAAGCACTTTCCTCTTCAAGAGTGGGTGCACATCTTCACAGACGGCTCCTATGACTCGGCTACAAACAGAACAGGTTACGGCATCCACTGCATCTTCTTTGAAGAAGCCACTCCAATGGGAGCTGGCGAAACATACTTCGACGCTGAGGTCGCAGCCATTGCCAGGGCGGCCGAAAAAATCGCCGAGACCCCCACCTTCCCCCTCAACAAGACAAAATTTGTGATCCTAAGCGACAGCGTCTCAGCCATCCAATTTGTCTCTCAAGCAGCGAACCTCCATCCTAAATCGCTGCTTTTCAAAAACTCCCTTGTCGGCATCCGACAGCAAAACAAACTATTAGAGACTCAATGGATCCCCAGCCACTGCAAGATCATGGGGAATGAAAAGGCAGACTTCTTGGCCAAAAGTGCCACAAAAGCACCGCAACCACCAGCAGCGCCTCTCTCCTACCAAAATGTCAAAACTAAGATCAAGTCAACCACAAAAAGGATCTTCAGAAACACCACAGAAGAGACTTCACGACTAAAGAACTGGTGGACCGAGATCAAAAAAGGGCCAGACAAAGACTGGTCGAGGAAGACGGCCACCGCCCATTTCCGGCTTGTAACCGGTCACGACGTCTTGCAGCACCACCTGCACCGCTTCAACATTACCAACGAAGTGGCTACCTGCAAACTTTGTAATTTAGAAGATCAAGACAGAGCGCATCTCTTCAGATGCGCCGCCCTCAAGAATGACATTGACTCCCTGCCCGATGACCTGAGCAGGATAGAAAAGGAGGCAGTCTTATATTGGATAGCAAGACAGAAGAATGGCTGAAGAGGCCAACTTTGCACAAGAAAAAAAAAAAAAAAAAAAAAAATGAAAATATTATCAAAATCAAGAAAATAAGATATTTTTGTGTAAAGGAAGGTGGCCTTAACCCAGTAAAACCATAAAATATGTTATGCAAATTCGGATTCCCTATTGTTTGTCGACCGGTCATAAGTACAAAATTGCAATTTTTGTTTTAAAACCTAGGCCTCCGCCTGCCGATTATTATTATTTTATTTTATTCAGAAAATCGGGCTTAAAAACATTTAAACACAGAAATTTCAAGGGGTTAAACGTTTAGGAAACAAAATGCTTTAGCCTTTTCCCCATCCCTAGCCATGGTACACATTTTAATTTTAAGCTCTTGGAAATTACCAAGTAGCCTATCAGATTACCAGGTTAGTTCAATAGCCTCAGGCCTAAGATCCAGTAAATGCTTACCAATTATTATCATAGGGCTACAGTAGACTTACCTAATAACCTTCCTATGTCTTCTAGGTAAAATTGTGGCACATTCCAGATGAGGGTCTGGTCACCCCTCTCACCGATTGGTTGGTGGAGCTACGAGGTCACAAGCGACGAGTGGGTCAACTAGAATGGCACCCTACAGCACAGAACATTCTTGTCAGTGCTGGTGCAGACCGGTTAGTGATCAACCTTTAACACTTTAAGCGCCACGCCCGCGTATACGCGGGCTTAGGCGAGGTCGCTCCTAGGCCACTCCCCCGTATACGCGTTTTACTTCTCCCGCTTTTTTTTGTAATTAATATAAGACGATATATTGTAGATATCGACGTCTGGTAAATTGCAAACGCTTGCGACATATTACGGCAAAGTGATGAAGCTTCAAGTGCAACATTTCGATTGTCGGTGTTTTTGAAACGAGCGTGAATGTTTGATGTCGTGTTACCAGTTTCATTGTCAAAGGCGCGCGCCTCGAGTGAGCATGGCTAAACGGAACTTGACTTCGCGCCAAAATAAAATCATTTCAACAGACGATATTGTGGAGATAATTTTGACAGCTGAATCCGATGAAGAACCGTGTGACAGTGATGTGAGCTCTATTTATGATCAAGGAAGTGATAACAGTGACCAAGAACTATCAAGTAATCAGGAAAGTAAGTCTTTACCGAGGCCTACAACAGAACATGTTGCCGTGTGTCGTCCACTCTTGCTTTGCCCTAAGACAACATCTAGGCCTATTCGATCAAACAAGGTAAGAAGATTAATTTTTGATTATGATGAAGACGAGCTCGATTTAGAGAACTTTACTTTCGGGGAATCAAGTGAACACAGGCCTATTCCGAAACCTACAATTTTTTAAAAAGAACTCGGCCCAGGGCGTGTGACCGATGCCAGAAAACCCGGCGCTTAAAGGGTTAACACTGATTGAGATCTACTAGCACTAAACTGCTTTTGTATCCCTGTCCCAAACCCCGTCTTCATTAAATTCAAACACTTAACTACACTTCTATTGCCATAATGTGATAAACTAGTGGGAATATACTATACACTGCTCTTTTAAATAAAGAAAAACTATGTAGGTAACGATATTTCGACAACTATTCAGTCGTCTTCAACTGGTTAATGACATTTGACAGTAACAACAGTAAGAAAAACTTGGTTTACTTCATTGATTTTTATTGAATTTTTATTGATTTTTTATTCTTACTGTTATAAGTTACTGTCAAATGTCATTAAACCAGTTGAAGACGACTGAATAGTCGGCAAAATATCGTTACCTACATAGTTTTTCTTTATTTAAAAGAGCAGTGTATAGTCCCACTAATTCATCACAATATTATATTTTATTATTATTATTATATATATATATATATATATATATATATATATATCGCAGTGTCCGGCAGAGTATGTAGGCCTTACCACTAATGAACTGAGAACCCGTATGACAGGCCACCGTCAAAGTGTCAAACAGATGGATCCAGACAAACCTGTGGCCCAGTATGCTGTTGAACACAGCCTCCCTTTCAAAGACTGTTTCACAACGAGAATCATCAAGGCGCTTCCCGATGACTGCAGGCAGTTGGAGCTAAGAAACTGGGAGCTATCTCACCAACACATCACCAGATCTCGCGAGCCTCCTAACCTGAACAACAGGTAGCAGGCGCGCCCTGCTCTGCCTCCCCTAGACCTAGTTCCACCTGCTACCACCCACCGACAGCGCCTTCATTGTACATACCATGCTAGCTTTAGAACTACTTTTAGTATCTCTACTCACGCTGCTGTGATAAAGATCACTAGTTGGTCGAAACGTATCAGCAACTTTGTCTACTCATCTATTTGTGTCTGTGCGACCTACCTAACGTTTTTCAAGGTAAGCTGTCGTCCTTCTGTACCTTTCCCTCACTGAAACATTTTTTCATGTTCCCAGTTTAAGTATATATATATATATATTGATTCATAGCAGTTGTCGAAAAAGTTTGCCCCGACTGGGGTTCGAACCCAGAACCTCCGGCTTAACGTGCCATAGCTTTACCAATTAAGCTACCGGGACCACAGAACAAACCTTTACTAAACTGCTATTTGTTGTGATTGTTGACTTGCATGACAAACAATCACAACAAATAGCAGTTTTGTAAAGGTTCGTTCTGTGGTCCCGGTAGCTTAATTGGTAAAGCTATGGCACGTTAAGCCGGAGGTTCTGGGTTCAAACCCCAGTCGGGGCAAACTTTTTCGACAACTGCTATGAATCAATAACTATGTCCTTAAAGCGGGCTTATGCTTAAAAAACCTAATATTCATATATATATATATATATATATATATATATATATTAAGTTTTTAAGGCTTTCGTGGCCCGAAGTATTAGAATCACAATTGTAAACTTGTCGGGTTATTTCGCCACGTCGATTTGACTTACCCATGTCAACGTTTCTGGACCGCTCTGGGCCCCGTCATCAGGACGACTGACTGCTGAAGCTCTCGCTCGGACTAGTTGAGTCGGAAGTAGATGCGCAGTTGTTGATACTGCGCATCGTCAATCAAACACTGCCTAATAGTAAAAGTTAAAAGCACGTGACCACACGTGTTGTCAAGGTAAAATATCGTTATTTCTCATTCGCGCGTGACATAGCACGTGTTGTCATAGTTTTCCTATTAAGAGTCGAAAGCAGGGCCGAGCGCTTTCAAATTTTGCGGTGACTACCTAAACTAAATCGTCCGCTATCGGTAGCTCTGTCAATACAGTTGCGTCTTCTCCCCTAGGGTCCTAGGCTACCCGCATTACCAGCCACGTTTCAAACCACGAGATATTATTTGGTGGCGAGTTGGATGATTTTATGCGACTGACTGCCACATCCAGGAAAACGCTTAAGTCCCACCGCGTTGTTGGATGAGCGTAATTGGAGCATTGAGCTGCCATGTGTTATGCGGATTTTCTGTTGTTCTGAGAAAAAATCATAACTTCATTGAAGTTTATTTTTAAAATTATTTAAAAGAAATAAAAAATAAACTTTAATTTTTAATTTTTACAATTAATCGTAATTTTAAAAATCAAAAAAATCGTAAAATTGCGATTTTCATGAGAAATAATTTTTCGATTGCGTTAAAAAACGTGGCAGTTCTTAGTTCAAAGATTTCGAAGGTCTCCAGAAAATTTCATCGCAATTGGAGTATCGGTTTAGCCGGAATCGTGCTAACAGACACAAAAATACAAATAGAAAAAAAAGAAAAAAAAAAGAAAAACATTCTGGATTTTTTTCTCCAGTGTAGTGAAATGGAATCTTCGCTTCGCACGCTACGCTCGCCACGCTCATCCAATTATAATGTACATCTCATGTATAGAGACGTAAATTACACTGTAGAAATATCGGCAGAAGGTTTTAAAACTATTGAAAGTGCCCTAATTGTAATGACAAATGTTTTACGCTCGTCTCAAGTTAGCGTGCATCTGCATAAGTATCACTGGAGACCGCCCGCTCACCGTAGTCGTGTTGGCTCACTGGTCAGCACGCTTGTTTTGAATGCGAGAGGTCGCCTTTTTTATAAAACATTTTTTACTTTTTTTACTCATCCCATTAGTATTGTTCACTCTAAATTTATGACGGAAACAATTTTTATGACTTTCCGGTGCAAATGGCGAAGGCCTTCTCGCATTCCGCATTCCATAGTCGTGTTGAGCCCATAGATAATCACAGAAGTTGTAACGTAGATAATTGTGTACTTCTTGTTTATTTATTAAGATTAAGGACGCGTCAACCGTTAGGTCATAATGCACCACTCTAGCCTAAGGGTGGTGGGGAGGAGGGGCCCATGCTGGTCAGAACCAGCCACGGGTAAGGGGAGGAAGGGGGGTTTCTCACGTCGCGGTCGTCATCGTCTTTGTCATCGTTCGTTGTGTCATTGTCATCGTCGCCGGGGGGTCGTCAAGGGAAGGGGCAAGGTCCCCGACGACGATTGCCAGAGCTCGCCTCTAGTTTCGGGGAGTAAGATACTCCGCTCTTTCTAGCTGATGTTTGCGAGGTGGACTTTTTCTCTTGAATCGCCTTTTACGATAAGCAGAGCCATGCTCTGGGCCAATTCTACCCCGGGCCCAGAATTAAAAAAGAGTTGCACCATGTGATAGCGCTAAACAAAAAGAACACTTTGGGATTACAGTTCTTTACGTCTTTCTTTGCCCCGATCATGGTATTGAGGTTTGCGGCAACTTCAGGGGCGTCTTTGTACCTAGGCCAACTAGGCACGGGTCCAGGGGCGGCAGCCCTTGGGGGGGCGGCACAAGAAGCGAAACAAATTCAACAATGTTAGTTTAATTATTTAATTATTTGTTTTGTTTTTATTATATCGTATTATGTAATTTTAGATTTTAAAACGTGTTTTTGGAGCTTTTAAAATTTGAAAATTTGCAAAAATTTCGCCTTTGGCGATCGGTCCTTCGTACAGCTATAGCATTAGTCGGGGCCTACATGGTTGGCTTGGTCGCTTTGGTTTACTGTTCCCCACTGAAAATCAGTTATATGACTGAGTGGGTAGACTCTAAATACGAATATTTATTTATTTATTTATTTATTTAGTCTTCTTATCCCGATCCCGTAATAAAAGGGTTCGTAAAGTAAGACTCTTGCGTGTTTTACTGTGGTGCTAGCTGCTGCATGCAGCATCTGAGACGACAATTTTGTTGCAGAATAGAAGAAAATTTAAATTTAAAACCGTTACCTAAACCTTTTAGTAGTGAGTTGGGTTGGTGGTGGTATGGGGGGGGGGCGGCAAAATTTAATTGTCTAGGGGCGGCTCACTACCTAAATACGGTATATTTCATCCGGGATGTAGCTTTACGATGATGTAATATACACAAGAACACCGAAAAAAAAATAGCAATGCAATATTATTACTAAATAGATTGCGTACTTATGTACACAAGTATAATTTCAATTGAAAATATTTTGCATTTATGATTTTAAATTGTGGGTCATAATTATGCCAGTGCTATTCAAAGTCCAACAATGACACACAAAAACATAAGTTGCATGCTTTCGGAGAATAATAAGTTTGGTGTTACAAAAAACAATTTTGAATACATGTTTGTGGTGTACAGCACTAAACACAAATACATTAGACTAGGAAAACGCTAAAGTCCCGCCGCGTTGATGGATGATCATTTTTTGTAAGTTTTTTGTTTGCGTTTTTTGCGTTTGTTTGCACTTTTCCTTTGCAAGTGCTTTTTGAATGCATTGTAGGTGATTGTTGTCAAGTTTCTATTGTTACTTGTTAATTGTTGTTATAAACCTAAAACAACTCATTAAAACCTTTATTTCTATGGATTATGGATAACTTTTTCAACTTTTTCTTTCAAAAGGTACTACATTAACATAACCTTAATGTCCATGTGAAATATGAACGTTGTACCACTACCCGTTTGGTCAGAATCAGACCAAATGTCACGAAAATATCGCACTAAAAATCGAAAAAGTACGATATTCATAAGAAATATTTCTTCGATTGTGCCCAAAAACAATACACCTCTAAGTTTAGAGATTTCGAAGGTCCCTTCCAATTTTCATCAAGATCGGTTATGCCGTTTGCCTGGTTGTTAGCTAACAAACAGACAGAAAAAACCAACAATAACAAACACCCGAGCTATATTTTTTGGGGGTCAGTGAAATTGAAGTCTTCGCTTCGCTCATCCAAAAACTGATGTGACGCTCCTGAGCGATTGATGCAAGAACCAATCCCTATGCAAGAATTTTTAAAGATGTTGTAAAAAGTAGCTTACATACACTGCTAGCTGTCACTACATTTACAACCAGGTGTTTAGTACTTACATAGTCCCACATTCCCCACTACTATTTTGTTTGATGTTTAGGAGAAGCATAGCATAGCTAATGAAGTTTCACTCTAAACAGTGAAACAGTTTATGTTGATTTGATAGCCATTAGCCACCAAAGGCGAAACATGCAACAAAATGGTCAAAAGTATGGTAACCAAATTTAAAGAATAAAAATACCCGCCACTCTCATCTTGGAGTAAAAGCATGCCGAGTATAGATACATGCATGGGTAAGAATACCACAATGTTGAATGTATAAATCAGTAATCATCGTCTCGCAAAGCAACATTGACCTTGTGAGACTGACGAAAGGTCACGACTGCAGCGCGAGAAGGATGGGAGCGCACACGCAGAATCAGCTACCCAATAAAAATATACTTGTGAATATACTGAGACATTTTAAAATACAAAAACTTGCAAATCAAATTCGTATTTTTGGAATAGAGAGATCTCAAAACAGATTTGAACGTGGTTTTTCAAATCACTTTTACATTACAGTAACGTACATACATACACTACATAGTTACATTGCACATCTGCCACGTACTAAAAAATAACCCAGTGTTCTTCGTAGCCCATCAAATCAAAATAAAATAAAAAATTTCCAATGCAGCAACAAACACAACAATTGATATTTTCCACCTTTCCCACTGCATTCCACCGCCATCTAAATCAGCAAATCATCAAATGAACACTGAAAATTTGCACTGCCTTTTGTTTAACATTTTTATTTAATGACAGGAGCATTGAACAAAAAGAAAAAGGGTATTGTTTCCGTAAATTTTTGTTAGCCTAGGACTATCATCCCCTACTATTGTTCAACTACATTAGGCTTTCTGTAATCAAAACTAGTTATTTTTTGCGGGAGTGTCAGAACACGGTCGTGCAGGCCTAGGGCTGGCTAGGAGAGGCCTAGGAGTTGTCAAACGTGATGTGTTTGTATTCATATTTCTAGTCATATAGCCTAAGGTAACTTGAAGCTTACACTGTTGTAATATAAATAATTTTCATCGTCTGGGCCTAGGCCGGGATGGTTTTTGTTTTGATTTATGAGCGTAATGACAACTTTTCTCTTTTTACGCATAGACACAAAATTAAAAAATGTCGTCCATCTGTTTACGTATTTTCTTGGGCGAGGCGTTCGTATAGCCTGAGCTGCCGTTATCGTCTTTCGTACATACGATCCTAACGCACAGACGCGGAACTCCGTGCAGCCACCAATCCCCATTTTAGGCGCAATTCCGTGCCTTTTTGTGTAGCTTTTACTGATGAAATTTAACGATTATATCCATAATTATGGATCAAATAAGATCAACTTTCACCACAGTGTTCGAAATAGTAAAATTAATGCGTCGCTGTCATGAAACATGGATATTACTTATTTCAATGCAGTAAAGTGCATCATCAAGTTCCCAAGTTATCATTTTTTTCCGAAGCAATAACCGACTAAAGAAAAAAATAGACAAATGCGATGTGTTCAAAAATTTATTTTTGAGTATAGTTGAATTTTTCCATAATTATTTGATCATAATTGTAGAGCTTGTTATTTGATTTCTAACCCTCTGCAGCTGCGCCTGAAACCTGTCTATGCATTAGGCTCTTAAAGTTCGTATTTAACACTTCACACGCGGGCGTTACAAATTTAACACTCAAGTGGTTAACTGCACTGCCACTTGGTTCACTACCCTGTCCACGAGTTCTCAAACGTGTCATTATAGTATTGTTATTTAAAAGCCTATCCTTATCGTTAGAAATTAAAACGTTAGAGTTTAAAACACTAGAATTAGCTATGACTGTGTGGTGTTGTCCCCCGTTTCAGACGATTTCAAGGCTGGTGCTAACGGAGTCGAAAATGTAGCAGATTGAGTAACTTTAATTGCCGGTAACCAAGTATCACTAATCTTATAAAGACCTTTATTGTCATCAGCGTTGATATTGTGAGGTTTCTTTATCACTTCAATGGCTTCCCGAATTAATCTGGGCCACAGCCTATTCTCTTGTTTAAGTATCCTGACTTCATTAAAATCAAATGCGTGAGTACTGTCAGTAATATTGTCGACCGCATGTTTAGCTACAGCCGATAAGTTAACTTCAGCCCGCCTACAATTTCCTTTGTGATCCCTTATCCTGTCCTGCACTGTTCTCCAGTTTGTTTGTTTGTCTACATTGGACAAACTGGGAGAACAGTGCAGGACAGGATAAGGGATCACAAAGGAAATTGTAGGCGGGCTGAAGTTAACTTATCGGCTGTAGCTAAACATGCGGTCGACAATATTACTGACAGTACTCACGCATTTGATTTTAATGAAGTCAGGATACTTAAACAAGAGAATAGGCTGTGGCCCAGATTAATCGGGAAGCCATTGAAGTGATAAAGAAACCTCACAATATCAACGCTGATGACAATAAAGGTCTTTATAAGATTAGTGATACTTGGTTACCGGCAATTAAAGTTACTCAATCTGCTACATTTTCGACTCCGTTAGCACCAGCCTTGAAATCGTCTGAAACGGGGGACAACACCACACAGGTCACAGTCATAGCTAATTCTAGTGTTTTAAACTCTAACCTTTTAATTTCTAACGATAAGGATAGGCTTTTAAATAACAATACTATAATGACACGTTTGAGAACTCATGGACAGGGTAGTGAACCAAGTGGCAGTGCAGTTAACCACTTGAGTGTTAAATTTGTAATGCCCGCGTGTGAAGTGTTAAATACGAACTTTAATAGGAAAACTATGACAACACGTGCTATGTCACGCGCAAATCAGAAATAACGATATTTTACCTTGACAACACGTGTGGTCACGTGCTTTTAACTTTTACTATTAGGCAGTGTTTGATTGACGATGCGCAGTATCAACAACTGCGCATCTACTTCCGACTCAACTAGTCCGAGCGAGAGCTTCAGCAGTCAGTCGTCCTGATGACGGGGCCCAGAGCGGTCCAGAAACGTTGACATGGGTAAGTCAAATCGACGTGGCGAAATAACCCGACAAGTTTACAATTGTGATTCTAATATATATATATTATTGTTGTATCGGCTTTTGGGGTTTTCGTCCACGTGTAGTGTTTATTAGGTGGTGGTACATACCTTTTAAAACAACGTTTCGCCGGAATGTCCTCCAGCATCATCTCCAGCATCCAGCATCATCCAGCGAGCACTGACTGTGCACAGTCCGTGCTCGCCCATCGGAGAGGAAGCAGAGAAGCAAGCCCGGTCCTGTCAAAAAAACCTGAAGATGCTGGAGGACATTCCGGCGAAACGTTGTTTTAAAAGGTATGTACTATGTACCACCACCTAATAAACACTACACGTGGACGAAAAACCCAAAACCCGATACAACATCAGAATCGGTCTACGTAAACCTTCGTCATAACATATACTGTATATTATTATTTATATTATATTTATATTATATTATCCTCACCTGCTCTAAAAGTTTCATTAATATTAATAACTTCTATTGCCCACTCATATCAATATCATATTCCCTAAATGTAAACACACATTGACTGTAGTGCCTATTTTTGCTCCATGTCAATTTCCCTCCATCTTTGACTACCTAAGTAATTTGATAAATGATAATATTGTATTAATGCATTTTTTTTGTTATGTATTTTATTAGCTGCTGTTGGATTACATACATGATGTAGGCCTACAACATAATCTTTATTTTCTCGTATCATTTTTATATACATCATACATAGGCTTCATCTAGTTCTACATGGTGTTTGTAAATTATTTTAATTAAGATTAGATCATTATTTTTTATTAGACCTCAACCCTATAAAATCATATTGAGAAAAAAAAATTGTAATTTGGATTAGGTAGTACAGTTAGTGTTTTTTGATAATGTTTAAACTTAAAAGTAATAAATTTTAATTCATTCAGTTCAGAGTTATTTTGTGATATTTTTACTTGACTATCTTGGCATAACAGTGTGTTGTTTTTGTGTAAAATGCATAGTTTTGAACAACTACCCTACATAGGTCCTACAGTTTTTTAAGTTCATAATAATTAATAATTATTATGTATGCCCTGCCTAGACGGAGACCTATATACCTTTTTTGTTTGTTGAAGATGGCAAATCAACTTTCAGTTCAGTGTCAGTATAGGCCTAATGAGAATACCATGGTGTAGCAAATGGCAGTACAATCAATCAATTTCCTTATTTTGTTTGTATTAGACTCCTGATTGTTTGGGACGTTGAGTCTGGACAAGCGGTGAGTGCCATTGACTGTCATCCAGACATCATTCACAGCCTGAGCTTCAACCGAGATGGCTCCTTGCTAGCGACTACGTGTAAAGACAAGCTCCTCCGAGTTATTGAACCTCGTAAAGGCATCGTACTCTCGGTAAGTCGTTTAGTAAGATGCCCAGTGTTATTTTAGGCAACTTGGAATAGCCCTTTTTGCTGCAGACCTCTGCGACTACAAAATTGCATTTCATTGTCTGTGGCTAAGAACAGAATATAAAATTGAACAACTCAATAAGAAGTTTATGTTCAACAGTCAAGTTTTGTGAATGTCTGCTTGTAATACCCAATAAATTAATAATAGCTCAATTAGTCAATTTGCTCCATCAGTAAGTAGTGGTCACCGTAATTTTTCTGCACCGCTAACAGAGCTCACTGAATAACGTAATTCATTTAATTACCAGGACCAAACGTTAGTTCGAAATCTCAATTTAAAAAATACAAAATCTGTTGGAAATGGGTTGGGATTTCAATATTTAAATTGCTCTAAAATATAATACACAAACACATGCTATTGCTAACCTCATATCCTCACGACTACAGCTGAAATAAATAAAAATAATAATTTTAATTACTGTTTCGATCATAAAAATTATATTTTATGTATTTAACTGCGGTCAAGTGTGTTCTTGCTTTTTATTTGTGCATCATACTATATTATGATAATTATGTTATTGACAAATTTATTTTCTATTCATAGGAAGGAATATGCCATGCAGGGCCCAAGGCCAGTAAGGTAGTGTTCCTGGGTAACACAGGACGCCTATTGACCACGGGGTTCTCTCGTCGCTCGGACCGACAAATTGCCATCTGGAGTCAAAGTCGTCTTGATACCCCTCTCTGTATGGAGACACTTGACTGCTCTTCTGGCGTGGTTTTCCCATATTATGATCATGACACGAAGGTTGTCTATTTGGCAGGCAAGGCAAGTAGGCTGATATATGAACAATATAATAGTAAATTCAATCTTTATTTGTATTTGTATTTTACTTCCGTTGACACTGTAGAGATGTTCAAGGATATTTTTTTCAGTATTGATATCGGCGCAATTTTGACGATATCATATCGCGATATCGAAATTTCAAAAATAATATCGGATCGCTCTAACCTCTAATGAGTCTAAATGTTTCATGACCTTTATGGATCATCATTTCCATTCTAGCCTTGCACATTTAAGAACCGGTTTTTGCCTGCTATTTTTTAGGGAGATGGCAACATTAGATACTACGAGGTATCAGATAGAGCACCATGGCTGCATTACCTGGGCCAGTACCTTTCTGGCTCTCCTCAGGTAAATAGCCTAACAGTTTTGCTCAACGGTTCCTTCACTGCAAGAAACATCTAGGAATCAATTACCCTCGATTCCTTTACCAATCAATATTGAATTTGAAGTAGGGATGTTGAAACTCGACTTTTTTGCCATCCAGGTGGCAGGTACCCGTTCACAATATCCCTGAACTATCAAAGTACTTACACTAAATAATCGAGTGGGTGTCTAAATTATCTGTCGAACAATGTGCAACTCGTTGATTATTGTAGTACAATAGCCAAGATGTAATTTTGTCGTATACATAGGATTTTACATTTAACAACTTTAACAGGCCAGCATTTCAAAATCACGTCATGTTGTAAAAGCGAGAGGCAGACTGTGCCAGAGTGGGCAAGCCATCGAGCCCATGATGACTCCTCCCACCCGTTGCACATCATGGGTTGTTGTTTGGACCGGCACCTCAACCATTCCCGAAAAAAAATTACCCAAAAGTACTCGAACAACAACACAACAATGGTCACTAAATAGTACCCAAACCCAACCCGAAATTTCGGGTACCCGCACACCTCTAGTATACACGTTGTTGAAGCCTACAGTGGCTTTCAGTTCGGCTTGTCAGCAGTCAAACCGGTTTCTAAGGGAGGTTCTCTAGGTTAACGTAGCCTCAGGCGCTGACAAGCCGAACTGAAAGGAATTTTAGACCAACATAATATATATATGCCTAGAGTTAATTTTATTAGAAATGAGTGTTTTGTTTGATAAACTTGGCTTGTTGATACGTTGATTATAAGATACCCGTAGGCTAAGTGTGTTTATTTTTTAAGTGATGCCAATGTGAAAATATATTTGAAATGTCGTGATTGTGTGGTTGTATATACAAATTATAATTAATTGTGGCTGTTAGACTAATATGTTGTCAACTTGCATTTCATCCACTGTGTATCTTGATGTAGTAGGGCCTACCATATTTTGTATTGACTATGAACATAGCAACTAGTGCTAACTAGGAAAACGCTTAAGTCCCGCCGCGTTGTTGGATGAGCGTAATTGGTGCATTGAGCTGCCATGTGTTACGCGGATTTTCTGTTGTTCTGTGCAAAAATCATTACTTAGTCGAAGATTTTTTTTTAAATTAAATAAAATTAAATAAAAATTAATTTAATTTTTTTAATTCATCGTAATTTTAAAAAAATAAAAAAATCTAAAATTGCAATTTTCATAAAAAATAATTATTCGATTGCGCTCAAATTTAACACAAGTACATTAATTCATAAAATTAAAGGTTCTGTGAAAAAATCATTACAATAGGATAAAGCATGGAGGTGTTATAAGTCAAAGAAATTTTTTAAAAATCGAAAAAAATCGTAAAATTGCGTTTTTTATAAGAAAAAATTTCCCGATTGCGCTCAAAAACGTGGCAGTTCTAAGTTCAGAGATTTCGAAGACCTCCATAAAATTTCATCGCAATCGGAGTATCGGTTTAGCCGGAATCGTGTTAACAGACACACAAAAATACAAAAAAAAAGAAAGAAAAAAAAAAAAAAAAAAACATTCCGGATTTTTTTCTCCAGTGTGGTGAAATGGAATCTTCGCTTCGCTCGCTACGCTCATCCAATGAATAAAGAACACTACTAGGCCTACATGTACTATGGTAACTAGGGCTGCCCAAAATGTAGGCCAATATATCGTTTTCATTTCATTTTATTTTTTTTATTTCATTTTTTATTTACTATTTATTTTAAATCATGAAATGCTTGGTGTGGCAGTGAGTTATGTTTCTGCAGCGCTTTTCCCCTCCTACGCCACCAACTACATATTGCTAGTCATTTTGGCTTCGGGCCAAGACTCTTGCTGCTTTGTTTGCAAGTATTGTTATGATTGTTCTTCATGTCCCTGTCCCTTTAACAATAACTTGTATGTTGTCATGTCTGCATTGCCGGCGGGCGGCCTTGGCCACGCCCGAAGAACCCAATTTTAAAAAAACGATTTTCGACTTGAAAAGTTTTGATATCGAATCATGATATCGATATATCCCCTTTTGATATTGATATGATTTTTTTATCGTTGGTCAGCCCTAATGGTACGGTAACAACCAACAATATAATGCTGGAAGATTACTCAAGGGGTACGACAGGAGGCTGAACTCCTAGCACTAATACAAGCCAGCGGCATAACAATGTGCACTACAAATCAAAAGAAAACTTCCACGCAGCACAAAAGATGCTACAACGCGCATACTATTCACGTTTCTATTTTTAGGTCAAAGCCTATAGTCTAGAATGTGACACCTCAATTCATGAACAGGCTTTAATCTGGTACTACTGGTAATAACGCGTACCTGTACCCAACTTTATTTGGCAGTTGAAGGGTACCCGTATTCGTCTATAAGGATTGACTATCCCGCTTTAGGCAACCAACAGCATTGCATCCATTGGGAAAAAAAAGTTTTCCATGTCATAAACTCATGTTTTTGATAATTTTGACATGAGACCGTCATCATCTTTGTTATTTTGAATTTTATATAAATACTTTTATACTTGGTATTTCATTCATTGTTCAGTGTTCACTCATTAAGGGTTACGTATTTGATTTATGTATTGTTAACAAACTACAATATGCTATGTCTATCACTACCGGTACTACATGTGTGCAATACTGTTTCAGAGGGGCCTTGGTTTTATGCCTAAGCGAGGTTGTGATGTGATGCGCTGCGAGATATTTCGTTTCTACAAACTCCATACAACTGGTGGCCTTTGCGAACCCATCTCTATGATTGTCCCTCGCAAGGTAAACTAACTTTTTTACCAGGGCGATTTGTTTTCCACTGTTATGCACTGAGTCTGGACAGATGCATCAGAGTGATGTCATGACTCATGTCATGCGCTGTGCATATGTGTGTGTGGAATACAACGTTGCATTGAGTTGTATTCATTAATTAGGTACTCTAGTAATTATGCACTAACATTAATTGTTGCAGAGTGACCTATTCCAGCATGATCTGTATCCAGACACTGCTGCATCACGACCAGCTCTCTCTGCATCTGATTGGTTGTCTGGGATAGACCGTAGTCCGGTTCTAATGGCTGTAGAGACGGGTATCGTGGCCACATCGCCTGAGCCAACGAAACCTCGTGTATCTATTCCAGCCAATAACAATCAGTACAGCAAAAAACTAGCATTCTTGTCCGAAGAAACAATCCCCGACTACAGACCAAAAGATGTGAGTTCTTTAGCTTACCAATACCTACCATAAACAATCTTAATTTTTATTTTATTTAATTTTTTAAATGGTGTAATTTGTCGACAATATTACATTTTAGGCAATAAACAGAGACATTAAAAAAAATTCGCAAATTTTGTTATCACCATTTTTACTACCTCTGTATCGGCTATATTAGTAGCCTATGTTGTAAATTGAGTAATCTTTGTAAAAAAAAAACATTTAGTAATACAGTAGTAGGTCTACTATATTTGTATGTTGTTACAGTTGTCGGAAAAATTGCACAAAACATGTGCCAATCGTAGCACTCAACTGCAGAACAAGTTTACAAATAAAACCATTGAGGAAATCACCAAACAGTTTCCAGATGAAATTTCGGTAAGTTCACGGCAACACAACTAAAGAATTATGTAAAATCCTTAGGGGTGTGCTAATAGTGATTTTTGAGTTCGAATACGAATATCGAATAGTACACAGTAAAAAAGTCGAATATCAAAGTCGAATATCGAATAGTTGTCAAAACAGTGGGCACACATAAAAATAAACATTTAGGTTGTTTTTAAGTTTTATTTATTATGGCTATTAATATTAATATTAATATTATTAATTAATAATAGGATCTTTGGTCCTAGGTCTACCCTAGGCTAGCCTTGGCAAAATTCAATGGCTAGCCCCTAGCACTAGGCCTAGGCAGGCTAGGGCCTAGGCCTAGGTAGGCTAGCCTAGGGCCTAGGCCTAGGTAGGTAGGCTAGGGGCCTAGGCCTAGGTAGGCTAGGGGCCTAGGTCTAGGTAGGCTCGGGGCCTAGGCCCTAGGCCTAGCATTGTGCAAAGCACAGGGAATTAAAAACAATGTTCGTTGTTCTGACCTGTGGGGGTTTTTAATTTTTTTTGCAATGCATACATTCGGCTTCGTTCCCTTTTGGGTTGAAAAAGTACCAAATCGCACTTTTTTTGCCGTAGGCTAGGGCCTAGACTTTGAAGCGGGTAGGGCTAGGCCTAGGGCTATGTCCGTTTCGGGCTCAAGGCCCGCTTCTTCTTCGTAATCTGTAAGCACGAGAGCCCTATGCGGGTTTTTACATGAGCATTTACCCGAGAAAAGACCATGTTTAGAACTTTTTCGCAAGAAAGATGAGGTTTGCATCACGTTTTCGGAGTAATTTCTTACGTTCAACGACGTCGTGACAACGGTGATATAAGATGCTGTTGTTTGTCGAAGTTGGTACAGCTTGGTTTGGTTGGTACGACCGCTGAAACACGTTGCGCGGAGTTGACGATAGGGTGCGTCGATCGGTAATGTAGTTTCCTGCATACTAGCGGGAATTTCAAATCGAATACTTCGGGAATTCGAATACTTCGGAAATTCGAATAGTTACTATTCGAGTTTCGAATCGAATACGAATAGTAAATTATTCTCGAATACTTCGAAAATTTCGAATATTCGCACACCCCTAAAAATCCTTTTTACCAGTTAACTGTTAACGTAGGTATCCTCTAAAGTAGGGCCTAAATCTAATGTTATTTGGAAAGTACCTACTAACATATCAACGTCATAGTCGCCTACTATAAAACCAAAGTTAAACATGTCATATTAAAATGTTTTACGGTAGAACCACGTACCTTGTTAAAATTGCAGTCTTAGATGGACGTTGTCAAGTGAATGCAACGTTTCGCCAATGTTACAATTGGCCTCTTCAGGCGAGCATCGAGCTGTTTCCAGGCCGAGCACTGTCACTGCAATGACTTGACGATGTCTTGGTTCCTCGTTGCGTTCGCGCAGGCTCTGACGTGTCAATTAACCCAGGCGGTCTCGCTTCAGGAGGTGTGGGGGGGGGGGCTTTTTCCTGATGCGAAGAAGCTGACCTACGCCAAAGAACCTCGCCGCCCCGCACCTCCTGAAGCGAGACCGCCTGGGTTAATTGACACGTCAGAGCCTGCGCGGACGCAACGAGGACCCAAGACATCGACAAGTCTGTGCAGTGACAGTGCTCGGCCTGGAAACAGCTCGACGCTCGCCTGAAGAGGCCAATTGTAACATTGGCGAAACGTTGCATTCACTCGACAACGTCCATCTAAGACTGCAATTTTAACAAGGTACCTACGTGGTTCTACCGTAAAACATTTTAATATGACATCATATCCCAACCACAAAAGTCTAAAAACATACATATATATATGTATATTAGTAGGCCTAGGTACCTTAGACAGAAATACAAAAGTGACTACACTGGGGATCGAACCCAGGACCTTAGCTGTCCGGGCTATGCTCTTACCAACTTTTCCAAATTTCTGTCTAAAGTACTAACATAACGTCATAGTCGCCTACTATAAAGCCAAGGTTAAACAAAATATATATTTATTTTTATTTATTCAAAACTTGATTCCTCTCCCAAGTCATTGTTTCACATGCTATCCATTATTGACATAACAACACACTCTGACGCCCATCTGGCAGCGTGGTATGGCTAGTAGTGGTTAAGAAACCTATTCCCAGCCCCTTAAATCGTCGAGATTGTTAGCTAAAGCTTCAGAAAAGGTAATTTTGTTTTATCGGTACCTACATAAGAAATGAACACATCTCTACTAATAATGAACTATTATTTTGTCCTTGGTTGCACTTGCAGCTACAGAAAGCTTATCTCCGCCAGTCAGATGAAATCCAGCTTTTGCGACAACAATTAGCTAACCGGGAGCGCCGTCTGCGAGATGTTGAAGAACAGCTGCTGAAACTACGTCTGGTCAAGTAGCCACGGCAATATCATCTGTGGCAGCTACATGCTTTGCGCCCGTGTCCATTGCAGCGTAAACTGTGGTAACTGTATGCTTTGCTACCTGTATCCATGTGCAGACATCATCAGTGTCTCGGACAAGGCAACCTATTGTGATTAAGCAGCTTACGATTGGCTTAGCTTACTAGTGCACACTGCACAAAGCACTTTCCAATATTGAAATATGCATTGGAATTTGCTAAATATATATTTTAATTACCTACCATAGATCCACTGCCAATATGTTTAAAATGTGTTTATTTTTAAATACAAGATTCACACAGTAGTCTTAAATGTCTAGATTATACCTGTTTTAATTTGTTAAGCTTTTTTTTATTGAAGGACACACTCGCGTTACAATGACTAGTTATTACCTTAGGACAAAAATACGAAAAGTACTTTAGTAGGTTCACTAATAAATAGCCTAGTAATGATTGTGAATTAAGTCGACATGTCATGACTGTGCATCATTAGTAGTTACTTATCGGTAACTATTAAAAGTCGACATGTCATGACTGAGTTATGCCACTGCAATTTTACAAGTGTTCACTCTTGTTTTTGTGATGCTTGAAGCATCAGTACGCTAGTTTCTAGCTCAAATTTATTTGTAAACTAGACTAATGTTGTCATGATGTAGTTTGTGTGCGAGATTGCTAATGTAGAATGCAACTTCCAAAAAGTCAAAATACTAGATAGTTTTGTGTGTTGTGGTCGGTAGTAGCAGAATAAATATTTTTGATTAGGGCTAACACGGTAACAGTTGAACGTATAAAACACCCTTGGGCATTAAATTAAAACATCAAGTAATTTGTGACTAAAATGAATTGCCCAGATCAAAATGCAGCTACAAATAACTGGAGTGTAAGTTCTGTTTCCCAGTGTTATTTGACCTGTTCATTGTGCGTGTGGCCTCTTATGTTCACCACTGGACTTTATATCAAGGTCAACCACTTTGAGGAGGAAATATTTACTAACGATTTGCAATAAGCTAGAATTTGGAGAAGAGTGCACATTTAAAAAAAAAATAGTAAGTTTAGTAAACGTCTAGTGAATAAAATGAAATTGGGCAGCTCTACTGTAGATACCGGAACCTAACATTTATTATGAAGAAGTTGATTAAACCCTAGCAGTATGCGTATGCTGTGTCTCTAAGAAAAGGAAACATTTTAAACATATTGACTGTGGTTCGGTTTATTATGAAGGTCAACCAAAGCAGCTGAGATATGTTCCTACTCTATAACTCCACTGCTCTTAACAATATCATCGAGTCTCGTACTATTTCTCAAATTATACTGCTTCAGACTGTGATTGCTAATTGAGGCAGCATAGTACAAACTAATAACGATCAATTCATATTGCTTGGATTATACTTCAAAGTTCTAAAAAATAAGTTCTAAACTACTGATTCATGAGGTACCTATAATATACTGTAGGCCAATACATTTTGAATTTTTTATATAGGCTTAGAAACTACTATGTGGATGCTGTCTCGCTACAAATTGTCAACCTGCTTGTCACCTTTGTAAGGTTATCAGGTACTAGCCTACAATCTATCATAGTCACATGCTAACTGTCTTCCTTACCAGGTTGGTGATTCCTTCAGCTAGTTGATGGTAAGGTCTAGGTCTGTACAAGTGTAATACAACAATAAGTATGGTACGTATATAGCAAGTGAGCCAAAATAAGTAAAGAATGTAATACTTTGAAATATTGAGTCACACAACGTTTCCGCTGGTGTTACCAATTCTCAGTCCTTAAAGAGTGAAGAATTAGAGCTAAATTCAATCTATATATCTGTTCACTGTTGGTTGCGTCTTGATGGAGATTTGACAAGTTGAGCTGTTGATATCACCCAATAGGTTTGTAAATCTCTGCCAAAGCAACTTGAAACATTCATTGAACCCCTCAATACCTTTTCGGGATGAATAGGATGGGTTGCTAATCTTATCTCTCTTCAAGGATACCTAGCTGAAAGGTCCTTCAGCTTCACCTGTCGTCATCCGTCAATCCACTTGTGGTTCATTTCTGATTCATTTCACCACAATGTCATCTTCCTAGACAAAAATGTGACTGACAGTATAGCAGATTGACTTCCCAGGGACATCAGTACATAGGCCTAGTAGTATATAGCACAAGGCAAATCCAAAATATATACTGACATTGTTGATCCACATTTAACCTTCTAATATTCAGGTAATTCCGTAATGTCGCACATTAATATTTAAAACTGCGTTGTCTACACTTTGGCTCAATCTCAAGTCTCCAAGTATGTGAGCTTTTATAAAGATAAAGATAATATAATATGCTGACGATTATTAATATTGTATGTACTAGTTGTTTTTGGGGAGAGTGACGTATAACAATTAACAAACCATAGCTGGTCTTTCATCTGAAGTAGTTTTTACAGGCATATTACCAACATTTACTGTGTGTGCATTCTATACATATTTATTTCTGTGGTCGATATCAACGTTGCTATTCACAACCATTCATTACTGTGCCCTTATCACTTATCATACTAATAGGCTCTACACAAAATTGAAACATCTATAAACATACACTACATTAATATCTTGATTGGATTGGAAGTGAGTTCAGAAGTTGGGAAAGAAAAGAATATAAATATAATATAAAAAGTAAAAACACACTGGAGGGCTGGCTGAATAGTGAATAGGACAACACATTGTAACATTTGTCGATGATGAGTAGCTAAGTTAGTTGTTACCTTAAACTTAAACCATGATGAGTCCTTCTGGAACTCGTCAGGTGGATGGTGGCTACTTTGAAGTAAAAATCTGTTACGCTTCACATACATAAGCATAACCAAACGGAAACCTGTAGTAGAACCATAAGATAACCATGCAAGAACAAATTCTGCCTACATGTTTTCTTCGTCTGCAAGGTTACAGTACTTCACACACATTCATTCAGTTAGTCACTCTTTCTTGCAGACAAAGTAGATTCACACTAGCTCTCAGCACAACCAGTAAAGGGGACTTTTCTCCAAAAACTCTTTTGCACTGGCAACAGAAATTGTATTGTCCTATGCAGCCTTTCAGATCTATTCTTTCTTAATCTGTGAGCCTATCTCCTTCTATCATACTCCCTCATTCACATTTATATTGAATAACCATTCCGGTTGGTCTACAGTACACCATTATTACTATTCAAGAAACCAATTTATAACTTTAAATGTTCAAGGTTTTGGCCCAAATTATGTTTTTACTTTTTGTTCATTGTTTTCAAAATGTGTGCCAAAGATGAAGAAAATGCAATTACCGATACAGATTGTTGCATTGAATACACTATAAAATACCGGTTTCCAGTAGGTATGAAACTTTGCAGTAAAATAGGGATTCATTATAATGAGAGAGAATTGGTGGGGCCCCCCCCCCTCCCAACCTGCCTCAACAGAAAAAATCAAATACAAAACGACAAGAAGTGAATATTTTATTCTATCTTTCATTAACATGATTTTGATGATATTGTACCGGTACCATGACTAATCTTTGCCGGTACTTCAATCACTTCATTTACCTTGACAATTGATTTCTTCATGGTTTTAATTGGTTTTAACGTTTAGTTTTTCAATGGACTTGTTATGTTAGGTAGTTGAAAGCACAATCAACTTACTTGATTCTGTGTGAGTATAATAATATAAGCATTTTTTCTTGCACAAACCTGACTATAATGAGTAATGACACATAATAATATACATATGAAGCTCTTTTTACTAGGGGTCTGTGGGAAAGGATTTGTAGACTACGGATAGAAACAGGAATTTTGTAACATATTTTTGGGAAGTGGGACGAGATAGGGAAATGTGTGATAGATATAAATATGTACGTATGAACATAATAATTCCAGAGAGGTGAGACAACTGTATCTATATTAAATATTATGCTATTATTAGACAAGTGATATGGTCCAGATTTACATAATTTTTCTCAATGTTTGGATACTACTGAACACAATTTTCTGGGGACTAAAATTTCCTATGATTTGTTGTAATTATGCGTTTTTGCCACTGAAAACCAGTGACATGACTGAGTGGCTAAACTCTAAATGGTAAATATGTATACAATTTGTAGATTACTTTTTCAAGAATTTAACTTGCACAATATAAACATGTTTTGAATAGTTTATAAAATTGCATAAATCACACTTTGGGGCAGGGGGGGGGGACAGGGAGAGGGATTAAACTAAAATGGAGTCGGGGATAGGAAATTGATTTTCTGATCTCATTTAAGGCATAAAGATGATTTTAAGTTATACCCTGCCAATATTTGATTTTTAAGAACAAAATACACCTGCAAACTAAATAAAGCAATTGACATAGGGGTTTAGAGCTGCATATGCACATGTGTATGTGTAAGTCAAAAGGGCACATGGGCTGATGTATATACACACTGTACTGTATCAATACAACATGCTAACTATGCACTGTCAACAGTGCAGTTAGCTGGGTAAAAAAGGAATAAAACATTTTTTAAGTGTTATACTTAGTCCTGCATGGTACGATATCTAGTATGGTACTATGTACATACCAATACCAGGACCATTTCAGAATAATGTGGAACGGTTTGCCCATGATACGAGAAAGTGCCATGTTTTGATGACATTATGACAAATATTTAGAAATAGTTACACCTCATTTAAAGGGACCAGAAATTTGCAATGTTTGCTATTGTATGATGTTATCATTGTCTAAAATATGGATATTGTATTACCGTATGTTGTGAGCATTCCGCTGTATGCTATAGCTATAGGCCTAGTATTATAGGCTAGTTGGCAGTACTAGTAGGTTCAGTACTACTGTCTTTAGCACAATGTTTCTGCAGATATATTTAACAGTAGTAAATGTGTGTTAACTGTTAATGTTAATCCTTGTCTGGTATAACATACTGTGTGTTTAAATACAATTTATGATAAAAATTTCAAACTAGTATTGCAAATGGTTTATAGTATTCAGTTTTGTATTATGCTTGTGTAGCCTGTGTAGTATATAGTATGTAGTAAAAGTAACTTCATACATGTTTCCCTACTTTAACAAACATCAGATTTCAGATTCTACCTTGACAGAAACCTGGCTGTATGCGGTACCATTTTAGATTGCAATCGCTCAAAATTAGCTAAAGCAAGTATGCAAGTAACAAATGAAGTTACAACTTTGGCTAAACAATGGTTTTTGTTTTTATCTCTTGTTGGTAGTAAAATTTTTAAATTGACTGTGTTTCCTCTGCCAATCTCGCCAAATGTGTCAATGTTTAGGAGCAAATAGCATACTTCTTAAATGTATTGCGCCCGTCTTGTTTTAAAATCTTTGAGTTCTTCAGATAAGTTTTAGAGAGCATTAGCCTCTAGTTTGTTACTGTTTGCCGTTTTGGATACCATAAGTGCGAGGCATACCTCGGCTAGTTCAAGCTAAAATGGGATCACCTATGGCCCTATACATTTGATTACTTATACCTGTGATGACTTTGTCTTGCTGGATCAGGAAGTTGTGTTTATTTACAATAGTTTTTCAATGCATCTTGATAGCCAAGCTGACCCTATTGTAGCAGGAAATGGCAATGGATAATGAGGAAGGCTACTTTTAACCAATTGTATTGTAATCAAAATATGGCATAAAGAAATGTCATACTTCCTCATTCCTATGTTGTAGCAAGATAAGCCAACAGCTGTAACAACTAATCAGTGATTATTTCTGATTAATGATCATTTTTCCCACCAGGATTTTTTATAGATATTTTGTTCTGCCAAAAATTAGTTACTTTTTTTGTGATAATGTGCTCTGGATTACCATTATTTGCATTCCTTATATCTAAATAGAGACTTATTGAACCATTTAAGTATTTTTATTTGTTGTAGTAGGTACATTATAGTAAATACTACTGCAATAGTGTTTATATTGTATAGTGTAGGATATGTACCACTAGGAAGTTTTGTATTTAAGGGTTGCCATTAATGGTCCATGCTATGTATGTATTTTTGCTGGTCATGTTTTCTCTTTTGGTGGAGATGTCAAATTATTATTGTTCGCCTGGAAACAATTCAATATCAATATTGATGGATGGTTATCATTATATCTTCATATCTACCTAGTTAATGTGGATGGATAAAAAAGGAGGAATACACGTAAATTATGTCACATTATTTGTGTATGAGTAAGCACTAAGTGGTCAATACAATTAAATTGTTGTTTTACTTCATAAATTTTGTAAGAAACCCTATGAATGCAAATAAATCCATTATTGATCGATGTTGAGTAATGCATTTTAAATCTGTAATTTTCAACTTGATATTGATTACTCAGTACTCATTATTTACGGAATAAGAATAACTTATTGTTCGACATATCTTATTTTGAGCCTTGTTCATAATGTAGCCAAAGCATGGTGGCTATAGTTGTTGAGGGTCACATCCGATTCGAAGCACTGAACAGTGAACACCATCACAAACATGATGGTGGACTTATGTATGGGGTTTCATCAACTACCAGCTCTGTATACACTCCAGTTGAGTTGGCACTGCCGTATTCCAGTACCAACACATCTGTAGGAAGTACAGTATCTCTACTATAGTACTAGATTGGTTTCAATTTCAAGTATGTAGGGTTGGCATTAGACAAGTTATTATGTGAAAAATACATGTGAGATAATTAGCATTTAAACAATAACCATAGCATTGGTCAATATTTTCTAAAGAAGTTAGGTATGCAAAGACAACACTTGTCGTACTGTTGGAACTGCATCTACAATTGATTGACTGCAATGTTATAAAATGCATAAATGCAATTAGACTATCATCGCTTCATATTTGCAGTACACATAAACCAAGTGATAATGAATGGCAACCCTTATTATTGTCTGGTTAAGTGCAAAGCCATACCAGTGCTTAAGAGGAAAAACCATGAAAACTCAACAAAAATATTGTCACGTATTATTGTATAGTTTAAAGTGTTCACATTATTCTTATAATATGAGCTCTATTATGTTTTTAATTAGGCTTATTATAGTTAGAAATTTTGCACTTGATGCTTTTCTTTTATATGTACATTTTGTAGTTGCACAATCCTGTTTTGCAAGCATTGTGGTTGGCTGAACACATGTTTTTTTAATGGTTTAGGCAAAACGGACAGTACCCAAAATCATAACCTAATTTTTGACAAAAATGGGACTTACATGGTTTTGCAGTTAATCTGTACACAAATGTAACTTCCAAGTTGTAAATATTGTAGAAGGGCAAAGCTGTATTTTACACGTGCAAATTAAGTTAGCTTTTATTTTATTAGATGAGACTTAAGTTAGTAATTAGTTTTATTAGTACATGACTATGTATGTATGAGTTATGTTGGGATAGTTTTTTTTAATTTTTGTACTGTTTTATAAAGTGATGTAAAAGTAAATTGTATTATTGATATTTTGTTGTGGCCAATTTACAAGTAGTATACCGTAGTCAAGCAATTGTGTGGTAACAGTTGTAAGTTGTCACTAACGAAGTTGTATGCACTATACAGACAATTTGCAACATTGTATTTGTCACATTGTTACTCTTAAATGTTTAATAATAAAATACCAAAGAGTTTAAACTTTACATTTTGTTCATTAATTATGAATAACAAGATTATTTTTAGCAAACCGTAAGTCTTCAATTAGAACTTTTTTAGCTTTTCTTTTTTTTTATTTTACTTTACCTACTATATATATTATTATAATTAGAAGTATGTGAAATGTGTTTTGTGAATAGATTCTACAAAGCGCCATTTTTTCACTTAAAACTAGGGTTTTCCAGTCGTATTTTATTTTATTTAACATAGTATTAGGTATCTATCTATTATAATTTGTGTATGGGTATACATTTTTATTTTTTATTCAGTTGATATTAATTAAACCTTGATGTCATAATTTCAAAATAAAAATATGAAAATACTTCATACACAAGTTTTTTAAAGTGGGCAAAAAATAGATGCTACAAAACGCTATAAAATGACACTTGAAATTGCTATATACAGTATACATACACGTACCTCGAATTAGTATTGTATACTTAAAATTTACATCTATACTTCTACTAGTCTATATTTTGTTTTGCAAGCTGGAAAATGAAAAGTATTCAAAAGTTGTAGTATACATAGTATAAGAAACAGTGATCATAATAATTTACAATTCACAATACTGCAGTAAAGAAGTCATGCATAGAAATTAAATACAAATTGCTTCATTTAGGGGTATAGAGGGAAATGAGTGAATGCTGGTCTTGTATGCACAAGAAGGTAAATAATTCAAACAATCACAGCATAAAAATAAGACAACTTTATTTTCTATACAAATAATATCATAACAATGGCTAAGCTGAGTGTTGTCAACGTAACTTGTACAGTAGATGCTTGTGCTTTACCATAGCTGTCTACAATGTGGATCTTCCATCCCATATTGCTGTGTGTAAAACTGTTGTAATAGACTAGATCTGGCCAAGAGGAGTTAGGACTGACTTCAAGTACTGCTGGCTCACCTGAAATTAGAGATGCCTATGTACTTGGAGCATAATAAAAGTAGAGTGGATAGGAAAGTGATAATGATATAAATCAGCACCGAGTATATTGAGCTTAAATTGTGTGGTTACTAGTTAAGAGGCACATGGCTGATGGCCATGCCATGTCTAACCACCAAAATGCCATTTAAGCAAGCTATTTCAATTGTCTTGAGTCAAAATTACCTCAAACGCTCAATTTTGTTTTATTTGTCATTTTGTAATGAACTTGGAAATATTTGTTTTCTAATATTAGTCCAATAGTCAACTATGTCGAGTAAGTGATACTCTTTTGGTCGCCTACATTGAAGATCAACTACATACATACACTCTTCAGGGAACTAAGTAAAATTTGTCAATTTTCCATTTAAACATTATTTATTTTCTGGTTTTGTTGGCTATGTTTCTTTATTTATGGATTTAGAATGGGAAGTTTTTCAGGAAGTGAATCACATTCCAAACATAGTAGCCTACATTTAAACTTTAATCCTTCAATATTTTAATTGTACATTACCTTCTTCACATGTGAAACTTAGAGATCGGTTGAACTTTGAGAACGTCGGGAAGTCGTCATCCAGTCTCCGGTCTTTCCCATTGTGACGGCCAATGCACAAAGGACCCGCTAGGACGACAATACATTGGTTATAGAATGTAATGAAACAAGTATATCTTACTAGGCTACTAGTATCAGATTTGTTTTATACTTTAGTATTGGACTAATAATCATAAATTGATGTGGTATCTCTTTTGTTTTCTTGTATTAACTGTTTAGCTAATTAATAATTGGGAATTACCTAGGGGTGTGCGAATAGTGATTTTTGAGTTCGAATACGAATATCGAATAGTACACAGTAAAAAAGTCGAATATCGAAGTCGAATACCGAAAAGTTGTCAAAACAGTGCGCACACATAAAAATAAACATTTAGTTGTTTTTAAGTTTTATTTATTATGGCTATTAATATTAATATTATTAATTAATAATAGGATCTTTGGTCCTAGGTCTAGGCTCTACCCTAGGCTAGGCTAGCCTTGGCAAAATTCAATGGCTAGGCCTAGCCCCTAGCACTAGGCCTAGGCAGGTTGGCCTAGGTAGGCTAGTCTAGGGCCTAGGCCTAAGTAGGCTAGCCTAGGGCCTAGGTCTAGGTGGGCCTAGGTCTAGGTAGGCTAGGGGCCTAGGCCTAGGTAGGCTCGGGGCCTAGGCCTAGCATTGTGCAAAGCACAGGGAATTAAAAACAATGTTCGTTGTTCTGACCTGTGGGGGTTTTTAATTTTTTTTGCAATGCATACATTCGGCTTCGTTCCCTTTTGGGTTGAAAAAGTACCAAATCGCACTTTTTTTGCCGTAGGCTAGGGCCGCCTAGACTTTGAAGCGGGTAGGGCTAGGCTAGGCCTATGTCCGTTTCGGGCTCAAGGCCCGCTTCTTCTTCGTAATCTGTAAGCACGAGAGCCCTATGCGGGTTTTTACATGAGCATTTACCCGAGAAAAGACCATGTTTAGAACTTTTTCGCAAGAAAGATGAGGTTTGCATCACGTTTTCGGAGCAATTTCTTACGTTCAACGACGTCGTGACAACGGTGATATCAGATGCTGTTGTTTGTCGAATGTCGAAGTTGGTACAGCTTGGTTTGGTTCTGGTTGGTACGACCGCTGAAACACGTTGCGCGGAGTTGACGATAGGGTGCGTCGATCGGTAATGTAGTTTCCTGCATACTAGCGGGAATTTCAAATCGAATACTTCGGGAATTCGAATACTTCGGAAATTCGAATAGTTACTATTCGAGTTTCGAATCGAATACGAATAGTAAATTATTCTCGAATACTTCGAAAATTTCGAATATTCGCACACCCCTAGAATTACCTAAAGGGATTAAAAGTTTTTACTAACCTGCATTGTCTGTTAACTACTACTATTAGTTAGTTGAAGACATTAGCTATGTTTAAATGAAGGATTCAATTCTGTATTGGTATTGGATTGGATTCTGAGGTGAGCGTTTACATGTCATGAATTGGACAAGGAATTCGATCCGTTTTCAATACCAGACAAAGCTGTAGCTTTTAAAACTTCTTCATCCCCGCATTCTTTTAACCCAGCCGCACTCGATTCATTATACAAAACTGTTAACATGCTTGTTTTCGATCCAATCTTTCAATCTGATCCCAACTTTTGGGGGATTGGATCCAGGCGCGGACTGGCAGGGGGTGCCGGGGTGCGATCGCACCCCGGGCTTTTTACATTCCGGGCCCCTGTGGAACTTTTGTACACTCTACACTTTCAGTTTCAGACAAAATATATGATTGTATATTTGTTTACTGCGAAAAAGAGTTGCCGAACAAAATACTTTAATAATATTAACGATAACTCATGGGGTGCCATAGGCAACTCTTCAAAAGAGAATGGTAGTTCAGTGTTCTCACTTTTCAGTTTTCAGTAGGAACTAGTGACTATCATGTATAGCTAATTGACTTTCTCGCCGCCGCGCTACGAGAAGAAATTTCGATGTGATTGCAAGTATTTTGGTTTTGGTTTTGGTTTGCCAGTTCCAACTAGCAAGGGGATGGCGTTGGGTGGGGGGGGGGGGCAGCCGGCGCCAGCGGGGGGATGTAGAAGTAGTACCGTGAATCGTCTCATTACAGGTTACAGCTTACGTTTACACATTATTATTGGAAAGTTATGCATGATTCAATCAAAATGTCCAGTATACACTCATCCCCCAAGCTCGCATTTTGCGAGTGTCAATTTGGCACTTGTGAGTTACATTATTGGTTGTAAGGCTTCCTCAAATATAATTTTCGCGAGATTTGAATTGCGAGCTCGGGTAGTTAATCGCGTCCTAAAATAGCGTTTTAGGCCATAAAATATAACGAACCACCCAAAAAATTTTCGCCTTCGGCGAAATTGCCTCCGGCGGCTGGGGCTTCGCTCCAGACCCCTGCTTTGCTACGCGACCTCATGCGGGCCCTACTACATGCCAGCATCCCGGGCCTTTTCGACCCAGTCCGCGCCTGATTGGATCCAACCGATCCTATCCTTGTTCCAAGTGGTTACATGGATGTTTGAGAGGTAGCGGCTAGAACAGTGTATTTTGCTTACTTTGAATCCCTCCTTCGTTATGGTATCCTTCTATGGGGCTCCTCATGTAAGAAAGTTTTTATGAAGATTTTTATTATACAGAAAAGAGCTGTGCGAATTTTAAAAGGAGTTGGTAGGCGGCACTCTTGTCGAAAGCTTTTCTCTGAGATGGGTATACTTACCTTAGCGGATCTCTATATCTTTGAATTGGTGATGAGCACCCGCAAGAGACTACATGAATTCAGAAGAAATGAGGACTGCCATAATTATGCCACCAGACAGCAGAGAGACCTACACCGGGACACAGTGAGGCTAGCCATGGGACTGAAAAGCCCTAGTAACCAGGGGATCCGACTATACAATAACCTGCCAGCTGAGCTCAAGGACATCGGGAGTGAAGATAGTTTTAAAACTAAACTAAAAACCTTTTTACTCTGTAACTCATTTTATTTATTGACGATTTTCTGTGATTCTAGTTGAACTCTTTAGATTAATTCATACTACTACTGTGACTATGTATAATATCCCATGTACCTGTTACTCTATTGGGGATCTATGTACAATAAATGAATGAATATGAATATGAATAGGATCATATTCAATACCATATTGAATCATCCATGTAAACATAGCTAATGCAGGTTACTAGTTATCAATTAGAACCTTTTGTTACGTTTTTACTTCTTATCAACTCTCAGAACACTCACATTTAACACAGGAAGATTGCTTCTTCCTGAAGTACGCTATTAACTATATAGGTGACTAATAGGTAGTTATAAATAGTTGTTCCGGGACAAGTTTGCCGATGCTGTTGGTTATGCTGGGTGAATCGTAGCCAAACATGGGGCCCAATTTTAAAGTACATACTAATCAATAATTGGCCCATCAATACCACCAACAATAGCAAACTTGCTCCGGAATTAGGCATGTTTAATAGTTGATTTGCAGCGTTTCATTTCATAAACTGTTGTTTTATTTTTTCAAATTTTGCTGTTTAACAGATTCAATTTTGATATTCTCTTGTTCGAATTGATCAATAGTCATCCACATTTCGTGAAACAACGAAAATCTTAGACTTTTTGTCACTCATCGGTGTAATTGTGAATTTCTCTGTGCTCTACTGATACTGATAATGATAATATTAACACCTAACTCTGTGTGTACCTGCTGTGGGTTTGGGCCTTCCCCTCCGACTGAACTCTACTCCTGCCAGCACTCGAACACTTCTCTGTGCCTCGTCGGTCAGCCGGTCAAAACCGCCGTGAGGTTCGTCTGTTATGATGAGGGGGTGATACGCGTCGGCTCTGTGGGGATCGTTTCCGCCGCGTACCTTGAAGGAGTAGGTCAAACCTCGACGTAGCCAAATCTCGGGAGCAAGCTGACCATTTATGTACCATGAAAATCCAGGTGACGTCATTTCTAATAAAGAAAAGGTTGCATTATTTTTTTTTACTTTAACTTTTTCGTAGTAAAATGCTCTCCATGGCCATCATGATTGATGACATTCCAAGAGCACTCTTGCAATTTAGTATTAAACCTGTTATTGCATATTATGTTCTCTCATTACATATCAGGCTATTTAAAATCAGTGTTTCAATAGCATTATCTTATAACAACATAAACATTACATAGTGCAGTTACATGAATGATATTAAGTTCTTTATCATAAATTTATCTCCGTTAGTTGTTATTAACAAGATGTAAATAATTTAACTGTGCAATGTATTTGCATAAGAAAGTCAAGTCTTTTGAAGAAAATCTGTAAACAAATTAATTTGTCTTACTTGTTATTCCTTGGTATCCTCGTTTGCCACCAGATGGTCCCAGAATAGCAGTAAATGTTCTCACTGTTCTATCGTAAAACTGAGTCTTTGCCCATGGTTCCCTAAGAAACAAAAAGTACATATATCAAAGATATCATCATTTTTTCTAGGTATGTAGGCCTACTATATATCTTTTCAACTTACTAAATTATCATGTATTTCAGTTTGTACTTGAACATGAACTGAATACATAGGTGCTGTATTGTTGTAAAATTTAGCAAAATTTAAGAGACTTTTCCATACAAAATTACAAAATAATCCTCTATTATCATTTAATTAATAGTTGCCGATAGGTTGATTGAAGATGGGTTAGATTCAGCTACTGCCAATAGTTTAGGGATGCACACGATAATTGATTTTATTGATCGATAATCAATAATGGATATAATTTTGATAATCGATAACCAAAATTCATTATCGATTATCGAAATATCAAATAATTGGTCAATAGTGGCACGAACCAAACTCTAAAGACGGAGATTATCTCACATTGTGCCATGCATTGGCTGGGCTGATGGAGTTATATTCAAGATTTATGATCAGTCGACAACGGAAGCCAAACACATAGCACTTGCCACACTTGAGGTTCCACTTATAGGTCGGAACAGGCTTTGTGACATTTGTGACAAAGTATCGATGTGCATCCCTACAATAGTTACTTCTTTGCAATCTTAGTGACTTCTGACTTGGGTTAGCTGTTCAAATCTACCTTAGTATCCAACTAATCCACCCATAGCATACTTCTTCCATCAACAAATTAATGTGTAAATAAAGTATGTTAAATTTAAAAATGTAACCATACCGAAAGTTTTCTTGTGAATTTGTAAATGCAAAACAATTTGTTTCTGCTTTCCGGCTTAAATCCAATTTAATGTTGCCTTTTGGATAAAGGTAGTGAAACATGGGCTCCTTGTTACGATCTAGTTTTCCGACAGCCCAGATAACGTAGCTAGGTCCCTCTGTTGGGAACTCCTTATCCCCGTGATCCGCTGTAAATGACAAGTTAATTTCATTTTAATTTTGGCCACGAAAATACACAGAAAGCTATTACACCATGAACATCTGCAATCTGCAGTACAGTACTTCGAAAATTAATACTAGGAAAACTAATAATATGATAAATCCACTTTTTTACTGTGTTTTATTAATTATTTTTTAGTTTTAGGCAAGCCTGTAATATATTGACTAAATCACTTATTGTACATACCTACTAAAAGAATATAGACAAGTAATAGGTAACTGAGCCATTTTGCATTTTCTTACTGCTACCCTATCCTCTAGTAGTATGTCTTACTCACGTAATCACATCCATGACAAAGTTTACACGAAATATCAGATAAGATACAGATATTATGCTTATTTAGATAGAATATTACTAACAGTCCTTGCTTGTACCACTTTTGATTTTGATACATTTTCAATGTTTCATTAACATTTTTTGGAGCATGCCTTTATTATTTTATTATAGCTCGGCTTGCATTCAACTTAATTTAAGTATACTACATGTTTATTTAATATATTTTGATGACAGTATATTTCTGCTAAATCTACTTTATACATTTAATATAGGTACATATTGAATTAGGAAAGCATGAAACTCATTCCCTTTCATGAAAATGCTGTACTTGCCTCATTGTAATTTCTTTGCTTTGTATGCTGTACCGGTAATCTTCTTTTACTATTGTATGATTCTCCTAAGAAATATTGTAAGTGTACTTACACGATATGAGTGTTCGCCTGTAGGTGATTGTATTAATGCCATTTTCTCGTACAGCTGTGTGAAGTTGATTGTTGTCAATTCCTCCTACAATGTCATCCTTACAAACACCTCGGTAAGCACCCAAGACCTTAACACACTGTCAACAACATTCAAACATTATTATTTGTTAGTACTTAGTTAAACAGCATGGTCTGAAGTATAGCCATTGTACAGTGTAGTTCATGTCGCTAACAAGCTTACCGGAGCTGTAGCAGTTATGTTGTAGTCCGTAGCGTAGCCCAGGTAGCCATTGATGTACGCAACAGCTACATCAGCTCCCAGCATTTGACTTTTCTCTGTTGATCCGCTTAGTCCAAATGCCATGTAGTCATCTTCATCTAAAGTTTGCATACAAGGCAGAGTTTGTAACACATAAGAAATGTTTTTCTATGGTTTAGTTTGCAATGTATGAGTTATGGAATGGTAACTCCTTACCTACTAGACCAGTTAGCTGTATTGTTATCTGGGGTCCAAAGTAATCCCAACTAACTTGTAGATCCCTATGGAGCTGGTGACAGTTTGGGAATGCGTTTGTGTGGGGCTGAAAAGATGTTTGTATTTTGAATTCATCCAGTGCAAAAATGATAGAAAATTAACAACTTTTTTTTTCTTTTTTTGCATACATACTATTTGAAGTTGTATTCAATTTGCATTGAAGTATTTTTTATAATATGTACTACCTATGATGATGTAAAACTCAAATTAAATACCGGTACTAGTACTCTTCATAAAGTTAAGTGGCATGAGCCGCATGACCATTGAAATCATTATAAGTAACCAAGTATCGTGGCAGTGAGGTCATTTGAGATAACTGTAAGCAGACAACTTTTTTCAGTTCACATCTGGATTTCACAGCTGTATGTGGAAATATTTAGCTCAAAAACATATGCTGCATATGTCAGTGTATCACCAACTAAATGAACTAATGTAGTGTATAGCATCACTAATAATAAGCAAATTGGTTGTAATCTCTAGATGCGATATAAATTAATGTTTCCTAAGCAGTGGCATGAAATCAAACACAAATTGAAATCCAAATCCTCTACCTACATTTTGTAACTAGTAATTAATTACTTGTCTCTATCTCTTGTCAATTGTAAAACTTCTACTGTAATTTGTGAGCAAATATTTTAAATTAGGTGAAAATTACATCTATAAAGTTACTGCTGATTAATGATTATCAATCAGTGGAAAATAGATCCACAATCGATTCGACAATTAATTAGTCTATAATTATATATTATATATATTTCAGATTTAATGTTCTGTAGCAGTGATATACCTTTTTAATCAAATTATTGATTATCAATCAATTTATATTAATCAATAAATCAAATAACTATTTTTTTATTCAATTATAAAAATTAAATAAGCATCAACCCCAAAGTGGATTCCGTGCAGAATTTGCAGCACATACATTTTTTATTTGAATGTTTTTGGTACCATAATCCAAGTACCTAATTGAAATTACAGTTTTTAAGTATTAAATACCATTTTAACTTACCACTATCTTAACCAGTGAGGGAGGAACATTGAGACCATCTGGAATAATGACAGAGCCAAAACTCTGTTTGGTTTCCAAATCAAATATACTCAGCCATTTTATATTGAAGATTGTCTGTGCTCCTGGTAATTGCAAAATTACATCTTCTTTGGAATATTCTCTCAATGGATCCATGCTGTAAATCACATTATTATTAACAACATTGTTTAACACTGTAATCCTTGCAACAAAGTTATCTTTCTAAACTTATTACTAATACTGAAAAGATTAGTTGCCTTTGGATCCCTGCAAAAAACCATGCAAGTAATCTTTCAATTATGACAAGAACATTGCAGCATTCTGTTGAATGTGTTTTTAATGGAATTCAACAATCACAACGCATGCCAATTTTATAAAGGACTTTTCTGTCTGTAGGTATGTCACGTCTGACGTCTCACGATAAAAACTGAACACCATGTCCAATTATTGAAATACATTTTTTTGGGGCCATCAAATTCCAACTCGCAACCTTCTCGTGGTTTGGCCCGTGATTAGGGGAGTTTTTTCTCCCTGAAACTAATGGCGAGCTCTGGGTCGTCGTCGGGGAACTTTCCCCTTCCCTTTGACTACCTCCCCGACGGCGACGACAATGACAACACGGACGGATGATGACACAGACGGAGAGGACCACGACGTGGGGGAACCCCTGCCCTCCCCCGATGTCCACCCCTTGTCCCCCCACGTCATCCCTTACGTCCCTCCCTTCGTCTCGATTAGCCAAGTTGCATAAATATGAGACGTTAAGCAATATCCAATCAAATCAAATCAATTTTTTGTCATGTTGCCCTTCAACAAGGATGATACACAATGTTTTTGGTGACCCTGGGGGCAATAAAGGAATGCCTAGCCCCTCCCCACTAGAAAGTTTGAAAAATCTTGTTCCGGAATCTCGACCATTACAACAAGCGATGAACATTTTCTAATAGTAATCTAACCCGGCGCCGCCACCAAAAAATGAACTCACGGCGATTTTCTTTATTTTTCTTTGAGACTCTTTTGGGTACTCCCGTACCTGTGCTTATTTATGTTATGAAATTAACTTACTATCCATATTCATCTGGAACTTTGATGCCTTTCGAGGATGGTTGAGGTCCGACACCAACCCAGAAAAATGTTTCTGAAGCATACAATAAAAATCGATATTAACATGTGTTAACTTGTACATGATGAAATTAGTGTTTGGAACTGGTCATGTCACTTACCACTCCCTTTACCATCGTAACTAAACTGTGGTATCCTTATTGTCTTCGAGTCCAGCACTTCGATGGAGTCTGACTTGATTCCATTGGAGCGAGCGCCGATCTGTGAAATGGTTTGGATAGCAGGAGGCTCGAACTCTTCTGGAATATAAACATCTCCGAAGGCGCTCTGACTTGACAGGTCGTAGATGGCGAACCACTTGATATCTGTTACCTTCTTCTTGTCCGGTAGCGTGAGAGTGAAGTCTTTGTTGAGGTAGCGTGGCAAGACATTCGTCCTGAAATGTATCGTGGGAAATATTTATTTATTCGTAGTCAGTTGATGGTATACATAATATAAGCTATTAGCTAATATACATGTCCACATAGACCCTAAGCTCTCAAAATTAACATAAAATAACTAATATTTAACTACATTATTGTATTCCTATAAACTAGGCCTACCTATGCTAAATGGGCTAATTTACTCAAACAATCTAAACCTAAACCTAGGATAGTCTGTAGCTGTTACATCGTAATTAATTACGTATTATGTTTCTAACATGTTCCAATACAAAATATTTTACAGTAACACTCCAGTTAATAGGTTGCAAGTTACAACCTAGATTTTCAAAGAGATTAAGGCAAAAATATATTAATTACTTTAATATTTTAATTAATTATCTAACCTCCCTTAGCAGCAACTGACCAATTAGTTAACAGACAAGATTAACAACCTAGTTTCCACTAGTACGAACTATACCAGTCAGTTGACTATATAAAATTATAGATAAAAATATATTGACAAAATTTTACATTCTGATTTCAACGAAAATTTTTTTTAGACTTTTGACTTGAATTAATTCACAGTGTTCGAATGACCTTTTTTTTAATTTCTGTCCTACTAAAATTTTCAGGAAATTTGTTTTTTGAAGATAGTTATGAAATAAAACGTAGGCCCCTAAGAAAAATTGTTTACAAAATCATGACTTCTTAGGGACTTCACTCTTTTGAGTTTCCCTTAATTCTTATTTTAGAAACGTTAATAAAACACTATATATTTAATCTGATTTTTTTTCATTTTGCATTGAAAAAAAAAAAACATTTGGGGCTAAACTTGCATCAAATGACATTACCCACCACACGACTATGAATAGGTTGACTCGTCAAACTAACCCGATGTGTATGAAATGAAGAGAACAATGTTGACTAACCTGCCATGCTCGTCCGGTAATATGAAACCTTGCGGACCGGGCCGGTTAGAAGCTCCGGCCCAGAAGAAAGTGTCAGCACCGTTGCCATCGTAGTTGAAGTTGGTGATGAGCAGTGTCCACTCGTCCACCGCGTAGACCTCCCCCGTTGTTTGGTGGTGGTAGGAGTTGATCTTCCCCAAGTACTTGCCTTTGTACACCTCTTCCTCGTCGCCCCACACAGCTGCAACATACATCAGTGATCAGACCTCTTTGCCTACGTCGCAGAAGTATTGTTTTTCTCGTGGGAAATCTGCATGGGGACCAGTTGCGTATCCAAGGGGGGGGGGAGACGGGGGAACAACCCCCCCCCCCCCAAGTTTTGCAAAAAAAGTGTGAAAGTGCACTTAAGCGTTTCAATGGAGAATATAGCATCACCCTCAACGGTATCACTGTTTGATCTATGCTATAAGAGAGTCGTTGACTTTTGTTCTTGACCGTGGTCGTTTTGACCGTTTTGAACTTAAGTTTTTGGGGAAATATGCCATATATATATAATAAAAATAACTGAGACAATTTAGAATAAGTTGGTATTTAGCTGCGCTGATAAGCGCGATGATAAGTGGAACTATTAGTGGAACTTGATGTAAGTTCACTATTTAGAATTTAGATTAAAAATAGGATTTAGTAGATAAAAAGGGTCATACTTTAAAAGGCAAATTTGCACCAAAATGACCATGAAGGAGAAAACTTTTAGATTATATAGAGAATTTTAGTAGATAAAAAGTTGTCATTGTGCCCCAAAATGACCTTGAAGGAAAAAATTGTCCGGGGGGCAACCCCCCAGTTGGCCTTCGGAGCATGAATTCATTGGCTCAACTCCCCCTATACGAATTCCTGGATACGCCACTGCCGGGGACTATATAATTTGTCGGGTGCCTATATTCAGGTGTCTTAACAAAGTAAATTGTAGGATAGACGAAGTGAATAAAAATTTTATTTTATTTTATTTATTTGTTTATTTATTTATTTAACGCCTACTTCGACGTGGTTGTGGTTGTGCACGTTGCAGTGAGTTGGGAACGTACGCCAAAGTAGACTGCTGCTGTGCTAGAACCGTATGGTAACTCGTTTGATGTTATGAAAATATGTCATCAAGGCCGTTAAAATTGTATATTATTTTTGCATAAGTCGTGCGTTATGTATTTCTTGAGTCTAATTACGTCTCATATGAATGAGCAACGGAATGATGCGATGTGTGGTCCAGAGTAGAGGATGTTTGATAACCAAAGACAGTCGCATGCCCTAGGTATAGGATTCGAACCGGGACTCGAGAACATCGAGCTCGATGCTCGAGAACATCATAGTCATGGCAATCACCAGAACACTAAGCGTGCGAATAATCGCCCACCACCAAACTCCTTCGGTATAATACATTCAAGGGTTTTAAAAACGTTACGCATCAAGCTTGGATTGTCAGTTCAAGCACGTTAGCAGCATTGTTTGCAGCTTAAACATGTGCTGTAGTCTCATGTGAATGAACGTGATGCGAATAGTTTGCTACGTGGCAAACGTTGGTCAACAGTAAAAATTCATGTAAATGCGATTTAGTGGAAAATATTTATGTAACTGCAAACGTGGCAGACGGTCAGCAAACAGGCTAGTTTTTCTATGGTTGAGACAAATTTGAAGGTTTCACTAAACCAGTATCATAATATACTTTCAAATGTACTATTTTTCAACATTTTGCATTTTACGACTCCAGTTGGACAGATGAACATTAAAAAACACGGGAGTACCAAAAAGAGGGAGCGAAGCTAACTGCGTAGAAGAATAGATAAATAAAATAATTCGCCTTGCTTGGATATTTTTGGTGGAAGCGCCGGGTTAGCTTAACATTTTAAAAAATCGTCACTTTCTCAAATTCAATAGTGTTGAAGGTGCACTGCACTGAATATTCAAACTTTCCGGGGTGCTAGCCACCCCATCTTTACCCCTAGGGATCACCAAACACATTCTGTATAGTCCTTGTTGAAGAAATAAGCCGTTCGTGCGTGAGGTTTTTTATCGTGAAACGTGACACAAGTACAGACGAACGGACGGACATACACAAGTGTTGCTTATATGGAAACTTTGCTCCCTAATTTGGAATAATATGTTATGTTACATGATTGTAAATGAAGGCTTGGACACATGCTCCCTTTTAAATTCAACATAATTATTTTATTTCTCATAATAATTTGTAGTGAGTTAATATTTTACAGATTCTCGGAAATGTCAAAATAGGTCAATTTCGTTTTAGTTTTCAAGTACGTCCACTGTATTGTCCAAGCATACCAGTCATTTAAACATCAATGAAAGAATGTAAATATTCTAGTGTCAAATTTCATATTAGTGCCATTCCCGTGGGAATTATATTTTGTACTCTTTCTAATGTTTCATTGTTTCTATAAAACATTGTATGAAAAAACAATTTAACCCTGAAACTCGTGATTTACGTGGGTCGTTGAACACTCGACCTTAAATTACTTTCAGCACGATTGCATTGGATGAGCGAAGCGATTGAAGCGAATGCCCAATTTGAATGAATCGGAGAAAAGAAGTTTAGGCATCGTTTGTCGGTGGTATTCCTCCACGTCACTTGTTCAAAAGTGTATAAAATATTACTCACACTTCCTGTTAATTAGTCATAAGCTTGACTATACACAAACGTATGTCTACGGAAAGAAAACAAATACATATTTCCTACCTATCATTACCTGATGATTGCTAATTGCTGCTTGTATGTTACATGACCGTTCGAATGTCGATGTTCGTCAAATTAATTGTATACTAATAAAATCTACAGGAACGGGATATGATTCATAGGCAGGCTGGGTTGTGCTTGAAAATATGTATTTTAATTTGTTTGTAGGTTTGTTTCCTGACGTATCGGATGACTGTATACTCCTGGCTAATCGTTCGTCCTGTGTTTCTTTAAAAATGTTTAGTATAGGTTTGGTCTTGTCTTGAAAACATTGATTTGTCTCAAAGGCAGTAACCGCAGTATAGTATATTGTCAGTTGTAATTTCTAACTATTCCCTGATATTTTTTACTGAACATTCCAATTTACGCCCATGCTTCTCAGCAATTCAAAAATGTAATAACATATAACACACATTTTTTATGTTTGCACCGTTTAGACTGTAAATGACTGCGTTTCCCAGACAGGCCTATGACAGAGAATTCGAACCCAGATACTGACACTGAGACACACACCTTGAAACCAAGGTGGGTCTCACTCTCACGGTTCACACCTTTACCGCGAGCGGTGATTCAACTCATGATACATTGTTGCCATACCGCACCTTGACGACCGTACATAGTGTACAATATTGTTCGAATCGTCGCATGCTTTGTTTTAACGCACGCTCATCTCGCACATTATTACAATATACGACTTTAGATAATATTTTAGAAAATTTAACGTATGTTTACGTATTTCTGTAATATTTTATTTATAAGTAAACATGAAGGAAATCTTTGTCCAGTTAATCATACCGTATCGTTACTTCCCACACGTTCAAATCTCAAAGTGGAAAGTTCCTGTACGTCAATCGTATCTACAATAATAAAATACTCACCCAGCACTAGTGTCGACAATACAACCACGATATGTTTGGAAGCACATTTCATTGTAGTTCAATTAATTAACCACTTGATAAATATTCACACATTCTTCTGCGTTAGTCGGTCCGATGTATGCCGTCCGTCGACGGTTCAGCTGAGACTAGGAGGCCTACTTACTTCTCTCCTGCAATGTACCGCTACGTTCGACTACCTTGACAGCAAATGTTGACCCTGAGACCTAGTTTAAGAAGTAGAACTTCTAGATCACTCAGATTCACATGGATAACTTTAATTAAATCAGTGAAATAATAACCATTAATCGTCCATCAAGTAGACGGTATCACCTACACCTTCAAAATATAAATTTTATTATTGTTGTTTTTAATCAAATATATTATTACTGGGATGGAGTAAACACAGCCATGTGTAATGCTCACTCGTTACCAATGAATGTTAGCTTCTAAATTCATTATCGAAATCTACCTTGTCTGCAAGCAACCACCGATGGCAAACAAACTGCAGGAGGCGGTCGGCATAATGACGAAATATAATAATATACGGATTATTTTAGTGGTGAATGTTTATCGAGTTGTTCTTATATCCAAGAAGGAAAGGGAAGGACAATCATTTCTTTTTTAATCGAGGATAATACTAATTAATAATTTTCGTTGGAGATGGTGACTTCGATTCCCGTCACCATCAATCCTGAAGTACAAGTAGTGTAGGGGCAGGGCTACAATACACCCACTCACAGAATTATCAAGGATCTGACACAAAACATATTTATGGTACCCTAACAAGTCTTGTGCACTTGTTATTTTCGGCATTATTCTGGTCAGCGGATAACAACTATCCCCACAGCTAAATGAGATAATACGATGTGGAGAAGAGTCGTCCAAGACCTTCGCGGGCCTCGAGCTACTTTTTATTTTTTTATTTTATTTATTTATGGGTTTCTATAAAGCATAATGCCCTTGTCCTTGATGTCCGTGTGGGTCAGGAGTCAAAAACGAACCCCAAATAAGACTAATTAAATTAATCAAAACTCATATTGATTATGAATGTCTACAAAACCCAAACCTGATTGTTTTGTGTCTGGGGAAGGAAATTTGTATTTCGCTAGGTTCTGTTTAAACATTTTGTTGTTAAAAACCCAATTTCGCATTTTCGATCTATACCGGTCAAACGGCTCTCTTATCTTGAGCAAATTTTCAGGACGCCCCCGGGGCCCCGAAATCACTGAGCTCAGACCTGCCACGTCTCTGCATGCAATCTTAAAATTATTTATCTTCAAAATTGCACTTCTGCGATCTATTTAGATATATACAGGCGCGTAGGAAGGAGGAGGGGGGGGGGCTTCATTAACATTATCATACATTATATGCAAGTAAGTAGCTAACAATGAAACAAAAATACAAACATGTAACAATAATTGCTAAAATCAAAAGTATTGTGAAAATTATGAAAAGAAATGTGGTGAATTTGAAAGAAGTGTGAGGTCACTGACAGGAATCTAAATTGTAAAATTATCAACAAGGAGTAGTGAAAGTCATAAGTTTTATTTAGAATAGGAGTTTTCCATTTATATCTCAAGTGAATTTATTATTCATTTACTATAAATAATGCCTTTAATTGATGCTGTTGAGTTGAGCTATTGCCGATAATGTGCGGTTAGATGTTGGGATAAAAATTTAAAAATGTTATTAGAAGAGTGAGCCAGTCGATCGGGTCTTCGTTGTGACAATGTTAGTCTGTCTGTCGTCTGTCGACCATCTGTCGTCTGTTCGATGCCATATTACGGCCGAATGGAGCTGAAATTTTAGAACTGCTAACTATGAACAAAATCCGTCGCGATTTAAACTTACAAGAAATAATAAATTGAAAAATAGGTTGCAAATGTGTAGGAATTATTTCAACGACAATGGTTTTGTTTTTGAAGATTGTTATTTTTTTTGGATGAGCGTAGCGAGCGTAGCGAGCGAAGCAAAGATTCCATTTCACTACACTGGAGAAAAAAATCCGGAATGTTTTTTTTTTTTTCTTTCCTTCCTTCTTTCTTTTTTTTTTCTGTATTTTTGTGTGTTTGTCAGCACGATTCCGGCTAAACCGATACTCCGTTTGCGATGAAATTTTATGGAGGCCTTCGAAATCTCTGAACTTAGAAACTGCCACGTTTTTGAGCGCAATCAAAAAATTATTTCTCATGAAAAAACGCAATTTTACGATTTTTTTCGATTTTTTGAAAATTTATTTTACTTATAACACCTACATGCTTAATCCGATTTTTATGATTTTTCACAGAACCTTAATTTTTTGAATGAAGATATCCGTGTGAAATTTGAGCGCAATCGAAAAATTATTTTTCATGAAAAATATAAATTTTGTGAGTTTTTTTCTTTTTTTGAACAATTTTTTTACTTATAACACCTACATGCTTTAATTTATTGTAATACTTTTTCACAGAACCTTAATTTATGAATTTATATTTCGTGTGAAAATTGAGCGCAATCGAATAATTATTTCTTATAAAAATCACAATTTTTCGTTTTTAAATTTTTAAAAATTCATACGATTAATTAAAAAAAATTAAAAATTAAAGTTTATTTTTAATTTAATTTAAAAAAATCTTCAACTTAGTACTAATTTTTTCACAGAACATTTGAACAACAGAAAATCCGCATAACACATGGCAGCTCAATGCACCAATTACGCTCATCCAACAACGCGGCGGGACTTAAGCGTTTTCCTAGTTTGTAAATTGTCAAGCTGTGAAAATTGCGCAGTGACCAAAGTGTTTTGAATCTTGCACGCTCAAGGTACCCACCCCCAAATAGAGCTGGGAGATTGGTAATTGGATGAGCGAAGCGAAGACTTCAATTACACTGACCCCCAAACAATTTAGCTCGGGTGTTTTTGTTTTTTGTTTTTTTGTTTGTTTGTTGTTCTGTCTGTTTGTTAGCTAACTACCAGGCAAATGGCATATCCGATCTTGATGAAAATTGGAGGGGACCTTCGAAATCTCTGAACTTAGAGGTGTATTGTTGTTTGGGTACAATCGAAGAAATATTTCTCATGAATAAAGTACTTTTACGATTTTTTCGATTTTTATTGCGATATTTTCGTGCCATTTGGGCCGATTCTGACCAAACGGGTGGGGCTACAACGTTCATATTATACATGGACATTAAGGTTATGGTGATGTAGTACCTTTTTAAAGAAAAAGTTGAAAAAGTTACCCAGAATCCATAGAAATAAAGGTTCTAGTATGTTTTTTGAAATGTATAACAATAATTAACAAGTAACTATAGAAACTTGACAACAATCACCTACAATGCGTTCATAAAGGAATCTTCGAGCCTACAGATATTTGACATTCTAATTACCCTAGCAATTAGTACTTTATAAAAATCATTCTAATTTAACAAAAATGATTTTGCAATGGAACTTGAAGAAGTAAAGAGATCCCAACCGCATACTAATTTTTTTTTAAAAAAAAAGCTCATCCATCAACGCGACGGGACTTTAGCGTTTTCCTAGTGGTAATGGTAATGCTTTATTCTCTTTGACTTATACATGGTGTAGGTATAACTCTTTTATGGAGAGAAAGAGAACAGCGTAGATAAAAAAAACTATTTTTTTTTTTTTTTTAAGGACACAGGTAGGCCTACAAGTATACATTTTTCAGAAACATGCTAGTAATACTTGTAATAATATGATATAAAATAGTTATGTATGTTTAGGTAGAAAATAAATATAATGTAATGTCCCATGATAAAGGGAAATTAATTTCTAACTTTTAACTTTTAACATGATAAATTGATTGATAAAATGGGTATTTCTTTTTACATCACATTACATTTTATGAAGAGTAAACCTTGCAATCTGTACACGTACTTCGTACGGGCTATGTTTTCCATAGTATTGTTTGCATTTCAAAACATATTCTATACATTTTTTTTAAATATACAGTCCAGAAATTATAAAATCTTTCCCGACCGGGGGCTTAAATCAATGCTTTCCACATTTCGGATATGTAGGGGCGCCTTTGACAACTATCTAGACTAAGAAAACGCCAAAGTCGTTGTTAGACGAGCGAACGAGTCTTGTGTTGAGTACCCGGGAACATTAGCATTTAAGTTGATTGATATAGGTATAAATATTAGGGTTTTGAGTTTGGTTGGAACGGTATAAGGGCGCGTCAACTGTAAGGCAATAATGAGCCACTCTAGCCTATGACAGGCTAGAGAGGAAAGACCATACTCGATCCAGCCTTAGGTAGATGGATGAAAGGGAATGTTATCTGGTACAAGGTTCTATACTCAATGCTGGTAGGCCTACTCATCACATGGATCACTCACTCACTCGTCTAACAACAACTTTGGTGTTCTCCTAGTATTTATTGGACCTAAGAAAATATTAGCCTTGCATGATAGTTTGCCTTCAGGATATTCCACAATAATCCTTACGGCACTAACTTCCTATGGAATTGTATGTTGTACATCTTAACTTTGATGTAAAGTGTATAACTTCCAAAATAAATAATGATGATAATGTAACAGATCTAATCAATGCAGATCCATAAGTTTTATTGTTAGACTTAGATTTTAGCATAATTGCTTGTTAGTTTGTTTTTAAATTGTGTAAAATTGTGTTGTGTTTATACACTACGTATATCACAGCACTCAATCCGAATTGACTCAAGTCGGTTCGAGTTCTAAAATTTGGTTTGAGTCTCTTGATATACACTCTTTGATTCGCATTGAAGTCAATCCACTTTCCAAGTGGACTGACATGAGTAAATTGCTTGATATACAGTTCAATACGCATTCAATACGGATTGAAAACTGCCTTAGAGATTTAGATTTCAGTGAATACCATTATTAGGCAGGCGGTGTTTATTAAATGTTTACCTTAGACCATCTATACCCTTCGGGTAGACGGATAGCGCGGCAATATTCGTGAAGCCGACCTGCGGACAGTTCTAAGAACGAGGTGGTGGCAAAACATCGCGCGCGCTGCGTTTGACTGTATGCAAAGATACAGTAAAGAGCTGTAAAACAATGTGGATTTTCATTCCACGTGCAAATATTTTACTGAATTTATTTTTCGTAATGTAGGACACTATTTTACTTCAGATTATTATTGTGGTTATTTTACCAAATATATATTTCAAGTGAATATAGACCTGAGAAAGCACATGGCCTGTCATGAACATAATATGCATTATACTTCTGGTATATAATGGCTGTTGAAGGCGATTCGGTATTATTATTTAAATAAAATACAGTATAATGTATAAAGTGATTGTTGTGTTATCATTTTTATAGCTCACTATAGTGCAAAATATCATTTCGTATTCATATGCATAATTATTGTTTTGAACTGTTTTTCACAAAAATTGTTATATTTGGATGGAAACATAGGCCTATTTCCTTTAAAAAAGTGCAGGCCAATATTCGTTCTACTATTATTTTGTATGCCCTCACTACAGCCAAACAATAACAAAGTGATTTTGAGAATGGTGACATCTGATGTACCCCTCTCCCCCCCCCCCCCCCCCCACCCTATTTCCTCAACAAAACAACCTCACTTGCATAATGAGGCACCTTTATCAAAAATCAAAATATTAATTAATTTAACATTTTAAGTGTTACAAATTCTGTTCTATATAATACTATCACTACTTATTCAGCCATTCCCCCATGAACCCTATTTGCAAAGGGTTCCATAATAATTATGTCATCTTGGGTTTTTGATAGATTTTTTATTTTTTAATAGAGCACAATAGGTTACAAAACTAAAATGACACTGTTTACAAATTATATTATTATTTTACCATGAAAACACGATGTTTTAAAAGCTTTTTATTCTGAAATTTGAGAAAATTTGAGTTTTGGAGAATTCCGCTTCAACCTGCTTATTTTTTGTTTCACATAGACTATACTATTACTACAGCATTACCAATCTACAATGTGCATTTAGAAACTTGCACGAATAATATACATACACTCTTAACACGCAAAAATATGCGTTCCGAAATTACACCTTCTCTTGGTAATAAGCATATTTTGACCAAACTACATGCTAAATTACGTAATGATTTACAGACAACGTAGCTGAGTATACCTACGTCAATGACGGCTAATTTTATACCAAAATCCTCTAAGGTCACGGGGCTCAAAGGTCGTCTATTACTTTCTTCATCTTCAATTTATTTTGTTATTTATACACTTAGAAAACAATCTAATCATCAAACATACCTGCATAAACTCTTCTAATTTACTTTCATTCACAGGCGGCGCAATATGACCTAACCGGTTGAAGCGCCCTAGTTTCTCACGTCGTCGTCGTCCCTTGTTATTTCTTATGTGAGATTTACCGGACGTCTAGATCGAAATTAACGTAAGGAAAATTTACTGGTAACGGTGTGGACCAACATTTGTTCTGTTTTAAATCATAACAAGTTAGTCAAAATGAATATATTTTTTGAGTTTGGTGGGTGAAGGGTGAATACCCCTTTTAGAAAAAAACATTTCCTTCCCGTAAATAAAAATAATATATAGTAGGCTACAGATGATGATGATGATGATGATGATGATGATGAAGATGTTGAAATCTGGCATATTTCCGCCAAACACATAGAAATAAATTTCTATCGGAATATGGTTAAAATAAATTAAAATCTTCTTTGATGTGTTGTCCCATGGAATAAATATGCATAATACATTTTAAGAAACCATCACATTGTCGAAAGTAACGAGAGATTCACTACTTCTAGTACGCGAAATTACTGTACGTTCAAATGGTACTACGCTCTTCTTGCCACCACCGACTTCCGAGAATCTCTCCCTCTCTCTCACTCTCTTTGTTCCCAGCTCGGCTTCAGCCGCTGCAACGGCAGGTATAGGCGCGCGCTCTGTCCACCCGATATATGGTCTAAGCACAGATAATAGAGTACACTATTATCTGTGGTCTAAGAATGTTTACGCATGTTTACAATAAAATGGCGTCTTGGAGGCTTTAATGAAGACATTAGGCTTTATATTTATGTAGCTGTAGGTAGAGATACAAGTACATAGTATTTTCAAGTGTTATTCATAGAATCTTGTAGCATCAATTTAAACTGCAACAACAACAACTTCAATTCGAATCGAAATAGGATTGAGGAAGTCGTTTTCGAATGTCCGTGATATACACTTCAAGTAAAACCGAATTGAACTCAAACCGAATTCAGTCAATTCGGATTGACTGCTGTGGTATACGTAGTGAGTGTTAAGCGAATACCTAAGTTTGACCAGTGTCTTTTATGTTTTGTACAAATTATTGACCATAAACCGAAACGTCGTTATCCCGCAAAAAGTTTGAATTTGCACAGCCTTTCTTGTAATCTCTTGTCCACCGCTGCATTGTAAATTAGCAGCACTTTCGCGTCAACATGACCTGTGAGTACAATGGCGACAAATGGTTTTTAGGACTTTGAACGAATGGTAGGCCTAGGCTGATCAGTCACAAATTCGTCATAATTTGTTTGTACTGTAGCAAGTATAGGGCTTTTCTTTTCGTACTGAACGATAGCCTACGATAAGCGTAATTAGGGCATCGTTAAACATCTGAGCTTAGGCCCACTCAGCTGGTAGGGCTACTAAAGTGTTGACAAAGGTGTTGATTATCAAACTGAACGCAAGCTGAAAGGCCGACGACACCCGTCCAAGGATTCCTAGCCAGGCTAGGGTAAAGAGACCTAGGCATATCTGGTTAATAACTCTAGAGGATCTTTATAGGCCCTCTTGATCGGGCCCGCCGGTAAGAAAACTAGAATACGGATTTGGCCAAAAAAAACTAAGCCTAGGCCTAGGCTAGGCCTAGCCCTAGATAGATTTGGCTCTAATGTTTTGGTTTGGTCTAGGTAGGCTAGGCCTAGGTCTAGGTAGGCTAGGCCTAGGCCTAGGCCTCTAGGGTGGGTGGGGCCATAATTAAATTAACTAGACTAGGGCTAGCTAGGCTAGGCCTATCCCTAGTCTAGGGCCTAGCTGGACAACAACTTGTAGGCCTAATACCTAGGCTAGGCGTAGGGCTAGGCCTAGTCCTATACCGCTGTTTAAATGAATTCAATCAGTACCAGAGGCCTAGGCCTAATTATAGTAGGGCTATTGAGATCTTGCATGTGAAATTTGTATGGTTAAAAAACAAAAAGGAAAGGGTAGGCCTAGGCCAATCCGCGACGCAAAGGAACACCAATGCGATCTAGTGGATAAGAGGGCAGCTTCTAATTTTAGTTGCCGTAGGAATTGCAAGTAGCTATACAGGTCAGCAGCCTTCTAGATTACCGCCTTCTTTTTTTAACACAACATAGGGCCTAGTTAGCGATGTAGGCCTCCCTGCTGAAAAGTCTTGTCAAGTGCAGCTTGCGATTCTATCGGCAACTAAAACAAACCAAAAAGCGCTATCTGGATCATCTTTGCATCGCGGATAGCGCAAAGCCAGGTGACTTTACATTTGTTTCTCTTGAATTGAAAACATCAATTGAAACCACTGTGCTTTGTGTGAACTCTAACCCCCCAAACTTTGCATTGGTATGAATGCCAAAGTGAAGGTTGTAGGCCTATGCCGAGGACAGTAGGCCTTTAGGGTTTGCGCAAAGCTCCGTGGTTTTATTTTGTTGTTAATTTAGGCCTAAGGGACAGAATTGTAAAACAACAGCGATAGCCTACCCTAACCTTTACCTTTTTTGCTGATCTAACCACACACTTAGTCGCACTAGCGTTCAATGGAAGCAAGAGTGACAGGTCGCAAATTCCTTCGATACATCTTGTCAACAAAAATGTTCAATGCTCTTGGCCATGGTGGTATATATATATATCTTTAGGTGATTTCACTTGCATATCCAGCAATGCTATTTTTGTGGTCGCTTAATGCATGCAGTTCAGACGGACGCCGCCAGGATCGCGACGTGGCAGGTGGTAAACATTTCGTATAGATGGCGGTGTGCATAGGCCTACACTTTATTGAAGGCCGTGCATTCAGATAGGTAGGCGGAACGTTCGAATTTTCGAATTCGAGCCGTCCATAGAAATCTATGGAGCCGTCTGATTGGTCCCCAAGGCCGCCATCTTGTAAGTTCTACGTCACGTGACTACCACCCGACACGTCACGCATTCTGTCGGCGACCGTCTGTACCGCGTGCATTAAGTGACCACAGAATTCTGGCAGTGAAATCACCTAAAGATATATACCACCATGCTCTTGGCTATTGTCAGTCTGAGGTTTTTCGCATGGCCTAGGTACCTAGCCTCTCTACTCTCTCTGGTTCACACAACACTGCCAAGCACCTTATGGTACACAACTAATTCCTTGATTTTGTGTATGTGCAGGTTAATTGTGAATTGTGATCTATGTCTGGCTACCGAACCAACAATATGGCCGGAGAGTTGTGGGTGCAATGGTTCTCTTGTTGTATCACACCGCCTGCCAGAAAGCGGGTGCAACGGCGAACACGGATTGACCGGTCAATGATTGGAGAGCCTACCAACTTCCAACACACGGGGCACATTGGCTCGGGTGATGTTGAAATGGGAAACTCACACCTGCAAGCCATACAGAACCAGATGCAATCCAAGGGAGGCTACGAGACTGCCTTTTCTACACACGTCAAGGCAAGTTTGGTTGAATTACAAATCTAAACCAAAGGCTGGAGCAAAAAATTCCATGGAAGACCTTTAATTTTTTTATCGACTTGAGTGCATTATCTTTTGATCATATCCTCCGATAATGATAGTAAAAATGATGTAAATTTCTCCAACAGAGAGGGGTGAATCAGCATGATCTAGATTAGATATTGCAAAAACCAACATATAATATTTTCAGTGGGAAATAGGGTGTAGGTCTAATCTTGTAGCCTCTGTCAATCACAAAATGCCAAAGTTAGTAATAAATTATCATTCTTCAAACAAATAGGCCTACAATAGCGGTGGTATGACCGTCCACATAACCGCTGAAAATTAATTATATACCTAGGTACCGGTACCGTATTGCGCATTTTGGATTTTTTCAGAAACGTGCAATTCGGTACCTAATATTAAATCATTAGGCCTATCTTTTATCGAAATATTTTTAAATATCTATTATCGATTTACATCCCTAATAAATAGGGTACCGGCAATGCATTTACAATTCGTGTAGATGGTCCAAACCAAAACATCATGTCCCTTTTTGTCCAAACTCTTAAGTAGCCTAACAGTAGGGCATCAAGACCTACATTTTACTTTGGCCTTACAGCTGTGTCATACTCGTATGGTAACTCATAGGCCTACCTACACGGAAGGCTACACTACCTAACTGATACATTGCCTTGAATTCGATGTAGGCAGCATAGCATGTCGGGAAATAGGTCTTCAATTTCATTTCTTGTAGCCTATTCATGTGTGTTGTCCAGTGCTCCCTGCATTTAAGGCAAATTAAATATGTATTGGTTTGATTGTCCTGAATATAGGACCTAGCACGATCTCGAATATATAACATGACCCCCAATTTTTTAAAATCATTTCAAGAAAAATAAAAAATAAAATAAATTGAAATGTACAGCAAGCATTTTTATTTACAATACTAGGCTACAATGAATGAATAGCCTAAATTTCACTCTTACAACAAAACATTTTGAACAATGTTAGGGCCCGCCTAGGCCTGTGTTTTTTAACAGTGTAGGGCCAAGCACAAGCTCACATAGGCCAACCACAGTTCACCAGTCTGATGAAGGGATGACATCGATTGTGTTGATCATTGTGACCTAAGAATCGATTCCCAAGAAGAAACTTTTAAATTGTATGCACAGTGTTATTTTAATGGTCATTTTCTGCAAAATCCGTGATACGCGTCGATATTCCCGCGGTCTTTTCCGGGGAGCCCGCTATGACATCACCTGCGGCCTGCCTGCCGCACATCGAGTGGGGAAGGTGAGGCGATGCGCAGCAGCCGATGCGCGGAAGTTGTATTGCGGGTCAGGTGGCCTATGTTCAGGCGCTAAATGCAAGAGCGCAAAAATAATGCGAGTGCTGTTTTTGGGATTGTATTTTTGGAAAAAAAACATTGCACTATATTCGGGGTAACACTGTACCGGTACCACATATTACAAATTGGATATCCTAGACTCTCATGTACCGTTCCGGTAATCAGTAGGCCTACCGGTAATTAGGGCCTAGTTGTTTTGTGTTATGATTTAATGAGATGTCAAATTAATGATAAAAAAGGCCTAAATTTATTAGCACAAACAAATGTCAATTGATGGAGATTGTGGAAAGGAGTAGAAAGTTGTCGGAAGACAAATGCATAGTGACATTTTTGTAGTTGATAAGACAGGGAGTTTTGAGACTTGAAACAGGTGACACATCCGAGTAAAACGAGGAGAAGCAATGACACTAGAATGTCGGACCTAATATGTCCATTCACAGCGTGATGCAAGAATAAAACGTGTGCTTTCTCACTTGAAAGTAATTAGGTACCTAGGCCTATGGATATTATTTACAAATAGTTTTTTTCAGTTATATTCAACTAGGTAAGTAATATTGTAATAAATGTTCAACAACAGAAAAGTTATTTCACTTCAATACTGGTATGTACTTTCTTTATTGTACTTGGGAGTTGTGTAACATCAGCCATGCCCACATTTTTGCCCCTAGGTAGGCCTACTTAAAAGCCGTGCAGAATTTTAACTAGAGTTGCACGCAGGATATTGTACGGTGTTTTAATGATCGCAGTCTGCCTGATGTGATATGCCTGATGTTGAGTAGGTGACTCTGAATATGAATGTGTTTATTATTTTATTTATTTAGTATTTATTTATTCCACAGTAATGTTATTAGAAGTAGCAGTAGGCCTACCATCTCGAATCTGATGATCTTTGGAGTTTGGAATGGGGGAAAAATAGTTTTATTTATTTTTGGTTTGAGTCTGTTCCACTCCCCTCAAGATTCAGTCGGTCGGTTGAAACTGGTTTAACACTAGTAAAGTAAATAAATATCAATACTAGGCCTAATAATAGGGCCTAGGGCGTATGTATATTTTTTTAAATTGTTTTTGATGAATCAGTCTGTTTTTTTTATTTAAATCAAAATTAATGTAGGCCCTACTTTTTCTTCCTTTTGATCAACTAAACCGAAGAGTTTAACTTAGTTTAGGCAAAGTTTTTCTTAAAAAAAATCAGATTTTCTGAAACACTTGTAAAGGTATTTGATCCGCTCACCAACTTGACAAGTTTTGAAACGCTTACTAATTACTATATTATTGATTTAAATTGGAAAAATCTGATTAACCTTTTAAGTGCTAGGTATGTTTTGCAGTGTTGATACCCCTGTGCCAAGTTATTTTCCACAAGAAGTACATTTTGGGAAAAAATAAAAAAGGAGTGGGATAGTTCCTTAAATTATGTTACAATTGTTTGAAAAATCATAATTTTCTCTCGTACGTTTTAGACCAACCCCAAAGTTCAACTATCTCCCCAAAACAACCCCCCATAAAAAACAACCCCCTCCCACAAAAACCACAGATAGGGGTGGGATATTTCCCAAAATTATGAAAAATGTTTGAAATCCATAATTATCTCTCATACGATTTAAGACTAACCCCAAAACAACCCCCCCCCCCCCCCAAAAAACAAACAACCCTCCCCCCCCCAAAACAACCAACAGGGATGAATTGGATAGTTCCCCAAAATTATGTAACATATTTGGAAAACCATTTTTTCCCCCATGATTGTGAAACAACCCCAAAACTACCCACAAACAAACAACCCCCGCACCCCACAAAAAAAACAGATATAGTTGGGATGGTTCCCAAAATTATGTAACATGTTTGAAAACCCATAATTTTCTCTCACAATACAATTTTAGACAAACCTAAAAAATCCCCCCCCCCCCCACACACACACACACACACAAAAAAATCACTATTTTTTGTATGTAGGGCCTAATTTTATTTATTTATTTTTAATAATTGTTGTATTTCAATTTTAGTCATTGTTGTAGACCATGGACATGTTTGGATGTGTAAATGTGCTATGCCCAAGTTATCTCTGGCTAGCACTGAGGGCTCGCCGCCTAAGCCCGAGTTAAGAAAAGTTGATTTAAATCAAATAAATCATGTTTTTTTTTTATAAATTAAAAAAAAAATCACACACCCTGGTTTGAATTAAAAACATGAATATGGTTACGTTCTCCACCTTATACGTCCACTGGCATAGGCAGCCCCATAATCCATTGGCTACCACACTGTGCTGCCACCACAACCTCTTAACCTTGTTAACCAGGGCTTGCACCCAAAATCTTCATAGTGGTGTTAAATAAAAATAAACTATGTTGGCTCTACGAGGCTATCTATCTTTGCCACGTGGCTGCACCCCCCCCCCCCAACAAAATTCTCTAGCAGATAGGCACTCATATTTTACCTGGAATGGACATTGTATTGTTTAATAGATTTGACAATCTAAAATCCAAGCCTTTACTTTGCAGTCCCCTCCCATTGCATTTTAAACTGACATTTTTTAATTTTAACCCTATTTATCGGTATGTGATTATTTCCTCAAGTAATTGTGAATTATCTATCTTTTTTAGGCCTACTAAATCTATTTGTGCCAAAGCTGCTCATCACAAGTATTGTATCATATCTCCCGAGACACGTTCATCAATGAGTGCAGTGTAAGATAAAGGAACTGTATTTAGTGAAAAGTTGTTTGTACAATATACATAATATATAGGCTAAAAGAACAATGAGTGAACATGAACTGGTGGTTATGATTATAATTAGGTTCATTTGGGTTGTCCGTGAAAATATGTTGTGAAATGCATATTTATACAGAAACTTATCAATAGTGATATCCCACTATGTATTTTTCTATTTACTGTAATTTATTGACATTACCTTATAAAACTTAGGCTAGGATAGGGTAAAGGTCAATTTCTAGAAATGTATTTGGCAATGTATACGATACCAATCATAGGTCGATGAGTTTTGCCGAAACTTTAAGGAATGAGTGACATTATTTGCTAATACTGTAGTGCCATTTTTTGGGATTCAAATTGTTGTCCCAATGTAAGACCAAACTCAGGTTAAAACTGCACAAAAAATGCCATGTAGACCTATGGGCTTTGGCTTTACCCAGATTGACAATCATTTAATCAATAATGCAGATTGATGCCTATTTGGCTTTGCTTGGTCTTAATCACATTTGATTTGAGTTAGGCCTATACTATTCTTTTAATTTTCAGTTTGAAACAAATATTTCTAGTTCCTTAGGCCTTAGAAAGAACTTTTGAAGTTGAGCTTAAAATAAAGCCTTCCAAAATTGAGCCGTTCGACGTTTAAACCTTGTCGACAAAGTGATATTATTTTATTTCTCAATACGTACAGGATTTTCTAAAGTGAAGGCTCCATTCAATTGAAATGTTGTTCACATTAATTGTCAACAGCTTACATTCTCAGCCTTTTGACTAGGAATACTTACTGCAATATATAGTTTGTTAATGATAATTTCAATTTGTAACTTATACCTATAACCTCACACCGTGTTAAAAACTTAAATTCAATGTAAAGAGTTGAATCTCAGATATACCGGTAGACTGTATACCTGTATTTTTCACACATGATCTAATTTTGTAAATTGAGCTTCTTAGGGGCCTATAGCCTTTGTTCACTAGTAAATATAAATTATTATTTAACTGGTCTGCTGAAAAACTATTGTAGACATACAATCTAAAGTATTTCACTCATCACTGTACTGGTAGGCAGTAGTAGTATCTCAAAATTGTTATTTTACCGTTAAGAAAACTTGGTACCTATTTTACTTACTAGACCTGCGAGTATTATGAACTTGTGAATTGTAGCATACATCGAAGTCAACACATTTGCATCTACTTGATTTTGCTTTTTTACTACATAGCCTACATAGGGCCTACTGTTATTATAGCCTTTAGTCTATGTTGTATATATTTCAAAGCTATTACAAATAATTTATTGCATTCATTGCTGCTCTATTGTTAACTCTCTATGTACTATTCCACTGCAAAGCCCACTTAGCCAAATGAAATATAAAAATACCCTCATACCTTGCATAGCTTCTGTTTGATTCCCATAAAACTGAGAGTTCATAGATCTATTACATTCACATCAGTGTATTCATTAAAAAATAAAATACCTGTTATTGATAAATACTTGCATGTTCAACAGAATGTGAAATGTAGTCAATTTTAATACCAAAATAAACCCCAATAATTCAGATCCAGTTAAAATTTAAACTGTAGCTAGCTATTGTAGTAGGCGTAAGCATAAAATTTAGGTGCCATATGCCAGATGCTTTTCTTTTTATATCAAGGATACCTCCCAATTAAATTAATTAAGCCTTAAGGGGGTTTAACCGGTTTAACTGCTAACAGTCTTTTTGAATGCAGTAGCTTATTTGTTATAGTTCATTTTCTCTATGAATGTGACAATGTACTACTAGATAGGTCTATAAATATAATAAAACAGTTTTATACATTCTATGTAATTATGTATTTATATTATATTATGTTATGATTTTACTTTATAATATGTACCTGTCTCTCCCTACATCAATACTAAACTACTAACCAAACATTTTCTTTGATTGTATTGATTTTGATTTTTATACGTCCACTGGCGGAGCGCATCTCGAGTCCTCGAGGGTGTCCTGTATCATTGCTGTGGTCAGATCAAGATCAAGATTTTTGTACTAAATGGTTATGAATATTTTAAGTTTGAACAGAAGAATGAAGATTCACGTTCGATGGTTTCTTTTGATTATTCACTTATTTGCTGTCGCTGATTTTTGGCAAACCTAATATTTGTTTCATCTAGTAAATCAGTTTTTTATGTTAATTTTCATCCTATTTGTGTAATTTCACTACAGAGGCTATTATTATTATTATTATTTAATATATTATGATTTAACGTTTAAAGTCCGGTTGTTTGATGAGGACATATTTGAGTGCATGTGTTATGCGGATTCCTGTGTTCTCTGGTAAAAAATCATGACTCAGCTTGAAGATTTTAAACATTAAGAAAATTAATTTAAATCAAATAAATTTTTTTTTTTTAATAAAAAAATTAAACGGTAAAATTAGTAATACTGAAATTTTCTAAAAATTTTCGACCTTCACACAGTCCACGATATATTATGCAAAAATCCATTCTGAAACATCTTCACATAAAAGCATGTAGCTCGCTCACAAGTCAAAGAACCCCTGTTAAAACAGGAACATGCAACCCAAAATCGTTTCATGAGAAGTAGTTTATAAAATAGCCTCAAATTTCCACGAATACTAATTTTCCAATGGTCTGTGCAACCCCCCCCCCCTAAAATTCCTAAGCAGTGGATATATTAACTGAAGAAATTTTAAAAATGATTAAAAATTGTAAAATTAAAATTTTATGATTTAGTTCCTCCATTGCTTCAAAACTGACACTTTTATTTCATTTCGAATGGTCATAAAATTTCATCGAATGGAATTATATCGTTTTACGGACGCTAACAGCACCAATATATGCAAAAAGTCACAAAGATGATATAATCATCCGAGACATTTTTCTCAAAGTGTAGTGAAATAGGAACTTCGTTTGGAAAAGCTCTGTCATATTATTCAGAACATGTTTAAACAGAAACAATAGTGAAAATGAACTGTTTATGAATCATAATAAGCTGATATCGGATCACAAAATGTGTGAAATGATATTATACAGAAACTTTGCCCTAATACACACTTTTTTTTAATTATTAATTATTGAACAATATCTAAATCAAAGTCATTTGTAGTACGTAAAGGTTCATCTAAAATTGGTACAATCTAGCAATAGAGTATTTAGCAATCATTCCAACCTTAGAGGATAAATAATATGATATCTGCCTAGTGAACATCACATTTGGAAATTAATTATGTACAACATATGGAATCACCCATGAAATCTTTTAAAACAAGATCACAATGCCTCTACCACATGAGCGCTTCAAGCCAAGTCACAATAATTTTCATAATTACTGCGTGTAGCACATGTAATTTGGCTTGATTGTTTACAACCATTTACAGCTTGGAGTAGGCTACTATCTTAATTTAGTTGAAACTTTCAATTTTGTCTTGTGATTGACCAAGATTAAGTTGAGCTTCCAACATGAAGCCTTCCAAACTAGAGCTATACGCATTGTACTTTGAGACAAACTGAAATTTTCGTTTTAACAACCAGGACTTTAACTTTAAGTAAGGTAATGAAATGTTCATTACGAAAATCAACTGTACAAACCTAATCTTTCACCTTTTACAGCCTATTAATGTACTCGTATTGACAGATTTATTGAAATGAAATTTCAATTTTCTTAGTCCTAAAGTAATACACCGTTTAAAAATTAAATTATTAAAAGAGAACTCAGTCAATACCTTCAAAGCTCTTAAGCTGTACATCTTGCAAAGATTTTTACTGCAGCATCATTGGGGTCATCATACCTTTAGTTCACTAGAAAAAAAACTTATTGGTTCTGAAAAAAATTGTTGACATCAAATGCCCAAAATTGAGCCTCAGTACTGACGTAGCATCTTCAGCCAAAATGTATTTCCCCGTTGAGACAACTCCTTACGTCCGTAGTTACTTAGACAACCTAGTTTAATTGACCAGAATTGTCAGATCTCCGAAGTGCAACACATTTACTAAATGATTTTGCCTGATTCGAAACATTGAAAAGGCTACTGATTAAAGCATCACTTGTTAGCACCTGATCTAAATTTCAATATATTTAGCATCCATTGGCTACTGTTATCGACTTGTAACAATCCACTGACAATCCGGACTAAAAGAAAATGAAAAAATAATACCATGCAGTAACTTCTCAATTTTCCATAAAAGAATATTGGAATAGCGAAATCGTTATTTTCACAAATTCAATCACACTTTTGAAAACCGGTACATTTGCCATTTCAACAATGTGAAGTAGTCATTTTTCCGTAAAAACCAAATTATACAGATAGTTAGAAAAAGCTAGTCAGCAGAAGCTTATTTAACATAACATTGTCATATGCCCAGGATTTTCCTTTTTATCATCAAAGATACCTCCCTTAAATTGTCAACTTACCTAAGTTAGTTTGAACCATTTAGAGCACGTGCGTGATTGTTAATACTTCTAGTTTTAGAATGTGAAATGTTAGTGAAATATCAAATATAATAAAAGCTTCAGTAGCATTCCTCGATGTGCTCCATTATAATACTTTAGAGTATGATTTTTACTTTTTGTGCGGATCTTCCCTTACATTTAAATCAAGTCTAACTAAACTTTCTAGATGTTGATTTGATTTCTTATATTTCACTTGCGTATCTAAATTGAGTCTCCAAGGGTTCAGATCATTCTGTCAATTTATTCCTCACATTTTTATGACGCAAGGTTTTGAAATTGAAGTTGAACACGAAAATAAATCACTCGATGGTTTGATATTCATTAGGATTCCTTTACCTTTGGACAAACACGTATATTGTTTCATAACAAGTCTAATTTATTTCCCACTATTTGTAGTTTCACTCTACATTAAGGCCCATTAATTTGTCTAGTATCAATTTGTTATGTTATAAAATTGTTGTCTTATAATTGATTGTCAAATTACATTTATTTACTTTTCTCATTTATATTCTCATTTTTATTTAGTGTCTTTTTAATCCCGTCCTTTGTTAATTTTTTAATTTTATAATGAGTTAGGCCTAATAGGATAGAGAGTAGACATTAAATAAATAAATTCATTCCATTTTTAACTCTGGTGTAGCAATTCCTGTGCCAAGGTCCTCTAAACCTCCAACTGAAGCTAAGTCAAAAAGGGGGGTTGCAAAATATTTTTAGTGGACCTTGCTTATTTCTTATTTGCTAACTTGTTTTAATCTTTTCATGATTTTACCTATGTAGGCCTAGATTGGAAACTTTTGAGTAACTGTAATTGATAAGATCTTAGGCTGCATAGGAGTCTCTAGAAAATCGACACCCCATGCAGTCTTCCCTCATTTCAGCTCTGCCCATAATGATGATGGTTTATATCTATTCACGATAAAATTTCCTATGACTTGTTTGACGAAGGTACCGTAATTTTTAGAAATTGCATGTAGACCCAATAGTTTTTTTTATTTTAAAAATTGCACACATCAGACTACAATGGAAATTTTATCTTAATTTTATGAAAAAAGTACATTACACAAACATAAGTTCCAATATGAACAATGTACAGAATAAAAAAATATGTATCAAAATCAAGTTGTGTAGGGCCCTACTTGATATTAAACTGCTGAAATACGAATGCCTGTTTTTGCCGTTATTTTAGGCTTTTTTTAGTTTTTAAGTTACATTTTTAACAGGTGTACACTAATTTTTCTGTAGACTCCTGGGCACCCCCTTAATGCAATCATAGAACCCAACTTGGCCAGGGATTTAACTCGGATCCAATACTTGTTAGTCACTTGGAAAATTCAGTACCTATGTTCATTCGAGTACCGCAAACTTTAACTTGTGAATCCATTTAAATTTTGGTGGGTCCATTGAACAATATTACGTTCTCTTTATCCAAAAGTAAAGTACGTAACGTCCCGGTTTTCCCAGGACAGTCCTGGTTTTCAGGTACCTGTCCTGGTGTCCCGAGAGACCCCACCTGGGACGGGTCATTGTCCTGGTTTTCCCTCATAGGACGGTTTTATTAATTTCATCGTCATTTTTAGAATTTCCATATATTATCTTGTTTTAATTTTGTAGTACTAACATGTACGTAGTAATACAAAACGTCACTTTGAAGTTTTCAGCATCGTTGCACCTACTTTTGTTTCCTGGGACCCGACTCCTGCCTCAAGTTTCGCTCGCGCCGCAGCCTCAAGGCCAAGCCGCCAACCCGATGCACTTCTCATCACTGGCATCTGGCATGTGTCTCGATTGATTCGCTTACTTTTAGTTGTACGCATGGATATTGCTCAGTTGGCCTATTGGTCGGGTAGGTTAACATTTTTTTTTCACCATAAATTCAAATTCAACAAAAAATCTAGACGATGAAAAATATTAATAATTTTAAAAAAAAACATAAATCACAGATAATAAGAGTAAACTAGTGCTTCAATCATTGAGAAGAACATTTTTCTTATGCTAAAAACAGCCATTTCAGTTCCATAGTCTCAAAATACATGTAGATAAAAGTTTCCTTGCCAACTATTGCAATTTAAGTATTTTGTGCCTTCCTTGCTCAGATCGCTCTAAAAGCTTTCTTGAGCACGCAGTCTTGGCAGTGTTGTGATTCTCGGCATAATTTGTCAAAATACATAATACAAGATCAACTTATGTCGTAACCAGTGGCAACTCGTGACCATTAGGATAGATGATGCTATATTTCAAATGTCTCTACAAGAGCACGAGCACGTACTGCCTTTTGTCTGGAAATAGTTTTTCAGAGGGGGGGGTCCTAATCACATTAGTTAAAGTTCACGAATTTGTACAAACAATAAGCTTAGATTACCTAAACCAAGGTCAATCCGCAATACCATTAAGGAAACTAAATGTCTTTGGGAGGAACAGGGCTCCAAGTGACCAGTTTAAAAAATATAGGAATTTTGAGCCAAATATATAGGAATTATATGTCAAATATATAGGAATTGTAGGAAATTTTCGGGAATTAAACGTACCGTGCTAAAGAGTATTTTACAGTTAACTGAACTGGCATTGATATTTTAAGTTTTTATAAAGTGTAGTACAATAAGTAGGCATTATTAGAATTGTACAACTTACTCCATTCACATTAACATACAAATAATAAGACCAGGATCTCATCGATTACTAACGTCACAGATAATGGAGTGTGCTAACGTAGTACCGGAGCACCACAAGTTCTATTTTGTCAATTTATTCTGAATGTTACCAAGTCTTCTTTGCGGGCAGGATACTTGTGGAACCATTTATGAAGCTTCACTAAAAAATCCTCCATTTCCCATGTAGGAATTGTATCAATAGCGTTTCCAAATGAATGAAATATTAACAATTCCACCTACGGGAGTGTTTCCCGACTAACCAAATCGAGAAATTTACCAAATGAGTTGTGGATAATGTGAAGGATATACGTACGTACCGATAGGCTGACTGGTTTTTAGTTTTTACATATGCATTCATGTCCGCTGGTCCATCTGAACGTAAATAAGCTTTGTGTAGCAAAGCGCTAGACGCTTGGTCTCCTATCCTTCACTCCGAGCGCTAGCGTGCCGATTAGAAGCCAACATGAAAGGGGAAATCATTCCCTGCCACATGTTGCCACATGCTAGTTGGCTAATTGTGTTTGTTGTTGAGCAGATGGGCGAACACCGCCGTCTGTATGTAAATATGCACAGATTTACCTACATTTAGACGGCTGTTCATGGACGCCCGTAAGAATTTTGGCAGGGGGGGGGCAAAAAGTACAATTTGTACTTTTGTTGGGCAAGCGCAGGGGGTCTGGGGGGCAGAACCCCCAACAATAGCGGTGCAGTCAAAAATTTTGAAAATCAGGATTTTAGAATGCGTTTGGTGAGTTTTAGAAAAAAGTTGAGGGCTGAATACAATACCAAAATTATGAAATTTGTGTGCAGTTTTTACCCCCCATTTTTTAATCCTTTAGTCAAAGGCATCAGATTCCCAACATTGAGTTGGGATGGTTATTAGCTTTTTTTGTCCACTGAGATAATCTGACTTTACCCCACCTCACAGCTTTGCTTTCGCAAGCCTTTTATTGTGACAGTCAATAGTCAAAACTAAACTCGCATAATTCCATGGAGTGGTATTCTTTTCAAAACTCAAAGATGAACTATTGCAGGTAAAAGACACAATAAGCTACCTATCTTTCAGAAAATTGGCAACCATTAAATTTAACAAACGTTCATCAGTAAAGAAATCAACTTTCCATGCACATTTTAAATACTACAAGTTTAATCATAAATCCTCAAATCAAATGAGGGTAAATTAGCACTTCTGCTTGCTCGGAGCCAGGGGGGCAACTGCCCTTGCCCCCTCCTGTGGGCGCCCATGCGGCTGTTTTTCCCCTTTCATGATGGTACCTAGGCACACTCCCCAAGGCCACACTGAGAGTCTAGCATATTAATTGAATGTCATTGATCTGAACCAATCATAAGGAGTTTGTTAGGCTGCAATTTATTTAGTTATTTAGGCCAAGTCAGTATTTTGAAAAATAATGAAAAGTTATTATTTATACTGAATTATACTATATTCATAAAAACAATGCCCATGTTGTTTCAAAATTGCACAAATTGCAAAAAAATATAGGAACAATTGAAAAAAATAGGAATTATACACCACCACTCTGAATATATAGGAAATATAGGACAACTTGGAGCCCTGGAAGAACATGTTCCTTTTTTAGAAACTTTAATTGGTACGCGTTTCTTATCTTACATCAGGTAAAAAGTTACAATTTTGTGGGGAGCAAATTTAACGTTCCTTTCACCGCCGTAGTCCCGTCAAATTCAAGTACCCAATATCGTAAACTACCTACAATACAAAAATTAAAAATATCTTTGGACTTTGTGTTTCTGAAAATTGCTCCACTCCCTAGTCAGTTTCCAAGTGGTGAATGTGGACGGATTTTTGTGTCAATTTTTGACACTTTTTTATTTATCAGTCACTTTATTAAATAAAAGTGATTATAAATTAAGTACTATAGTGATCCCAACAAATGAATGCAGGTGGCTCGAAATTGTTTTCCCTTAAGTACTATAGTGATCCCAACAAATGAATGCAGATGGCTCAAAATTGTTTTCCCAACATAACAACTTTGTCAATTCTATTCACGCTAGCTCAGCGTGGATTTTGCACACAGAGGAACTCTGTGATCTAGCACAGATAATTTTTGCTTGCGTTGGTAAAAGATATTTCTCTTACAACACAAAGGCGACATTCCATTTACCGCGCATTCATTCTATCCCCACCACTTCCAAGCATCTGCATTCTTTCGTTGGAGCAAGTATATCACATATCAGTGATTTTAAAAGGAACGTAAAATGAACTAAGTTTCTTTTTGAGAAACGTTTCAGTTCCTTTTTGGTCAGAAGTGACTTAACTTTTTAAAGTTCCTTTTTGGGGGGAATATGCCTGGAAACATAAGTGTTTTCCACTGGTCGCACTGATGCGCACGGAGTGAAAGTACCATATTCCACTGGTAGCTGAAAATTGCACTAGGGCAAAAATTGCGTGTTCCACTGGGCGAACTGCACTCGCTCTGTGCACTCACAGTGGGCACCGACTCCGAGGGTCAGGGCAATCTTTCCAGTGCAATATCGCAGCCGTAGACCCGCAAAATTTGGTTGTGTTGTTAGATTTGATCAACTTTTTGTCAGATAATAGCAACAATGAGTTGATCAATTCAATATCAGAATTGTCTCGGAGAAATCACAAACTACGTAGAAGATGTTGTCCACATGTAGGCCTACTCTGACATAGAGGTAGATTTGCATAACATTTAAGTTTGAGGTTATGTTTATTGTTTACTAGTGTTCAGTCCAGTCGGGAACTGCATAGGCTGTTGCTTTCGACTTTTTCCCCATTCTCTTCCACCACAATTGCTTCGGAAGCGTATGAAGACATATTGATAGTGTAGGTATACACTGAAAAAATAATCGTATTCCACTGACAAATGCACTCTGGGCAGCACTGGTGCCATGCATCACGTGACTGACGTTTCAGTGCGCACTCAGTGCAACCCAGTGGAAAACGCCACAACACTTTTTTTCCATCCCTAGTAAATATACATTATAAAAAATTTGTGTTTTCAAATGTTGATACTTTATTACAAAACCGTTTACCTTGTTCACTACTATAGGTAGAACATATTATCCTACATAGCCTGTAGGCCTACTGTCTATAAGTACATGTAACATCAATTACTTATTGGTAAATACTAAATACAGTAGTTACTTATGTCATAACAAAATAAAAGTCAATTGGTACTGTATCTATAGCCTATTGTAGTGTACATTTTTTAGTCTATGTACACACAAATTCATTGTAGCTTTTTGTGTTTACCCCACATGAGACAAGTGAACCAAAACAGATACAATACTACTGTACAAGCAAATAAAGTACGTTTAATTATTAACTAAACATTGAATAATATTACTTTTGAAAAGTTAACTTAGTGTAGTACCCGTAGGCCTATTCACTTGGACAACCTAATTAGAATCCTATTTTCTTAGTGAAAGATATTAGTAAAACCTAGATAGTAAATGTACTAACTACTAAAATACAAGTATTAAAGTATGTATAGTAAAGTAATACATATATATTATATATATATCTATATGATATTACACAATTCATTCATCGTCATCATCTTCATTAGCATTAGCATTTTCATTTTCACTCTCTTTCTCGTTCTCATCATTGTCCTCACTAGCAGATTTTTCTTTTTGGTCATCATCCTCTTCATCTTCCCCTGTTGAACTTGATTTGTCAGATTCTTCATCGGATTCGTCGTCTGAATCCTTCAGAGCCTTTGCTTTGTCAAGTTTCTTTGCTCGGCCTGCCTCGATATCCGATCCGTCCTCATCAGAAGAGTAAATATCATCTGTAAGAATCCATTATTATTAATGTATAAACTGTATGTCCAAAGATACCATGAAGTATTTAGCTTACGGGATGCACTCTACTGAAAATGATGGCTTACCAGTTTGTATTTTTCCTATCGCAGGGAATGCAAAAAATAAAGCACAATTACAGCCCATTCTACCAAACAATATGCTTTACAGCTACACAATAAGGCACAAAAGGTATTATTACTATTAGGTTACAAGAAGGGTATTTTAACAATTTAAAAAAACACAAATAAGTAACAATACAAATATAATTAATTAAATAATTAATTAGTATGTATTTAGAGAGTCACAGAACTGATTTTCACTGGGAGACATTAAATTTTAAGCCGACCAAGCCAACCTTGTAGGCGCCGACACCATCGATGAGCGAACTTAAGACCGGCATATTGAAAGTAGGAAACACCGATCAATAAAGTTGGACACGATTCCACCCTCGGTATAATAATAATAATAATTATTATTATTGATTCATAGCAGTTGTCGAAAAAGTTTGCCCCGACTGGGGTTCGAACCCAGAACCTCCGGCTTGACGTGCCATAGCTTTACCAATTAAGCTACCGGGACCACAGAACAAACCTTTACTAAACTGAATAATTAGACGAGTGAGCGAAGCGAATGAGGATTCTGTTACGCTCTACTCGATCGGGCCTTGGCCGTGAGCATTGTCCAATGTATGTATGTAAAATGTATGTATGTATGTTAAATGTCTGTCTGTCCGGGCTCATACGACCGAACGGCCAAATAGATTGAGCTGAAATTTTAAACACACATCCGTGACCAGGTAACTGAGAACTGCTAACAAAATGAGCAATATCTGTTGCGATTTAAGCTCGCAAGAAATAAAAATGTGAAAAATGTGAACTTAGATTGCAAATGTTTACAATACCCATTAGTAAAATAGAACACAGCCTGTGAAAGTTTGCGATCAGATGAACCAAGTAAATGTTTTATTATTGTTTTGTTTTTATTTCTTCTGTCATTCTGTAAATGATGCTGGGCCATTGCTGGCTATCAAGGATACTATTATACACTTCGTTTGGGCTGGTGATGATCTACAAGAAACAGTGCGACGTATTTTATCTCGCAAACATCAGCTGGTAAGTAGGGTAGTATATTACTTTCCGAAACTAGAATGCGAGCTCTGGCAGTCGTTGTCGGGGACCCCCATATTCTCTAAAGACCTTTCCAACGACGACGACCAGGACAAAACGAACGATGACAAAGACGATGACGACCACGACGCGCCTTTACCCGTGGCTATTTCTGACCAGCACCAGCATGGGATTTTCCTCCCTATATCCTCTAGGTAAGAGTGGTGATTTTTGACCAAGCGGTTGTCGCACCCTTAATCCAAACTAAAACTAAATTGGGACGTATGGGATCAGCCTTTTCATAATAGGACGACGACAAACGGTTGACGCACCCTGAAACCAAAAAACTATAAACCACTTTCTCTGTTCGCCTAGGCCTAAATATTTTATTTTTTTTGGGTTTATTTGGATTAAGGACGCGTCAACCGTTAGATCATAATGCACGACTCTAGCCTAGGGGATGGGGAGGAGTGGCCCATGCTGGTCAGAACCAGCCATGGGTAAGGGGAGGAAGGGGGATTTCTCACGTCGTGGTCGTCATTGTCTTTGTCATCGTTCGTTGTGTCATTGTCACCGTCGCCGGGAGGTCGTCAAGGGAAGGGGGAGGTGTCCCCGACGACGATTGCCAGAGCTCGCCTCTGGTTTTGGGGAGTATAGTATACTTCCCTCTTATTAGCTGATGTTTGCGAGGTGGACCTTTTCTCTTGAATCGCCAGAGCAGCAGAACAATGCTCTGGGCCAATTCTACCCCGTCCAGACGGAATCGTCTTTAATTTTTCATACATTGACGCTGGAGGAAGTACCTGTTCTAAGGGTCATACATCGGCCGTTTTATTTAGCCTGGGGTGAAGCCTATCTGTTCAACAAGGGTCTGTGACCACAAATGTTTGTATAAAGATTATACTAGGGAAACGCCAAAGTCGTTGTTAGACGAGTGAGTGAGCCATGTGTTTAGTCACCACATTACAACACACACATTACACACACATTACTTTTCTTCCCCCTACCTTGAAATTCTCCTTCCTCCCCTTACCCATGGCTGGTTCTGACCAGCATGGGCCCCTCCTCCCCATCCCCTAGGCTAGAGTCGTGCATTATGACCTAACGGTTGACGCGTCCTTAATCCAAATAAACCCAAAAAAATAAAATATTTGGGTCTAGGCGAACAGAGAAAGTGGTTTATAGTTTTTTGGTTTCAGGGTGCGTCAACCGTTTGTCGTCGTCCTATTATGAAAAAAGGCTGGTCCCATACGTCCCAATTTAGTTTTAGTTTGGATTAAGGGTGCGACAACCGCTAGGTCAACGCCAAAGTCGTTGTTAGACGAGTGAGTGAGCCATGTGTTGTGTACCCGCTAACATTACTTTTCTTCCCCCTACCTTTGACCTCCCTAGCCTATCATTGGTTAAAGTGGCGCATTATGGCCGGACAGCTGTTGACGTGCCCTTAAACTTAAAAACTTATAATTACCTAACTTAAATCCAATCAATGTTCACGGGTACTCAACATGTGGCTCTCTCACTCGTCTAACAACGACTTTGGCGTTTCCCTAGTAATAATAATAATAATAATAATAATAATAATATATAAAAAAAAAAGATGGACTGAGGATAAGGGAGTAATATAGTTCATACGTACTCTTGGATGGTTTCCCCCCTTTCTTGTGTTTACTCTTGATGGCTGCAATGGAAATAGCACCCTCATCATCTGATCCTTCTCCATCTGGTTCTAAGTAAGAAGCATTTAGGCGACTCCCCGCTCCGCGCTCACGAACACGCTTTTGCTTGTTTTCACGGCGCATGGAAGCTCGGAGACGCTCTTCCTCTTTCTGTGTACAGAAATAAATAAGGGAATTGGAACATGGAATTAGGGCTACAATATTCAAAACTTAAAATTATTATTAGAGAATAGGTTCAGAGCAGGTTCCGAACCAAACCGAATTGCATATTAATATATTAATAATTAATTGTGTTGTTTTGTTAATGTTACATAGGCATAAGCCCTGAAGAAGAGAGATGATAATAGGAAGAAAATACAGAAAAACTTTGTCTCCGCTACATATGCAGACAATAGTGGTGCATTATTAGCCCTGAAGTAGAACTACAAGACCATCCATCATACCTTGATCATTTGTCCTCGGTTCTGCTCAGGATCCCATCCCACCTGCGACAAAACTTTAATGCCAGACGTCTTCTGAGATCGGTCAGCCAGAGACATGGTCATCTTTCGGTGAGTAAATGACTCTGTAGAGTGTGGCCTAAAGGACAACTTGGTTCGAAAGACAGCTTGGCCTTGTAAACCAGTACCCTGCCTTATAAACATATGATTATGATCACCCTGTAAGGGTTGTTTGTGGACATCGAAGATTTCCGAACCAAGATGTAATGACAAAGAACCATCAGACCAGCGGATAAATCGGGCATTACTTTCCTTGACTGTTTCGCCATCTTTATTAATAGAATCACGCCATCGTATTGTGTTCTCAACTTTCAATTTGAGACGTGCTCGGCCCTCTTCGTCTAGAGTTTCTTCCTCATCTATTTCATCTTCATAAGTATCTTTATCAAATGGACGAGTCTCTACAGAGAGAAAATTGGGAAGTTTCACAAAGTGTATTTCTCTACCCAAATCACAACTGATCCTGGGAATTTCAACATCAATTCGTGTTTCTGGTACAGTTTCTTCTGGTTCTTTTTCAGCTTCCTGAGGAATAAAACAACATTGTACATACATTTATAATACTGCCTACTGGTAACCTTTGTGAAATGTGCGTAGGCCAGAGTGTTTTAAGATAGGCCTAGTTAGGTCACATTAGCATTTTGCAGTGCTTTTTACTTTAGGGCCTACCTTTGGAGTTACGGAGACAGGAGTTTTGTCTGTCTTGTATGAGGCCCTATGAGTAGTAGGCCTCCATGAATTGCACTCGAACTCGATGCCATTGTATTTTTTCAATATTAAATAAATTCAGAAATTACAAAATCCATCCCGACCAGAGTTCGAACCAGGGTCTCCCCGAACTAGACCACCGAGATGGTAACCTTTTAACTTCTCAATTAGTAGTTGCTGCTAAGGTGCCTACCTGAAATGTGAGAGACCCGGGTTTAAATCCCGGTCGGGATGAATTTTTTAATTCCTAATCGTATTAAATATTATTAACAATCCCACCCACGGGGGCGTTTCCCAACTAACCAAATCGAGAATTGTTTTTAATTTTTCAATGGGTTAACAAAATTTGTAACTTGGATATTGTTGATTTATTTTAATTTTTAGTTTTAAACCAAAAAATGTAGGTTTTTGTTAATGTAGGCCTAGGTATTTAAATTTTTAATCAAATTTACAATTTTTAAACATCTTTTTCATTTTTGCTTTTAAAAAAAAAAAAAAAAACACCTTGGTGTAGTTTTATCTACACAAAAAAATACAAGTACTAGCACTAGTTTGTGTATGTCTAGGCTACTTTCTGCAGGCCACATTCTAAATTTGAACAACAACACAACATTCTCTTGACATCACTAATAATTTGTTTGTTTTTTGTTCTACTACTAAATGAATGTAGGCCAGTCTTGGGCATGTTTCTCCATAAAAGGAACTTTGAAAAGTTAAGTTACTTCTACCTAAAAAGGAACTGATCCATGGATCCAGGTTCTTTTCACGTCTCTTTAAAAATCACTTATTTAAATAATAATAAATGTGATACGAGTTGACTTATCATTACTTTTATTTCTTTATTTAGGCTAGTAGCCTAGGTAGGTAGGCCTTAAGAGATAACTAGGAAAACGCTAAAGTCCCGTCGCGTTGTTGAGCGAGCACCGGTACGTGCAACACGACCCGAGTACAACATTCCCATAATGTTACATACCAATAAGTCTTTAAGGTCTTGACCGATTTAGCTGAAAATCTGTAAAATAGGAGAGAATGGATAAAATCCACCGCCATCTAGAGGACCTTGACATCATTTCTTTGGGAAAACATAACAAATAATACACTGCTTCCTCGACCTATTTTGATTACTAGGTGGCAGTGCATAGTGAGACTTTTCGTTGCCATGGTAACATTACTTTTGTTAAAATGTAATTCCTATCTACACTACTTAAGGTCTTGACCGATTTAGCTGAAAATTTGTAAAATAGGAGAGAATGTTGTACTTATTGACCCTGCAAAATTTCATAACGATCGGAACATTTTTATTTTTTTATTTTTTATTTTTTATAACCAACGATCGGATTTTGTTCAAAAACTATACAGCAACCCGCCTAGGTGATATGTACATGTGTGCAAAATTTCAGGTCGATCAGAGAAACGGTGCGACCTGTATCGAAGCAGTAACAGAAAAAAAAAACAGACATTTCGAGCCATAAGAGTCAAGTGGAGACGCTCGCTCAACAAAAATACCAATGCCGAAAATTTCCTCCTCAAGGATTCCGTCTGCTTCCACCACTCGTGACAAAAGGGGTGGTGCCATTTTTGAAAAAACACGTGAAATCTTATATGTTTTATGCTGTAGAACAATATCGGGTACCTACTAGAATTCAATGCAATTACGAGGGCGAAAGGAACTTATGAAGGATAAAGGTAAAAAAAAGTAAAAATGATAAATTAGTTCCATGTTCCCACGAAAGAGTTTTCACGCTACAAGTTCCCGATGTAAAAAAAGGAACGAGTTCCCATTAACGTTCCTGGAAAAATTAGGTGTTGCCCGGAACGTGTTACTAGAAATGCGTTCCTTCCTCCCCAAGACCCCTAGATCTTATGTATCTATACTTGGTTGCAACTTTTAAAGGAACCAAACCAGGCGCGTCGGAATGTTTTGAAAGTTGGGGGGGGGGGGGGCAAATCCATTAGTAGATTTTGTTAGGGCACAGCTGGGGTCTGGGGCAAAGCCCCAGCCACAGGAGACCCTTTTTGCTAAAGGCAAAAAAAAATTCACTATAGGCCTACGGTACTACAGTTATTTCGTCATGTTTTGACTGCACTAGGACTCTGTAAACGATGTTTTACATCAACTATCTGCGATCTAAAAACTCAAAAAATTAACGTGAAGTGGCCCATTTTAATAAATAACAACATATTTTTTTATGTAATGACGGGCAAAAATATTTATGTTTTGACCTCTTCTTGAAAAAACATGCTAACTGAAGGCTGTTTAGTACGTTTCATATTTAAAATTACGATATTAATTTAATCTTTAACACCATTAAACACGAAACACTACACACACACACACACTTACCGTACACTTTACTTTACACTTCACACTACACACTACACTACTTACACTCTAAGAGGAATAATCTTCCCACTTGCCACTTCGCTATAATCGAAGTCAACACCAATGCAAAGATGACAGAAAGAACGCATAACGATGCGACACGAGCGAACCAAATCCCAACTTGCGTCTGCCAATAACTCTAGCAAATCATTCAAAGGGATGTTTGGATTAGACGCGAGTCTGAGTCACGTGTCCACTCTCACTGAAGTGAGTGACCGGCACACAATACAAGACGGTGGCTGGTTATAAAGATAGTCGGATCGACGGTTCAGGCATGGGGTACGTCAGCCAACCTAACATTCCTGCTCTTGTTGGGTTGTTTCTTCCTGGAAATGAATTGTTGTCAGGATCATCCGACGTTGCTTTCCCAAAAAGTAGAGTAGAAATCTTGATTTTTCAACTCTAAAATCTGCCCCCCTATGCCCCCATGGCATGGAAGTTAGGGGGGGCAATGTCCCCCTTGCCCCCCCTGTTCCGAGGCCACTGAACCAAACCAGACGTAGTGGTCGACGTTTGGAGGAGGCATATTTGAGCGCGGGCAATTTGAAATATAGCCCCAGTGCTGCCATGTATTGCTCGGACCTCTACCAGATGAGTGTGTGAAGAATGAAGATGTGTTTGTGTTTGAAAAGAACACCGCCGCAAAATATGGCAACATGCACCTGCTATTCACGTCAGAGACAAATAAAATTGGAGTGGTAAGAGGGTCGTTAACGAGGGTGCAGGCTGTGCTGGGAATGGCTTCCCTCTCCCACTGCTACCTGCCAAGGCCCACAATTGATCACGTGCTTCACGGATTTTTGCCATGTGCACGCTCTTTTCAAATGAACCGGGCAGATAAACCCCACCCACACAGTAAAGTGAGAAGTTAAAAAACTTCTGATTTGGCGGGAATCGAACCCTGGACCTTCTGCATTGGAAGCAGATACGTTAACCACAAGACCAACGAGCCACACAAAGACCAACGAGCCACACAATATAACATTATACACAATTATAATACATATAATAATAACCTAGGCCTACTGATGAAAAGTAGCCAACATCAACAATTTCTTCCTGAAACCTTTTTTAAATGCTAATCAGAGGGGTGATCACAAGGCTTAAATACTAAATAGCCTACAAAGCAAATAAAAACTTGACTTACTTCATCTGCCACCTCAGCCTTGTCCTGCTCATTCTCTTCATCTTCACGCTCATCATCATCTCTGTCCCTCCCTCTGTCTCTCTCTGTGTCACTTCCGCGTTCATCGTCTGTCCCTCTTCTAGGAGACTTATCTTTTACTTCTTCATCAGAGCTAATGTCGTCTGCATCACCAAACAATGCAGCTGCGGTTGCTCCTCCATCCTCGCCGCTTTCATCTCCGCTGCCGGTACCTTTCTTTTTTCCTTCTCCTTCTCCGTCACTTGCTTCACTTCCAGAACCGATTACGGCCGTTTTCTTCTTGCTCTTTGTTGGTTTATCTGTGGTTTTCTCACCATCACTTCCCTCACTCCCAGAGTCAATAATAGCTCGTTTCTTTCTACTATGCTTGATATTTTTATCTGAACCACTTCCATCCGATCCTGATGAATGTTTCCGTTTTCTGTAAAGAAAAGAAAAGAAATGTAAAGCCTCGGCTGACACTCTCTGACCTCCAGGTAGGCCTATACATGCAATAATAGACTGAAGGTGCATAATTATTTTTAATTAATAACAACTTTTCAAGATGGCATTCATTATAGGCACTTCACATAGTAGCTTTGGGTACCCAATAACTGAACTAGGAAAACGCTCAGTTGGACGCGTTGTTGAGCGAGCACCGGTACGTGCAACATGACCCGAGTACGACATTCCCATAAGGCCCACCACACAGTGTAGGCCTAACTGGATATTGACATTGTACACTATATACTATTCCAACATCTTTGCATTGTACTAATTCACGTCATGCCTTCTAAAGTGTATCTTTGTAGCCTATCTTCACTGCCTCCTTCATTTTTTAACATAATTTTTCGAATTATGATTACCAATAAGTCTTTAAGGTCTTGACCGATTTAGCTGAAAATTTGGAAAATAGGAGAGAATGTTGTACTTATTGACCCTGCAAAATTTCATAATGATCGGAACATTTTTATTTTTTTATTTTATTTTTTATTTTTTATAACCAACGATTGGATTTTGTTCAAAAACTATACAGCAACCCGTCTAGGTGGTATATACACAAGTAAAATGATCAGAGAAACGGTGCGACCTGTATCGAAGCAGTACCACAGAAAAAGAAAAAAAACAGACATTCGAGCCATAAGAGTCAAGTGGAGAAGCTCGCTACGCTCGCTCAATAAGGTGTTGGCACTCTGTATGGGTGGAACATTTCTAGATTTGTTAGTTTGCACAGTGACAGTTCAATAGGCCCGCCCAATATTTTCTGTAATAATCGCATTAATTAGTGATTTAGGCTAAGTTAATAGCATGCAAGGTTTGTCAATATAAAGAGAAAGATCATGGATTGCCGTTTGTTTGCAGACCGCAAACATTGTTTAGGTGTGACGGGCCTACAGTATATTAATATAAATTAAAATTACTGACTTCTTTTATTTAGGTTCTAGGCCTAGTTGGTTTAGTTGTGCGTCATAAAGGCCTAGAGAGAAGAGACGTTAAACATTATAGCCCGGATGAGTCGTTTAAACGCGCATGTAGCCTACAGTTTAAACATTTAGGCCTAGAGTTTTAAATATAAATGTGATAACGTGATAATAAATTGATTGGTGATGGTGATGGTAAAAATGTTATTTTCTATTTTATTTTATTTTCTTATTGAAATGTTATTTTGTTATCATTTTCGGAGCCTACACAAACACAGGCTAACAAATTAGGTCGATAATTTTCCAAAAGTGATTAATTTGGTGGAGGCAGTCTATTAACTTATTAAGGCATCTTGTCTGTTACACATGGAGGAAGTGGCGGGTCATTAAATGCGAGTGTGAGAACAAAACCGTTGTTAATTATTCATCGGCCGATCATAAGGTAAAAGTACAAAATTACGATTTTTGTTGTAAAACCTAGGCCTCCGCTTACGGTACCTATTTATTTTTTATTAGAAAATAGGGCTTAAAAACGTTGAAACGCGAAAATTTCAAGGGGTAAAACGTTTAGGAGACGAAACGCTTTTTCCCATCCCTAAAACATTACCAAAATATACAATTAGGCGTAGGCTAATAGGCCTATGTGTTGTGGACCATCGCGTGTTAAAATGTTGTGCGTATGGATGTAAAAACAAATTAGTAGGCCTATACCCGACCGACATGTTTCCACCATTTCTTAAACAGGGACAAGTCGTCCTGGTAGAATATAGGCCAAAAAACTAGGAATGTCAATACGTACCCGGAAATTTTCGTACCCTGGTACCTACCCGCGATCTAAATGCTGAACTAAATGGCTTCCACTTGGAAATATTTTGGTAGGCCTGCCTAGGGAGTTGTCGAATATTTCAAACAGGATTCCGCAAGAGACGGACATTTTGTATTTAAAACAGAATCGCACTTGTCATTTTCATTTCGAAATTCGACTCACTTTCGATTAGAAAAGAAACATCTTACAGGTCCAGGTGACGTCATGCATATTATGTCATAGGTTGTCATGTAAGGCCTAGGCAAATATAGGACAGCCTAGTACTTGAAAATTGTTTTTATCATAGGTAGGTGGTCCAGAATGAATTAATGGCCTCTAATACTAACCTCTCGGCTTCATTTCCACTGTCGGAATCACTGCCGGATTTAGTCTCAATCAGAAGCTTTTTCTCTTTGTCACTACCCTCGCCATCACTTTCCTTATTCTTGCTGTGTACTGAATTATTATCTTCAATATCAGAGTCTTTGCGTTCTGAAATTATATGGTTGGTTTCCTTTTTGGCATCTTCTTGATCATCACCTTCGTTCTCATCATGAAGTTGTGGACTAGGTGAATGCGAGTGGGCCGAGTTGGGTCTAGGACTTGGGCTATGGTGATGCTCAGATGTGTGTGACTGAGGATTAGATTCAGGAGAACCAGGAGGGCTTGGTGAGTGTGCACTACGAGGATGCGACTGTGGACTTGCAGATGCCTGGGAATGGGGACTTTTTGAGTGTCTAGATTGAGAAGGGGATTTGGAGCTGGGGGAATGTCGCGAATGCACACTTGTAGCACTACCCGAATGTCCAGATTGAACACTGTCAGGCCGGGAATGCGGGCTTGTAGACCGTTGTGATTGTGCACTCTGAGGTCTCGACTGCTCTGCTTGAGATTGAGGGCTACCGGTACGACTGTGTTGAGATTGGCCACTCCGAGGTCGAGATTGGGATCTCTCGGAATGTGGGCTGATAGACCGTTGGGATTGTGGACTTGCAGACCTATGCGATTGAGAGCTTTGAGTTCTTGGAGAATGGTGACTGGTATGCGAAGAAGGAGAATGATGACTGGTATTTGAAGGACTTGGAGATCGTATGGACCGGGGACTACTTGCATTAGACCTCACTGATCCAGGACTCTTCGATTGTACGGATCTACCTCGTGACCTTCGACCATCGGACGACTGTGGAGTTCCCTGGCCATCAGGTCTTGGAGACGATGACGAGTAACCACCATTGTCTACCCGTCCAGGAGTAACGGTGGAACTAACAACGTGATCACTTTCACTGCCTGAATCACCCTCTTCAGCTGACGTTCTCCCTGGAGTTGGAGCCACACCACGACTAACTGGGCTGCCACTTCGACTACTGCTACTTGACCCACTACCACCCTCACCACCACTTGATGGAGACCCCGACATCTTTCCTAGAGGTTATGGTCGGACAAACACTGTCAATTAATGCATGATACCCTACACAGCGTAGGCCCTAGGTATCTAAAAGTTTGATAACTATTTGCATTGGTCCTAAAATAAATATCAAAATCTAGTTTGGTATCCTCACAGTTGGTTTATTTAGTAGGCCTACCTTCAGTTTCTGCTTTCGTTATTTTTCGTTGTCGGGAAGGCAGATTTCAGTTTCACGATTTTCACCGACCGGATATCACCGCCTTCGTGAAAATGTTTGTACTATTACCACAGCCCACTAGAATACGAACACACACGTGTACGAACAGAGTGGCGGGATTTACAGATTCGTACAAGCATTATTTTAACTCCATGGTACAAGCATGGTACAAGTAAAGATTAAAAGTAATATGTGTACAAGTTAGGTCGAGATGTAAAATAACGTGAACCTCTCACTTAACTGTCGTCGTCGGGGTCCTCTCTCTCTTCCCTTCACGACAAGAGATAAGATGAGAGGATGAAACTACTACGACAATGACGACCACGTTAGATTTTTTAGAACCCCCTTTACTACCCCTATGTACCCGTGGCTGCTGACCAGCATGGATTTTCCTTCTCATATCCCCTAGGCCCTTAATCCAAATCTCATTTGAAAATGCGAATTTAAAATAGTTACCAAGATGCCGTATTAAAATTAATTGTTGGAATGTTTTTGTACTAAAGAATCCTAATTCACATCCACGCGAGAACGGGTGAAAGTTGAAACATTTGACCCGATGATTCGACCGGTTGACCCATTGATAGAACCTTTCAGTATGGAACTCAAGGATGGTTATACACAATGCTATAACTATATGAACTTACTATGTTGATTAGTATATATATATATTATTATTATTATTATTATTATTATTATTATTATTATTATTATTATTATTATTATTATTATTATTATTATTATTATTATTATTATTATTATTATTATATTTATCAAGTATCTTAGCATAAGATATTCATATTTGTGTGGGGAAGCGTCCTGCAAATTGTAAAACAAATGGCATTGAACAAGACTTTGGCTTCTGCTCAACATTTTATGCGAAAATGAAACGGAATACTTTACAATGGTCATGAGGTGTGGGGTCTATTGTGTAGTTACTCTGGAGGACTCTGGTTCGATATCCCTGACTTCAAATTTTCCAGGGACTCCATCTCTCCTTACGCAGTCAAAGGTCGAGTACTAGGATTAGTTCCCTTTCAATTATCCTCCCTAACACCCAGTTCATAGAAAAGAGATGCACGTTGTCATACAAAAAATGTTTTTCCCGTCTCTGATGTTACAACACATTTCTATAGGTAGGACTTTATTTAAATTTATTTGTTGTTCTTTTTTTCGACGCATTCAATTTTATTTTAAAAAATCCATATGAAGTAAAATTACTGATTTACACTATTTAAACAGATACATTTATTTACTGTATGTATTTTAATCAATAAGTTGTATATTAATTATTAATATTATAACTTTGAGAAATAAAGGAGATGTTCAGGTGTGCATATCATTATCAAAATATGAAAATCGTTAAAAATAAAAATAAATGTGCATATAAAACAGAAAAAGAAAAAGAAAATTCAAACAAAAACTGTTTTAGTGATGAACAAAATTAATAAGTGAATAATTAAGTGACAGTGTATGAGCACCAATATTGGATCTCATACAACATGTCAATACACATTGTTGTGAGCTTAGGTGAATCGCAGTACGTAAATATCACGTTTAATAATGTCATTGATTATTTATCTATTCTGAACCTGAGTTTAGTTCGAAGCTTTGCGTTCAGACAGAGAGCGCTGGGGAACCGTAGCGAGCCGCCTAGAACTCCCGTTAGTCTTTTACCCGCGGGCGGACTGTACACTGCAAATGAGCAGCGCGTAAATATAAATACAGTGTACGTAATTACTTCTTTGTAGCCTTGCGCGCGTAAAGGTGTTTGTAATTTGGGGAGAAACTGTGCAGAAATAGCATTACATTAATGGGAGGTGACGAAGACGAAACTTTTCCAGCCAAGCTATGACGCTGCTAATTTAGTGCTAATAATACTTAGTTGTGCTGATAATCTAGTACTATTGTCTCTTAGTATTGAAAGTGTTACTCCAAAAGCAATTATTTATATCAAATTATTTGAAACACAGAAAGTAGTGAAAATTTTGCACACTCGACAATTAAAGATGATAATAATAATTGGTTGGTAATATAATACGACGGTCGTCCCAAGTCTCCAAACAAATTATCATCTACAATGGTGAAATTAAATTGTTGAGTTCGTCAGTGTGTATAGTGTAGTAAATTGAAAAGCCTTGTGATGGAAAACGGTGCAACGTATATTCCTTCATGGCCACAAGTCGGATATTTCGTACCACTCCAAGTTTGCCAGGGACTTTACTGTTTTCCAAGGTAAGTTGAAGCCTCAACTTGTAGAAGAACTCAATCTTGGAACAAGGAGGGTAAAAAATTATACCGATAGAAGTAGCTCATGCATTACACGCGTGACTATTCGGTAGTTCACCGGATCGATGTCCTTCACCGGTAAACCTGACAACGTTCTGCCAAGATTGTCCGTAGGTAGAGGAACAAATTGTCTCTCATAATGGTGTGCACGTAAAACTTTTCGTAGGTTTCTGGTATATTACAGAAAGTAAAGAATACATTATTGCCTTAGTCACAACATGACACCCCGATGACACTCCGGTGACACCCCCGTCCCGAATTACTCTTACGAGAAAGTGATAGGTTACCTCACCTCTATCGACATACCAACACATATTTTGTTATCGAACTGGTTCTGTGTGTACACATTGTGTTTATAAAGACTTCTACTTCCAATAAGTGTTAAATATTAATTCGGAAGCATCCCAATGCCAGAATTGGATTTTGAATGATTGTCATGACGAATTAGTATACTTAGCACGGTCTCCTCTTCCCTTTTAGATTTCAATTCCAACATGAATCACTACACTATACCTAGTCATCAATATTGATTATTGAGCTGTTGGTTTATCTTGCAAAAGTGGCAATACTTTCCAGTGTAATTGCATGCGAACTATTTTAAAGTAATTAAAAATAGAAATGGAGTAATTATTATTTTTACAACTTGCACCATTCTTCCCCGAGTTATTAGCAAAACATGACATGACCCAAGACTCTTCCGACCCCCTCATACACGAACACACGACAATATAGGCCTACATTGCAAGAACATGTCATATTTGCAATTTTGTTTTTAAATTTGTTTTCGTTGAAACTTTATTGAAATGTGTGTTACCGGGTATCGCCTTAGTTGATTTCCTCACTTAGTATCCCTAATATAAACAACTGAAAAGTTTTAACTGATTACATGGTGTTAGACAAATACTGATTACTGACATGATAAGAAATTATCAATCATTGACATTGTTTATTAACGGAATTCCCTTTGAAGATAACATAACAGTTCCTGACTCTTGGTGTGTGCTGTACACACATAGTCTCGATTCGACTCGAGACGCGGTTTATTTATGGCATCGGCGTCGAAAACACAGTCTCGTCCACACTAGGACAAGGGCAAGGTTCACTTGATTTAATTTGATTTAAGGGCGCGTCAATCGTTGACAGTCATTCTGCGCCACTCTAACTTGAGGAGGTGAAGGTGATCATAAACCCACAAAGGTGACAGGCCAGTGTTGGACAGATCCGGACACAGTCGGAAGGTGGCGGTCAGTCCCCGTCTCTAGCTTTGAATATAGTCTGTTATCTATACTACCATCAAAACACGAACGATTGTGAGGTAATCTTTAAGCCTTTTTGAACTTATATCGATGTGCATATTTCTAACGTCTTCTACAGCACAGGACTAGAACAATTTTACATAATTATACCCACTACATAAATGTCAAGGTGATTGACGTGATGATGATGATACCAGTAAAACTAAAACTACATCTTGGCACAATTTCATTTTTACATAAAATAATCCTGTTTTCCCTCAACTGTATCCCTGTCAAAAAGGCAAAGTTTGATTCCCAATCAAACAGAAATTCACATAAGCAACAACACGATTTAACATGTGGTAAATTTGTTTTGTTATCAATATTGAATGTACTCCCAACCGGTTACTATGAAACTGGTGCTGGGTATAAGGGTTGTCTACTACTCTACACTACCTGCTCGAATCCCTTTCATTATGTATAATAATGTTGCTTTTTCGAGACGTCCGGCCGCGAATCTATACCGATAGCACCGGTTTGAGTATGCTTCCCATGCAAGTTAAATTGATGAAAAGTTCAGTCCGTTTGTATACCAAGCAATTGTAAGTGCAGCCTGCAGGTACGTGACAATAAAAATCCACCTGTTGGCGAAAGGATTTTCGAACAGATAAAATTATACTATGCCTTTGTGCATGTATAATATTCAGACACAGAGGCATGTATAGTGCAATAATGTTTAAAACATTCATTGCGTAACTAACAATCCTGTGAAAAACCTGACCGGAGGCGCCTAACTGCGTATTTTGGAGTGAGAGTAGTTGTAAGATGATTTAATCCATTGCATTCACATTAGTGATTGAAGAAAACCTTGGAATCAACGTTCAGTCGGGATTGCTCTTGGCTGGTATCAAACCCTGAACCTCCGGAATCAGAGTCTCGCGCTTTTCGTTTGAGTTATAATAATGCCTGTGAATTATATAAAACCATTACATATACTCAAGAAGCTAAGCTATATTATCTTCTCATAATTAATTGTGTTTGCCACGGAAGTAATGCAATATATTCCCTCTGTTATAACGATGCACATAAGAAAGAATTATACTATCACGTCACGAAACGCATTCTCTGTTTGTATTCAGGAAGAAATTGAGAGTGAGTAATTGCAGCGCGCTGTGTGTTTTGCAAAGGAATGTGAGCAAAGATATGCGCACCTGAACAATTAGCGATTAGTACCGAGATAACGGGATGAACTCGTGAGAGTTGTGCTGTTCCTGGGAGAATTATTTTCACTCATGTTGACCAGAGTTACATTTGGTGTATTGTTGCCGAATTAAGTAGTTACCGATGCATTACAGCAGAACTATTATGATGAGTGTATAGCAACTAGACGCTAATGATTGTGGAAAATAGACCTAATCCAGCCACCCTCGTTCCGCAGGTATCGGTTAATGGATTATTTTAAAATAAATGTATACACAATTTCTTTGTGATATTATATATTTACACTTCGATAGCGTTTTCTGAACTGGTATAATTAAGTTAAGCTATCAATGTGCTGCTAAAATATATTTACTTTGATTTACTGTCTCCCACTGAAAATCAGTTATAATACTGAGTGGGTAGACTCTAAATACAATTTATTATTTTTTATCACTAGAAAAAAAGAAATTCGTAAGGGTGCCCACTGTAGACATCAAAGTTTTACCCGGTGTGACCCTCTTCAGGGATCATCCGAGCGCTGGTAAGAGAAATCAATCCCAGCAAACCTCGTAAAAAACATTCAGACAGGATTGCCGATGGCTGGATCCCCGAACCATCGAATTCCTTAATCAGAGTTTCACGCGTTGGAGCCACTTTTGTAGGTAGCATCGCCTACGATAACAGTGTGTAATAGTATAGGGGAGCCGTATGTATGAACGGATAGTCGAGCAATTTATTTCAAGAGAATTAAGTGGAGGTTCGAAGAGCGAATGCTGCTTACTACAAATTGAGCTTAATCGTGGCACCCTTCTCTAATATTGCCAAGAATATCAATCATCGCAGTTCGCAGTAGAGGAAAACCGTCACATGTTTGGTCACGGTTGCCGATGGTCTATCTATCGGGTCACCTACCGAATTTGCGTTTCACGAGTAAAGCGTGCAGAGCTACCTCTATGGATACTATGAGCTACTACCTACTAATTGTGAGGTTCGATCCCAGGTTGGGCTATTATCCGCTATCCCATGCAGTTTAGAACTCCAACGAAAGCAGAACCGAATGCCATGTAGGGCTATATATTTGAAATTCGAAATCTTGAGTAACCATAAACTGTATCCATTTTCTGGTCCAGTTTTAAAAAGCGAATCTACTTATGTTATTTTACGAATCGGTGGTCACTGCACTCACTCATGTAAGATAAGAAATATTTGTGCTTATTAGCTTAAAATCAAATCAGATAATTTCCATAACCACAATAGCAAATTAATATAACTAGCAGTAGCAGCATAGTACAATAATTGACATATTCTCCACAAAAAATTATTTTAAACTTTGCGATCGTTCGGGAAAGCCTTTACTTACTTGGATTGTGTAAATAAAAAAATTCAAGTACCTAATGCCTCCAATATAGTAAAAAATGCTTTGGTCAGGGGAAGGCGGTCAAGTATAATCTTTCTAACCTTGAAGGTAAGGATAATGAAATTCATATTGTTGGTATGGTGGTGGTCATATTTTTTCCACAAGTCATCGGTAATAGCCAGTGATATTGCTCATGACGCCTTTACACGTCGGTAAAACATGATCAAAATAAGGTACACAACCAGTGGTGTGAGACAATCACCAATGGTGAATACACAACAGGCGTGGGTGGCCTCCTATGGGTATAAGATCCAACCACAAGTGACCCTCGATGACGAGAGGGATGTAATGTAATACCGAGTGGTAGGGGAAAAGTGAGGAGAATTGTGATGTAATGAACGTTGCATATGAACTAGGAAAACGCTCAGTTGGACGCGTTGTTGAGCGAGCACCGGTACGTGCAACATGACCCGAGTACGACATTCCCATAAGGCCCACCACAAACTGTAGGCCTAACTGGATATTGACATTGTACACTTTATACTATTCCAACATCTTTGCATTGTTCTAATTCACGTCATGCCTTCTAAAGTGTATCTTTGTATCTTCACTGCCTCCTTCATTTTTAACATCATTTTTCGAAATATGATTACCAATAAGTCTTTAAGGTCTTGACCGATTTAGCTGAAAATTTGGAAAATAGGATAGAATGTTGTACTTATTGACCCTGCAAAATTTCATAAAGATCGGTACATATTTATTTTTTTATTTTTTTATTTTATTTTTTATTTTTTATAACCAACGATTGGGATTTTGTTCAAAACTATACAGCAACCCGCCTAGGTGGTATATACATGTGTGCAAAATTTCAGGTCGATCAGAGAAACGGTGCGACCTGTATCGAAGCAGTAACAGAAAAAAAAAAAAAAAAAACAGACATTCGAGCCATAAGAGCCCAAGTGGAGACGCTCGCTTTCGCTCGCTCAATGAGGTTCAGAAAAAAAACTTATAATACTGATTACACAATGAGGGAATAATGCGATTATCATCATGTTTTTACATGCATGCACATCTTCACTCTTTTTTATTTTGAGTAAATTCGGCATTTTGTATGACATCTTCTCATGAAAACGGGGGGGGGGGGGGGGGGGGGGGGAATTTGGCACAAAAAAAAAAACAGTTTAATTTTCTCGCAAAACAAATTCTCAATAGGCACGGGAAAACAATTGTTTTTGATAAACTGAGTATTTTGTTGTGTTTTCTAAAATTTATGTTCACCAATTTAGCACCTGTAATTGAAAACGCTAATTTAACATACCATCTTCTAATTATAATGCAATGATATCAGAGTGGCGATCAGATCGACCTTCTCAAACTGTTGTTTACACCGTTCGCCCTGCAGTGCACCCGAATTCCTTGTTGGCAGTCCGCCCCGAGTGTTTATTTTCAGCTCTCTCGCCGCCGGTTTTTTATGTTCCCTGTACGAGTACGAGACGCGCGTCTATAGTAAGATAATCAGTGGCCGTACGTGCCTACCTTGGCTCAGCCGTCATAATGCCATGCGATTGCGAATATCTCATCCAAGACTCGACACGCGATGGTTTCCTAGACTCTTGACTTCTGTGCATGGAGGACGAGCTCCCAGCAGAGGTTTGTCGGCGAGAACCCCACGTGTGATACGTCGTCACAGTCCGCTGATTCGCGCTGCATTATCTGTACATTCTAGTCATTATAGCTAATATGTTAAAAACTACCGGTAGTAATTAGAAATTGCTTGTCACGAATAATGATGAAAAAAATGAATCTGTTTGAAAAGTTGAAATTACTGGAATTACTAATTAATTCAAATTGGTCATGCATAACACTATGAAATCATAAAGACTTGTTAACGTGGTGTCATGTTAGGTATACGCGAGTATCTATGGCGTATACCCATAAATAAAAAGATATATTTCACCCCTCAGTATACCTAAATAAAATTCAGGGTATGCACGATTAATAATAAAATATGCCTAAACTAGTTCAAATACTCCAATAAATGAACATTTTTGTTAACGTGGTGTCATGTTAGGTATACGCGAGTATCTATGGCGTATACCCATAAATAAAATATATATATATTCACCCCTCAGTATACCTAAATAAAATTCAGGGTATTATGCTGCACGATTATTAAGAAAATATGCCTAAAACTATTTAAAATACTCCAATCAATTAATGAACATTTTTCCGGAGTTGTACGCCCCAGACCCACATTGGCTGGGGGGACTCTCCCCCAGCCCAGACCCCCATTGTACGAAATCGTTAACTTTACCAGGGAAAGAGAGTATTCCCATATAACTCATTTTTGGTTAAAATATACACATCTCATGAAATCGTTTACTACGATGTGTATTATTCATAACTTCGATTTGTAACACGGGACACTCGAACGGACATTTGACAATATTTTTCTAGAAGTAAATTTGGTGCCATCACTATATAATAATACTTAAAGCACATAACAATTGTCTACCATCAGCCTGTGTTTTGTTAAAGATGTGCGAACGGGGGGGGGGAGAATTATTTTGGTCTTTAAACTATTAACTCCGACATTATATGTAGATTGCTCAAACATTTTAAATTTTTGTTTCGCTGAAAACACTTGTGATGCGATAAGTATTCACCAATTGGGCTCGGGGGCAAATATAACTTGTATTATCCCTGCAAAATTTTCTCACCATTTGCAGCTTGGTGTTCATTCCAAACTAACGAAATCACAGAAGATGAGTCAAACTTTAGTAGAGAAACATATTTTCACACAAAGAAGTCCCACACTATCGTGCCTATCCTCGTCGGTCGCAACTCGCCAATGCAGCGAATTGATAAATGTCGAAAAAACAATTAAACTAGTTAATTTGATCCCACCAGACCAACAGACGGTTTGGCAAACATCACGTCACTTCTACTTTCTGTGAGTAATTATATTGGCTAATCTAGATGCAAAGTCTACTCCGAGCCCCTACGTTTGTGTCATTTGCCAATTTATCATCGTAAGAATTAGAAAATGTCAATTGATTAAAGAAACCGAAATGGAGTTCGAAATAGATATTCTTGATTGTTCCGACATCATTCGTCGTTAATTTTTATACCTAAACAAAGTTGTTCCCATTTTGTAAACATGGCAATGTCCCACTTAGCACCCATGGCAATGCACATTGCCAATAATGTGAAGTGCAAAAAAACCGATTGAATTTTTTAAAAGAGGGGGCATAGGTAAGCAAGGGTCTTAAAACTTTTTTATAAAACCAAACCACTCAACTAAAACTTAGGTAAAACTATAAAGACGAACTTTGTTACCTCTTGTTAAGGAAAGCCTACGAGGAAACGAAGGGAAGAAATTATGTCAAAATTAATTATGATAATTTAAATTACTCAAGCATTTAAATTTTGTTTCTTGAAAACCTTGTAGCGATAAGTATTTCAACCATGGGCTCGGCAATATACTTTATTATCCTGCAAATTTCACTTTGCAGCTTGGTGTTCATTCCAAACTAACGAAATCACAGAAGATGAGTCAAACTTTAGTAGAGAAACATATTTTCACACAAAGAAGTCCCACACTATCGTGCCTATCCTCGTCGGTCGCACACTCGCGTAGATCGGCAGGGATTGATATGTAATGTGGTCGAATAAAAAAATTAAACGGTAGTTAATTTGATCCCACCAGACCAACAGACGGTTTGAGTACACAATCACACGCTCACGCAACTGTGCTGGTGGCGTAATTATATTTGGCTAATCTAGATGCAAAGTCTCTCCGGACCCTCTAGAGTATGGGTCCACTTTACTCACAAATTTATTCATCGTGAAGAATTTAGAAAATGTCAATTTGATTAAAGAAACCGAAATTGTGAGTTACGAAATAGTATATGATTATGGTTTGACTTCATTCGTCGTTAATTTTTTATTACCTACACACAAATTTTCCCATTTTGTAAACAAGGCAATGTCCCAACCTTAGCACATGGCATGCCAATTGCCAATGATGCGAGTGCAAGGTACTGGATTTGAGTTTCTTTAAAACAAGCATGTAGGCATAGGTACAGCAAAGGGTAAAAACTTTTTTTATAAAACCAAACCACTCAACGATAAAACTTAGGTAAAACTATAAAGACTGAACTTTTGTTACCTCATGTCTAAGGAAATGCCTACGAGAAACGAAAAGAGCCAACGACTTATCCTAAAAACGAAAATTTAAATTATGGAGCGATACTCACCTAACCATTGAGTATAGCCTATAAGCATCTTTCCGTCCGTCTGTCAGTGAGCGTGTTACGTCTGATAAAAACCTAACACGACCATCAGTGGCGTCGGAACAGGGGGGGGCAAGGGGGGCATTGCCCCCCCTAACTTTCATGCCCTGGGGCATAGGGGGGCAGATTTTAGAGTGAAAATCAATATTTCTACTCTACTTTTTGGGAAAGCAACGTTGGATGCTCCTGTCAACAATTCATTTCCAGGAAGAAACAACCCAACTATAACAGGAATGTTAGGTTTGCTGACGTACCCCATGCCTGAACCGTCTATCCGACTATCTTTATAACCAGCCACCCGTCTTGTATTGTGTGCCGATCACTCACTTCAGTGAGAGTGGACACGTGACTCAGACTCACGTCTAATCCAAACATCCCTTTGAACGATTTGCTCGCAAGTTCGGATTTGGTTCGCTTGTGTCGCATCGTTATGCGTTCACTGTTCAGTCATCTCTGTAGTGGTGTAGTGACTGTGATTATAGCGATGGGGGGCAAGTGGGAAGATTTTCCTCTTAGAGTGTAAGTAGTGTAGTGTGAAGTGTAAAGTAAAGTGTAAGTGTGTGTGTAGTATTTCGTGTTTAATGGTGTTAAAGATTAAATTGATATCGTAATTTTAAATATGAAACGTACTAAACAGCCTTCAATTAGTATTTTTGTTTAAAGAAGAGGGAAAAACAAAAATATGTTTGCCTGTAGCTTCGTCATTACACAAAAAATTATGTTGTTATTTTTTAAAAATGGGCCAATTCACGTTAATTTTTTAGTTTTTAGATAGCAGATAGTTGATGTAAAACATCGTTTACAGAGTCGAGTGCATTTAAACATGACGAATACATATAAGTGAAATTTTTTTCGCCTTGGCGAAAGGCCTCCGGCTCTGGGGCTTCGCCCCAGACCCCATCTGTACTCTAAAATATTTCTAATGGTTTTGCCCCCCCCAACTTTCAAAACGTTCCGACGCGCCTGACGACCATAGATGACACCTTTTTGTTGACACTGCAATCTTACAAGGATGATTGATACATAATGTTATTGTTGATCCTTGGGGTCATAGTGGCGGGGATATCGAATCATAAAACACTCTTGTACTCGGCACCTCCATCAAAGCTTTCAATGCACTACAAGATTTGATTTGTGAGTTCTTCTTTGACACTCTGACCATTCTTAATTTTGTTTTCGTTCGTGTTTTTGATTATGACTGTTAAAGTCACCACTTTCCAATCAAGTGGTAGGAGAACGTTAAATTTACCGTGAAAAACCTGTCCACGGACAAATACTGCTTCCCTTTAGGTGTCTGTAACTAGGTATTTTGGAGTGAACGACCGAATACAACCTTGGTGAAAACTCTCAGTCAGGTTTGACGGTGGTGGATATCGAACCAATGATCTCCTGCGTCAGTCTCACGTGATACGTTGGAACAACGTCATTCTGTCACTGTCAGTAATGTAGGAATTGAACCTGATCTAATGTCTAGTTGGGAGTGCAGGATACAGGATACACAGGCATAATACATTCGCACGAGAACAACTTACTGGTATCTGAGATAATTTATTATAATCGTGTGAGAAGCAAATGTGGCATGCAGGCAACTTGATGAGGACGGGAAGAATGCTAGCGGTGGCAAAGAGTTGCGCTGGTATTACATGGTTCGAGATGACTGGTGGACGGAGGGTCTGTCTATTGTCTTCTTCACGAGGAAGTGGGCAATTAAGGATCTCCCTCCTGTCTGTGTCTGGGCATGACGGAGATTGACCTGAATGGATGGCGAGTGCTCATCGCTTAGTCGTACAATGATAATAGACAGTTGCACTGTCCATATCACTGATTGCTATATTTCCTGTTAAAAAAATATCGATCTTTGGTTGGTTAACGCTCACTCGTCGATTGCGTCGGGGCCTGCAAGGTTGGCTTAGTCGCTTTGGTTTAATGTCCCCCACTGAAAATCAGTTATATATAACTGAGTGGGTAGACTCTAAACACAATTTATTTATTTATTTAAATTTTAATAAGTACCTTATTTTAAGTTCTTATCATATTGTCGCTGTTATCATATTCAAACACAAGAACATCGGAAATATTATGCGATTATTGATACGGACGAACAATGTCAGAAAGATATCCATTAGTCTAATAGCTCTTCCTCTGTATGTTGAAATTCGACTATTTTTACAACAATAACGAACTTATAGCGAACTTTGTACGAACGAAATAGCGTAATTCCGATAAGAGTCTAGAAGTACAATAGCTTGGTTTCTTGATTTCTACACGCATAGATGCAATGTATCTTGGAAATCATTATAAAGCAAATTGACAAAGTGTATTTATCAGAACACTCGATGGGGGGGGGGGGGGGGGGGGGGGCAACCTCGATTAGTAATCATTCTTTCTCAAACAATAAAAATAAAATTAAGAAAGATTGTTGGTTCTACTGAAGAACCAATTTCAATATTTCCCTTCCATTTTTGGTTCCCAGGTGTTATAGAGGGATTAAGTTGATTAAATAGATTAACCCTAATAACTTGATAAAAAAATTGCCCCCTCACTGCTGTTTTAAAGATATATTTATTTCCTTAGTTATTGAGGGGGATTAAAAAAAAACTTTTTACGAAAAATTTTGCTTCGGGTTAGCACTATTTTAAAAATATCATGCCGTATATTTTCTTCGAATTGAATAATTTAAACACGCTCTGCAATACTTCTTCAAAGTTCCGCATTCTCGCTCTACACGCTCATCGACTACAAATCGAGACTCAATAAAGTTTACAAATTATGGTAAACAATCGTTGATGCAATTAATTGTCGTTTAAAGATGAGAAGGGTGCCTGCATGCGGTTACCGGAGCATGCAAGAGAAGAATATTATTATATTCTTTAAACTGTTTCCCGATGATTCACAACAATTCCCAACATTGGCCTCTTGTATTTAAATATTTCTTGTTTGACACGCAACTATAGCGCAACCTTTTATAACCCTGGGCGATATTTTAATTTCCAGAGCATACTAGGGGCCGAACGGAATGATATTGCATGTTATTTCTAAAGTAGCAATTAGTAAATTAGACAACACTACCATGGGAGGATAATAATTCCAACATAATTTAACAGCCGCATGTGATGAATACGGTTAGGTTAATTGCTTCAAAGTCTATTAGTGTACAGAACAAACTAATTACATTAGTCTTGCGGCATAACATTGGTAAGAACATTTCATAAACACTGTGTAAAATTCAGATAATAAAAATGTTTTGTATGTACAAGATTTGTGTAAGAAATTATTATTTCACTCGTATATAGAATCGACATTCGTATCTTGCTAGTCACCATCGCATAAATAATATTATGACCGGCCAAAGGCTTCAAATAGCTAACTTTAGATATTCTAAACTCAATGCTAATTCTGCTTAAAAGTTGTGTTGTTATTCCGAGACCACTCGCCCGGCCCCCTTACATGATGTTGATTATGATGTTCAGGTGTTGAAACATCCATTAGCACCTGTTACACAAAGATCTAATGAGTTTCAGTGACCAACTGAGCATCATCAAAACAACAAAAGTATTGTAGTTTATGCATCAACCTGCACTAAATAAATAAATTGTATTGAGAGTCTACCCACTCAGTTAAATAACTGATTTTCAGTGGGGGACAGTAAACCAAAGCGACCAAGCCTACCCTGTAGGCCCCGACGCAATCAACGAGTGAGCGATAACCATCACCAAAGATCGATTTTTTTTAATAGGAAATATAGCAATCGGTGGTATGGACAGTGCGAACACCCGCGGATCAACACCAGAATCAACAAGGCCGATTCAGAACAACTCTGAATTTATTATGTGCTTCGTTGCTATAGGACGGCTCCAAACAAAGTCATCGTTTACAAACTCCTAAGACAAGAACTACATAATAATATCATGAACAACTTCTCCCTCTTCGTGCAACTAAAGGAGGAAAGAGATGGGGGGTAATGATAATGTATTTTACAGATATTTACCGGCATCGAACCGGCGACCTCACAACACATTCTCGGATGTAAGAGCCGAACCACCATGGATCGGAAACATAAATTTAACAAACATTCTTGAGACTTGCTCACTGATAATGATAAGGACAATGATAATAAACAAAACTGTTGCCGTGCGCGATCCAATCTATTATCGGCGATTCAGACTTAATTGGGCATATCAACGGTGACGCTGATAGCTGCTGGATATTGATAACAACGGGAGTACCCAAAACACGTAACAAAGCTTACCGTTGTTGTTCCTCACTTGTTCTAGCCTCATTAATGGTGCAGGTGCCGAGCACATGGATATTCAAACATTCTAGAGAGTTGGAGGCAGGCTCCCTCTTTTGAGCACTTCAGAACCCGTGCTAATACTCGTTGTAGTAAAAATTAAACATTAAAAATATTATTTACTACACTTATTCACTACAGAAATTAAAAAAGTTCGCCCCAACCGGGAATCGAACCACGGATCTCCCACAGATTCCCGACTAACCAAATCGAGAAATTAAAAATATGCTAATAATAACTACGATTAACTTGGATGATGACGCCAAACAAATTGGAAGAGAGATATACTAAAATTATAAGGATCACAAATCAGTTATGTTATGCAGGTTCAAACATAAACGTTGCCTCTATATATCCTGTTTGTGTTCTAGCGGTCCTGACATAAGGCGCACGTCCAGCATCGGGACGCTGACGCCCTCACGGAGTCCGTCGTCGCGACGCTCCTCAGCAGCGTCGAGCCAGCCTGTGTTCCCGAACACCATCGAGCTTCTGGATGAACCGGTGGAGGAGCTGGTGAGTGCACAGTCTTGCGTTGGAGCCAATCATAACACAACAACAATGCGTACTTATACAATTCCAATGGTCATACTTTGTTGGTTACGCGCCATCTTGAACGTATAATTCAACTGCTACAAATAAATTATTCAATACAATCCCTCACCATGAGCGTTATCCTTAGTCCCTACTTTACCCAAGACATAGATAGGCATAATCACAGGAAGATCCATTTGAGTTCCATTGTAAGACTGTCGCTGCGCTCCCTCGTCTATATTATAGGAGTATTGTAGTTTACACTATGTTACTTTCACAAACACCGAACATTGCATTGCCGCTCACATCCTCCGAGTGACGACGAGTCAATTATTTTACTCTCAGATTCAGATTCAAATTTATTTTATTCTTATTATATACTACTACATGAAATAACAATTTGGTTTATGTACATAAAGTTTGAGTTAGATATAAAATACAAGTCAATATATTGATGTAGTAGTAGTGTAGATGTAGTGTAGTGTAGTAAAAATCAGTATAACTGAGTGGGTAGACTCTAAATACAATTTATTTATTTATTTATTTATTTATTAATAAATTTATTTATAGTAGTAGGTTATAAAAATAGTAGAACTAAAATAAGAAGCACACAAAATCTTCAAGAGATTTGTGAATGGGCAATTTCTATTTTTTGCATTGAACTTGGGTCTTGGGATATGGTGTGGACGTGCATGTACAATAGCACCTATGATGAAACATAGTATAGTGATCAAGAGAATAATGACATTGAAAAGTTTGTTTTATATTTTATTTAACACTGACGTACTTTACTAACATTAGGAACAATATTATCGCAGTATGTGAGTATTTTCCCCCTTCTTTTTCTGTGTAGCTATAATAATTAGATATGTTGTATTTGAAACGATCCTATTCGTCTTTTCCTGTTTCAAGAACATGCAGTATGCAGTCATAGCATGGTCATAGCCAAAGATAAATGGTCATATCATAGCTATTTGAATAAACTGCACTGCTAGCCAGCCAGCCAGTATTACAACAGCTGCAATGCCGACAGAGTTTTGTACAGATGCCAATGTTCGTCCACAGAGCGCGCGCGTTGCCTTGTATAATCTACAAGTACCGACGCACGACGCGAGCACGTGGGGGGCAGATTCACACACAAAAAACTCTGGTGACACACGTGGTTCAGTTTTAATTCCCTCGACAGTCAGTGCATAGGGCGGTCGAAAAGCCGAGCTTATTGTGCTGGTGTTTCATTATGATTGTGTCAATGAGTGTTTCACGGTTGAGCGGGGCGGTTCTTGAGTTGACTGGCGCGTGGAGTCCGTCTGTATAGGGGTTCGTTACGTCATAATATTAACAAGGCTCAGTGTAGCCTACTTCGTGTCAACGATCTGTCGCGTGTTTAGGTTGGTTCTCTCCATCTTTCATCGTTTCTGGCAGCGTCTAGTCGAAAGAGTGCAAAGGTCATTCGTATCGAACATGGCCGCGCGAAGGCGACTTTTTTGTTGACGCCGTCGGATTGTTTTTATTTACTTTTCCAAGATATCCGAGTCAGCGTTGTTGTTTTGCTCTTTCATTTCCTCATGTGAACTCTTCCATACATGCACTCTCACGCATAGTATTTTCGGTTGTGTGGTGTAGTGTGCTGAGATAGTTTCCTGTGAACGTGTTGTCGATATTGACTAATTCGTGTCGTGAGCGAGTTATCACTTGTGTTGTGGGGTCAAACAGTTTCGCGTGTGTTGTTGACTGTTGAGCGACATGAAATCGTTGGGGCACTGGTTTCCGCGCGACGTCGAGGAACAACAGCAGCGTCGCGGCGTTGTTCGGCGTCGATCACAAGCGACGTCCAGGAGTGGGCGAATCAGTCACCTGGACCGACGACGAAAGAGGGTAGGTGTTTTATCCTTGGGGTGGGGGAACTGGTACCATGTTAGTGACTCCCACATGAACATATTGCATGTAATTGTTGTCCGCGATCGGCGCGATCGTCCCCCTCTGTGCAAAGTTGTGACCTAACCGATATTAAACTTCTTAGAAACGCGCTATTTTATTTACTCTACCATGCCGGTACTTCTTCGGCTAGGGGGGGTCCAACTTTAATACTAACCTCGCCACGGCGCTTCGCGTCCCCCCCACCCATGCGCATCAGTTACACTGTCTAACCAGAGGCAGGTATTTACGGTGAAAACGAAATTTACTCCGCTAGCCTTAGTACCCAAAGAGTCAAAGACGACAATTTTGAATAATCTCCACTCTACTACTAATTCACCGCTTTTGGTCAAAACAAAAGCAAAGTAGCCAATTGCAATTAATTTTATCCAGAATACCTGCTAATGGTTCTAAGAGTAACACACGCTAAAATTCGTGTGTCCGGCAAGTTACCTGCCTACCCTCCCCCAAGCGCAGGAAGGGGGTGAATACGGGGAACCCCGATCCGTGAATCCCCCCACTTCAGAAGCCGTTCATCACAGTTCACCACGGACGGCTACAGCTGAATAGTTGGATGAAGTCACTACGGTCACGGGGTGTGCTGGCTAGTTGTGCCAAGCATGCAAAAGCAAAATAAACTCATTATTACCCCCCTTTCCCCCCAATACGCGCTTGGCAGTGGCGATGATATACGAATAATGATTGTACCTGTAATAACAATCGTGTATTGCTGCGACGATACAATTTTGAATTTACTATACAGTAGGCCTACATAATTTGCTGGTTGTTTTTAATTCCAACTTGAATATTAGTGTGAAATATCAATGTTATTTTTGACTTTGTAGCCAGACCTGGGTAACAGTTCTCCGAGCTCTTTTTGTTAATATCCTATATGAGTGACTAATGAGGCTTCTGGCATGGCTCTTGAGCAAAACACAACACTTTTTCATAATCCAAAACGTTTTGCATTCTGATTTCTGGCACTATGTATTTTAACAACACCGCTTCGCGAACGCTTTTTTTAGTCGCGTTGATGGATGAGCTTTTTTGTAAGTTTTTAGTTTGCGTGGGATCTCTTTACTTTTGCAAGTGCTTTTTGAACGGTTTGTAGGTGATTGTTGTCAAGTTTCAATTGTTACATGTTAATTGTTATTATATACCTCAAAAAACTCATATTAAAACCTTTATTCTACGGATTCTGGCTAACTTTTTCATCTCTTTCTTTCAAAAGGCAATACATCACCATTACCTCAAATGTCCATGTAAAATATGAACGTTGTAGCCCCACCCGTTTAGTCAGAATCGGCCCAAATATCACGAAAATATCGCATTAAAAATCGAAAAAATCGTAAAAGTACGATATTCATGAGAAATATTTCTTCGATTATACCCAAAAACGTGGCACGACTAAGTTCAGAGATTTCGAAGGTCCCCTCGAATTTTCATCAAGATCGCATATATGCCGTTTGCCCGGTAGAGAGCGAACAGACAGAAAAACAAACAAAAAACAAACAAAATACACCCGAGCTAAATTTTTTTGGGGGGTCAGTGAAATTGATGTCTTCGCTTCGCTCATCAAAATATAGATACAATTTGTTACCGGTAGTGTTTTTGCGTAATTATCGTTTATTGTTATTGTAATAGCTAAGCTTAAATTGTTTCCGGCGACGCACGTCGAGGCAAAGTTTCTGCCTACAACGCTGTTGTAAGCTTAGAGCAGATACTGCTCTAAGGTCGTAAGGGGCCGCCAGAAGCGAAAATTTTTTGAGACCTTTTTCCCTCAGGATAGCTTGTGTTTGTAGTGCGGTGCGATCTATCTGAGACAGGAAGGCACTAACTTGCTAATTGCAATAATTTATAGGCAACGTTTTAATAGTGCGTTTTTTTTCTCAAGAATTCAATATTTGTTAGGCCTACATTTTTTGTTATGTTTTTTTTTTGTTATGTGGGTAGGCCTAGGAGTTACTGCGTCTAACCGCGGGGGTGCACTCAGCACTAGGCTAGCCACCGAACCGGCGTATTCTATTTCCTATTTATTTTTACCGGTTTATTTACATGTGACATAATGAATTCTCTAGTCAAACAATTTTCAAGTAATAATAATAATACTGTAGGCTATCATCCTATTTGAAACAGTACAGTTGACGTGACAGAATTGAGTATTGACCGAGAATTGTCCAAACGACTCCTTCGTGCACAACGTATCCTCCTCCTTCCCTATGGAGAGGGATGGAGACTTGTGGTGTAGTGCAGCCGGAGGCGTAGCCAGGATTTTGATTCGGGGAGGGGGGAGGGATGAATTTGTAGAACTGGCCACTAAACTATAATTTGGGGAAAAGTAGGGTAGGCCTACGTATCCTGGTCCAATGGGGGATCTGGGGAGCATAGCCACTAGAAAATTTTTAGATTTTTAACATTGCAAATAGTGACTTTTTACTTGTTTTTTTTTTAGAGTTCTTTTGTCGATAATTATAAAATGGTGAAGATCCACTGTCAACATACTGTCAGTTTACAAAATCTTGCCATATGTAGGCATATGTATGCCACATATATTACATATATATTTAGTTTTATTATATAACCCTACTTCTGATTAAGGGGGGTGGGGGGTCGGAAACCCTGATCCCGCCTCGCTACGCCTCTGATGAGTGCAGCCTACGTTTGAAAGGTCACATTTTGTTTTGTTTTGAGTCAAGATTTTACATTAGGCTCCTGTCTTTTTTGAATGTCGTTTACAAAAACAGTGTTTGTAAGGACATCGTCAGGTAGTCCTAACAAAAATGTATTATTAGCCTGACTATGTGGACCGAAAATTATCCCAAATATAGCCGATGGGGATATGGGGACAGGGTCACAACTCCATTCTTGATAATATTATACACTTTTATCTAAGTAGGTGTGGAGCGGTAGAGAGAAAATAGAATTATACAAAAGTTATGTCCTCCTTTGTAAATCAGTTTTTATAACTGAATAGGATAGACGCTAAACAAACAAACAAATAAATAAATAAATAGAATACTTAGACGAGTGAAAATAAATTTGGGTTGCTATTGTTGCTCTAGTCATATTTAATTTGAATTATTTACTTTTTTTTTTTTTTTACATAATCCGACCAATAATTTTGTTTTGGTACAGCAGTAGCACTAGCCTATCCATATAACCGAACTGAAATATTTGTATCTTTACGGTTCTCGTTGAGATTAGGGTAACACTGCAATGAGCACGGGATTCGAGCGTGGACCATTGAAGCACCGACGCGGAACTAGACGTTCCATCCATAGTAACCTTGAAGCTCATTGCCGCCGTGTTCTAACCATATGTCCGTCCGGCGCAGGTCTACTTACTTGCACTAATTAGATTACTTACTTACCTACGCATCACGCAACGCGATCACGACCGGCCTACAGGGGAATCCATTAACATTTAGCATGGTTAGCAGCAGTTTACACCTCGAGCAAAAAGGTGAAGACCAGAGGCGGAAAATTACGATTCTACGAGTCCTTACCCTTTAGCCAATTTTGGGGATCTTTTATAACAATTGGCATTGTTAATTTTGAGCTAATGTGAATTCAAAACTTGACAAGAGCTTATTCAAACCGCACGAAGAACAAAAATAGTTTTCTGCTTTGGAAGTCCTTTTTTTCTTCCAATGGAAACTCAGATGCCGTGCGAGGTGACAGAAGAACAGAATGATATACCGTGATCAGAAAAAAAACAAAATATATATGTTTAAAATCCAAATCAAGAGAATTATATATGACTAGGAAAACGCTTAAGTCCCGCCGCGTTGTTGGATGAGCGTAATTGGTGCATTGAGCTGCCATGTGTTACGCGGATTTTCTGTTGTTCTGTGAAAAAATCATTACTTAGTCAAGATTTTTTTTAAATTAAATTAAATTAAATAAAAAAAATAACTTAATTTTTTTAATTAATCGTAATTTTTAACAAAGAAAAAAATCGTAGAAACGCAATTTTCATAAGAAATAAATATTCGATTGCGCTCAAATTTAACACGAATATATTAATTCATGAAATTAAGGTTCTGTGAAAAAATAATTACAATAGGATAAAGCATGTAGGTGTAATAAGTCAAAGAATTGTTTTAAAAAAGAAAAAACCTGTAAAATTTCGATTTTCATGAGAAATAATTTTTCGATTACGCTCAAATTTCGCACGAATATCTTAATTCATGAAATTAAGGTTCTGTGAAAAAATCATTACAATCGGTTAAAGCATGTAGGTGTTATAAGTCGAAGAAAGTTTTTAAAAATCGAAAAAAATCGTAAAATTGCGTTTTTTATGAGAAAAAATTTCCCGATTGCGCTCAAAAACGTAGCAGTTCTAAGTTCAGAGATTTCGAAGGCCTCCATGAAATTTCATCGCAATCGGAGTATCGGTTTTGCCGGAATCGTGCTAACAAACAGACAAAAATACAGAAAGAAAGAAAGAAAAAAAAAACATTCCGGATTTTTTTCTCCAGTGTAGTGAAATGGAATCTTCGCTTCGCTCGCTACGCTCATCCAATTATGATTATATACTTGCCCTCTGGGCCTCTATATTTTTTTAATTCCCAAAAAAATGATTATTAATTAACAAATAACTAGGAAAACGCTTAAGTCCCGCCGCGTTGTTGGATGAGCGTAATTGGTGCATTGAGCTACCATGTGTTATATGGATTTTCTGTTGTTCTGTGAAAAAATCATTACTTAGTTGAAGATTTTTTTAAAATTAATTTAAATTTAATGAAAAATAAACTTTAATCTTTAATTTTTTTAATTAATCGTAATTTAAAAAAAGAAAAAAAAGCATAAATTTTCGATTTTCATAAGAAATAATTTTTCGATTGTGCTCAAATTTCACAAGAATATATTAATTCATAAAATTAAGGTTCTGTGAAAAAATCATCAAAATCGGATAAAGCATGTAGGTGTTAAAAGTCAAAGAATTGTTTTTAAAAAAGAAAAAACACGTAAAATTTCGATTTTTTATAAGAAATAATTTTTCGATTACGCTCAAATTTTACAAGAATATCTTAATTCATAAAATTATGGTTCTGTGAAAAATCATCAAAATCGGATAAAGCATGTAGGTGTTATAAGTCGAAGAAATTTTCAAAAAATCGAAAAAAATCGTAAAATTGCGATTTTGATGAGAAATAATTTTCCGATTGTGCTCAAAAACGTGGCAGTTCTAAGTTCAGAGATTTCGAAGACCTCCATAAAATTTCATCGCAATCGGATTATCGGTTTTAGCCGGAATCGTGTTAACAAACAGACAAAAATACAGAAAAAAAAAAAAAAAAAAAAAACATTCCGGATTTTTTTCTCCAGTGTAGTGAAATGGAATCTTCGCTCCGCTCGCTACGCTCGCCACGCTCATCCAATTAATTTTAAGCTGCTTATAGGTTCGTAATATTTAAATCCCATTACTTTGTATTGGTCATAGGCCAAAGACTAAGCCGAAAAACATTATTAATTGTGGATATATGCAGTAATCAGTTTTTTACTTTAGGCCTAGGAGGCCTACTACTCCTAATTGGCCTACTACTCCTAATTAGCCTAATATATTGGACTCTAGAAACGAAATTTGGAACAAAAATATATTGATGGCTCTTGCAATGTTTTCCTGTTACCAGGGGCGGACTGGAATTAAAAGGCCTGGGCTGCTGGGTGCTCGGGGTCGGGGGCCCGAACGAGGTTGGGCGGTACAGGTGGGGTCTCCGTCTAGGGTGAGCCCCCCCCCAAAAAAAGTAAATTTTATCGTCTAAAACGCGATTTTAAGACGCGACGCGATTAACAGCGCAATTTAAATCTCGCGAAAATGATTTCGAGGTAGGTCTACGGCCAGTAATGTTACTTACTCGCAAGTACCAAATTGTCACTCGCAAGATGCGAATGGATTTGACTATAGGTTGCCCCTGCGGAGCCCCCGGCAGTCAATCGCGGCGCTCTGTATTTCAAATACGTATCGAGTAGGGTTTGGATATTTCTACCAACACCAGAGTAGAGAGAAAAGTATTTTACTATTTACATCAATAGGAGCTTTCCACTGCTGTGGGATTTAAGGCCCCTAAGAGCTATTTTTCGTTTAATGTAAATTGAATTCATTGATTGAAAATTATTTTGGGGGGCCCCGGGGCAAAGTGTGCCTGTGGACTCCCGGGATTTTATCGCATCCCGGCATCCTTAGCAATAGCCAGTCCGCCCCTGCCTGTTACATGCAAACCTAACTTTTATCACAAATTACACTCGCCTGATGAAAAGTGTATTTATTTATTTATTTAACGTCTATCCTATTCAAGTTAAAAACTGAATTACGAAGGAGGACAACAGTCGCCTTATCGTTGCGCTGCGAGTCTTCAATATCGGGCTGAGAATGTGTGCTGCGGGCTTGTAGACCGCCCGATTGCAGGCGCACTGGACGGTGGCGCGGGTGACAGTCTGAAGAACTAGACGGGATTGTGGTTGTGTCGACTCAAAATTATTTCTGCACATTCGCCCGCCAGGCAGGGTGGTGACGTCTACTAAAAAAAAAAACTGGTCTCCCTCTGGCAAACCTTGCGAAAGTACATCCCTAATTCAATGTAGTTTCGGCGTGGATCTGGGCTGGGTGTGCTTTCTTATTCTAGCTAGACTCTATATTCTATCCCCCTCTATATTTGTAGTGGCCCAGTGGGTCGGGTGAGGCTACATTGCGTGAAAATAATCAAAATATATTCCTACAAAATCATTTTCCATGCAAAACGAATTGTATAGTAACAACATGCTCTAATATAATGAGCAAACTGACGACAGATGTTAAGGTGAGTCTCATTCGGTATATTCTAGCTTTTGCATGACAGAATAACACTGTAAAATTGTAAGAACTAGCCAACTATATTCCCACACATATTATAGGAAAGTAGGAAACTGTTATAATTATTAAAATATTTCTTTAAAAAAAAAGTGTAATTTATAATATACCGCTAAAATATATATATAACAGAAGATTAGACTGTAAATGGTGGTGATATTCGAGACGATACGTGGTGAACGATACAGATTGAACAAGGCAAGGGACAGGGCCAGGGAGGATGAACAAATTACAAAAAAATATTCGCTTAGACCTTTGCGCCAACCGTATGAGCCGTACGTATAGTACGGCACAATAGTAGGTTTAATTTTTTAAAAGATATTATCTTTGGCACTAGGAACCCAAAGATATTATAGTTTGATTAGTTGTTGCGAGGCCCAGGCTCTGCGTGCATCGCCCGTCATGCAGGTCTGTGTGTGTCTGTCTGCGGGGGCGTTATGACGCGCAATCAATCCAGGGGCGTGTTGCGATAAGAACCAACACGTGCTCCACACTCAGCACACTTTATACGGCTTTGCTTTGTTAATCTCATTAGCCCAGCCCGACAACAGAAACCGCATGAATGCAATTGCACTCGATGCACTACCGAAGCCCGCATTGTTGTTTTGTACGGTTGCACTATTCAATAGGAATAAAATACTTGACTGACAGAAATAGACAACAAAAAATTGGAAATAGATCATCGTTTGAGAGAGTATGTCGTGTGTGTCACTCTTACGATAAAAACCTAACACGACATCCGATTGGCATTCCTTCAACAAGGATGACAGAATTTGTTTTTGGTGATCCTGGGTGTCAGGGAAGCGAAGCCCAAACTTGACAAAAAACACCCGGCACCTCCACAAACTTAAGAGATTTTAATGCTAGAACCGGTAGAACAGGTGACAGTGACAATGTCACGCCTTGTCATTGTCAGCTATCATGTTAATGTTCCATGATGTACGGTAGTAGGCTAAAGTGAAAATTTAATAATTGGTTATACCGACTTTCTATATGCATAGGTTTTATCGAACACTGTAAAATTGCTGTCGGTTGGATGCAATATGAACTCGTATTTCGTCACTTTTAGTTTTGCATTCTTGTGGCTATCCGACGCTTACAAACGCCTAGGCCTACACTACAATATTTAGGTTAGGTAATCTTTCTTTACGATTGATCCAAAAATACTTCGAATGGCATGCAAGTTGGTCACTTTCGACTTTCGGTCATGCCAGCATGTTTCCGTTGCATCTTCATCATACCGGTACCATTGTGGTGATAGTGGGCCAGACCCGGCTTTCGTTCGTAGCTTTGTTTTAAATTAGAGTGGTATCGAGAGTAGACCCTATCTATATACATTGGCTTCCAGATTATGTCATGGAAGAGTTCGATGGGCCCTCAGCCATCCGCGCCATGTGGGCTTGTGGGTGCGTCGTCTAGTGTCTGCTGTTCTACTTTTATATACGCTCGATGCATACGCATACGACAAGTCGACAACAACATACCAATAAGTCTGAACGTTCTAATCTAATACATGGAAAACTAAAAAGCTTCACTCTAGACAGTCGATTGCACTGATGCACGGTATTTGTGTAAACGAGTCTGGGATCTCGAGCTGCTTATTGATCTCGGGAATGTGAAAGTGAGATGGATGGTTCAAGTATAAAGCTGTTTTCATCGTATTTTATGTTTTATTCTATCCTCATGACGTCTTCGTATGGTTGGTTCTTGGTTTGGACTTTGGTGTGCCCTGCCCATACAACACTCGCCATGTGTACAGTTTTCTTCGCAGATATTTTCGCGCGCCTTCGTCGGGCTCGGAAAAGAACGGACAACCCTAACGACAAATAGAAATAGTTTACTTTTTACTTTCCTTCCATATTTTAAAATGTTACCACTACCAGTAATTGATTCGCATTTCGCTCAGAGTGCTAGTTTCCACATAAGTAAAGGTGAATTCTATGAAATATGGATAAAATGTAAGTCAGAATACATTTTCAATCTATGATTTGGGATGGCTTGAAGCCCGCCCCGGGGACTATGGCCCGGACCGATAGGACAGACAGTTAACGTTATATAATTTCATTGAATTGCTGCTTCATCTTTATTTTTATTGTATAAATACCTTCCTAGGCTACCTGAATTGTCGAAAAAAAGCGCCGAGGCTTGCGCGGAGACGAGTGTTCAGTTTTTACCGAATCTGCAATAAAAGTTGCAATTTTTATAATATTTTGCGTGAACGTTAAATAAAGTAAAAACTCACAAATCCATCGAATATTTGCGAAATCTTCACAATTTGCTCAATTTTTTTGTAAACGTCGGCAATTTCTTACAAGTACGTACTTAGAAATTTGTATAGGGCCGAGGCCTATGAATTTTCGGACTGAAACACTACATTGAACGCGATGTATTGATGAAGCAAATAACATTTTCGGATCCTATTTTAAATTCATCTGAAACCTGAGCGCGATGCACTTTTCCCGCGCTTGCCTCATCAGCGACTCCGTATAGAAAATATTGGCATGTTGCATTTATTATTAATATTACCCTTGAATCATGTTTTTAGATTTGTGAAATTCTATGTTTTCTCTCACGTGCAAGAATCGGTCGACTGACCACGCGTACGTTTACATGAGATAATGACAGCCACGTGCTAGGCCGTACAAACAGTCAAGGAGACACTTTATTGGGACACGCCTTCGTCGTGTACCGTCGTTTGTTGGATTGATAGTATAATTGTTTGTCATTTCTTTCGGTTTCCAAAATCTCAGAGTGATCCCTTGCATAGTGCAGAAGAAAGATACACGTCCATGGCCTCATGACCTTGACAATTACGCCACTGGGTTTGTCCCCGATTTGTTAAAATTGTTCATATCGGTTGATAGCGTGCAACAAAGTGGCATGCATGACTAGTGTATAATATGTATGACTTGGCTTTGTAACTCCTAGTCCTAACGGTAGTTTTTTTGGTTTATTTGGATTAAGGACGCGTCAACCGTTAGGTCATAATGCACATAGGGGATATGGGGAGGAGGAACCCATGCTGGTCAGAACCAGCCACGGGTATAAGGGGAGGATGGGGGGTTTCTCAAGTCGCGGTCGTCATCGTCTTTGTCATCGTTCGTTGTGTCGTTGTCATCGTCGTCGGGGAGGTCGTCAAGGGAAGGGGGAGGTGTACCCGACGATGATTGCCAGAGCTCGCCTCTAGTTTACTGAAAATAAACCCATGTGCAAGTGCTCTGATCTGACGTGACTTTGAGTGAGACAAGCGCTAAAAGGTCCTCGAATGAAATGTTGATCTATTTTTCTTTCTTGTGTTGAGTGTCAGGCGTGACAAAGTCGCATACCTCAGTATTCTGTAATAGGCGGCAGGCGCCACTACAAGCCCATCGTCGCACAATCTCCATTTTGTTGTCTTATACTTGTCTTACAAAGTCTTACAAAGTCTTCTAAAAGCTAATTGTTTTTAGAGACTCTAGATAGTTTGCAAACGGTTGCTTTCAGTTATTCTAAGAACGCGTGCAACCGTTAGGTCCATATGCCACTCAACCTAGGGGGGGGGGGGGTGGCATGCTGGTCAGAACCAGCCACGGGTAAGGGGAGGAAAGGGGGTTCTCACGTCGCGGTCGTCATTGTCTTCGTCATCGTTCGTGGTGTCATTGTCGTCATAGTCGTCGAGGGGTCGTCAAGGGAAGGGGGCAAGGTCCCCGACGACGATTGCCAGAGCTCGCCTCTATTTTTGGGGAGTAAAATACTACCCTTCATACTAGCTGATGTTTGCGAGGTGGACTTTTTCTCTTAAATCGCCTTATTACGATTATCAGAGCCATGCTGACGGGGGGAAACAGTCGTCATCGAGGTGGTGTGGATTTGCGTTTTTTTTTAACACTTGTTGAAAACAACAGAGTTATCCGGTACAACCAACAGTTCCGTCTCTCCGGCCATACAATGCTGTACCGTACCGTACGTAATTTTGGAACAAAGACGGAAATAATACTAACAATTGCGGTAGGCGGTACTAGGCCTATAACATAATTTATTGTTCCGGCTATTTATGTAATTAGTTCCATGATTTATTTTGTTTACTAGGCCGCTTCGCGAACGCTTTTCCCAGTCGCGTTAATGGATGAGCCTTTTTTTTAAAAAAATATTTCTGTCCAATGATTACTACGTTTTTAGTAAAGTGGGATCTCATTACTTTTTCAAGTTTCATTACAAAATTCTTTTTGTTAAATTAGGATAATTTTTATAAAGTAGTTGCTATGGTAATACCAATTAACAATAGAATGTTATTATTTGCTACAATTCAGAAATTGGAAAAGTCCGCCCCAACCGGGAATCGAACCACGGATCTCCCGCATTCCAGACAGGCGTCTGAAAAAAAATATCTTGAGACCCAAAAACATGCTTTTGGTACGCATTGTAGATGATTGCTGTCAAGTTTCTATGTGTGTCTATGTATGTGTAGTATTGTGTAAGTGTATATGTAAAAGGCTTATATTAATTAAAACCTCTATTTCTACGAGTTCTGGCTAACTTTTTCAACTTTTTGTTTCAAAAGGCGCTACATCACCATTACCGGTACCTTAAATGGCCATGTAAAATATGAAAGTAGTAGCCCCACCAGTTTGGTCAGAATCGGCCTGAATATCACGAAAATATTGCATTAAAAATCGAAAAAATCGGAGAATTACAATTAATATGAGAAATATTTCTAAGTTGTCCCCAAAATCACAAAACATCTAAATCCAGTGATTTCGCCGTTTGCCAGACCGCGAGCTAAATTATCACGAAAATATCGCGTTAAAATCCGAAAAAAAAGTCGTAAAAGTACGATATTCATGAGAAATATTTCTTCGATTGTACCCATCAAGAACGTGGCAGGTCTTGAAGGTCCCCTGTAATTTTCATTAAGATCGCACATGCCGTTTGCCCGGTAGAGAGCTAACAAACAGACAAAAAACAAAAACAAAACAAAACAACGTCAAGCTATTTTTTTGTGTGGGGGGGGGGGGGGGGAGATCAGTGAAAGTCTTCGCTTCGCTCATCCAATTATACTATACACATTCTCCACATCCGAAAAACTGCCTCAACAGAATTTTATACTTTCATCTATGAGACTATGATTTGCTTGATTAGGCCTAAGATTGTCTATTAGAATCAGATCAGATTATATATACAAATAGCTATATATAATAATAACAAAATAAATTTCCGTATTTTGTTATTTCATTGAAAAGAGGTTTGACTTAGCACAGTGAGTTAGTGATTCGTGGTCGTGGTCGATGGAAATCCAAACTTCGAATTTTTAAATTTATTCCTCCGCAAGGATGTCCCGCGGAACGAGATCCTAAACATCACGGATATATCTATTTACCCCTCTCTGTGATCTTTGAATCTTTGATTGTGGGGGAGGTCCACTCCACTAGGTGTTTGGCTCCGTGTGTGTGTTTGGGGTGGTGGGGGGGGCGGGGGGTAGTTACGCCCGTGTAGGCCTACTACGTTCAAGTTCCATGAGACCCACGCCACGGCGACCGCGATCTTGAAAATTAATTATTTAAATATGTGATGTGTTCATTCAGGAATATTTAGTAAAAGTCAGAAGCTCAATGTTGTGCACTGTTGCCCAACTCCGTGATCACAGGGACATTGAGGAATGCACCGCGTCTTTCCTCGACGTGTTGTGGCGGATGTTGACTTGGCAACATGTCCCCCCTCCAGACATCCACTCAAGAATCTAGGCTGGCTTTTCTTACCTACCTCGGCCGCCTCGCCTTCTCAGTCAGCCAACAACAGGTGGAACTGGGCGATGCGATGCGGGTGTAAGAACGCAACAACGAGATAAATCTTCATTTCAAGTGTTTACTGTTTTTGTTTGAGGAGGCGTACACATCTTGTGCAGATAAGGATACGTATGTGATATTTGTGAGAAGTTTTAACGTTCATCAAGTGTGCAAATTCAAAGATTCCTCCAGTGTTAAATCTCGAAGAATGTGGGAAGAGAATGGACCGCGGCGATCGCAACGCTAGCAGTGGGCATCTGTGAAAGCTGGCGTACAAGTGGTTTCCGTCGCTCTATCTGCCTGTCTGTCTTTAGCACCATTTTGATTCATTTGCCTAAAACTAAAAGTTTTGTGAGTGATTTTATAGTGTTGATTCTGTGATGGTTGCCTCCCATGTATGACGTAAGACAGTTGTCTAGGAGGATTTTATTGTGATTAGGTGTCTCTAGCTGTGCGCGACTTTGAACGTGATGGAACGCGACTCACGCATGGTCGAGGCATCGGTGACTGAACAGGTAAGGACACTCCTGTTTGTTGTCAGGACAGGGGTTGGGTGGAGGGGGAGGGGCTTGTCGAGCTTCAAGGATACAGTTTTGAAATGTTCGAATGTTTGAATTGAAATGTCGCAGTCGCAGATTTCAGACAGACAGAAAGAAGCTGTGAGTTAAATGTGATGCCGAATGGCGAATGCCACACAGTAGTGAGTAGGGCATACTGCCTAGCTAGACTGTAGATAGACACAGCCTAGGCCTAGGCCTAGCCTCCCACCCGGAGCTACTCAAGTATGTGATGCTGGGGCTGGGCAGGGCTGTGACCAGAGACTGTGACGAATGTGTAGCAAGGAAGAATAGGGGAAATGGCTTTGCCGCTTTTGTATGCAGCCGTGGAAATTGGAATGTGAATGTCATATGTAACATGTGGCTGTGCTGTGTGCATGTGACAAAATGACAGCTTCATCCATAGAATAAAATTGGCTAAATCTAGCCTAGTAGCCAACGGAAGCCTCCTAGGTTAGACCCCTTTCCTACAGGTTGGCCACTTGGCCTAGCCTAACCTGTTCTTGTTCTTGTTCAGAAGCCGGCAGGTCTTCGCAAAGGCCTACACAAAGGCTGATAAAATTGAAATAAAAGAATGAAAACCGAAAAGATTGTTTGTACATTTCTGTAATAAAAGTAGAACATCTTGATTCTTGACCGAGACCGCCACCGGTGGCGGTAGGCAACCGCCGAGGCTGCATATTATTATACACCATTTGCGTTCCACAGAACTGCGGCGTTCATTTTTACGTGACCTTGCGAGACCCTGTACAGAAATGTGGAGGGGGCCGACTTAACCGGCAACATTGGGATTTTAATTCTCAGTCTAGCTTCTGGCTATGATCAGTGGCCCATAATCTCCTTATTCTCCGATATTGTTGGACTTTCTCTCCACAACACACTGCCACACATTGCAATTATAGGCTGCAGTAGCTGTAAATTAATGAGCTGGAGATTTACATACGCTACATATACATGTCATGTCATGTCAACTCCTCGACAGGGCTGTTTACATCAGTGTCAGTGTTGAATGTTGAGCCACATTCTTACTGAGTTATTGATGTGTATGAGATCCACCAAAGTCTGTATACGTCAGTAAAGCTGACAGCTGAGCCACATTCTTATTGATGTGAACTCAGTTGGAGGAACGTGAAATTATTTAGGTAGGCCTAGGTACCATTCAGCATCGGTCTTACAAGGGCTGTGCCCAGCCCATGGTACAATGATATCTCTAAGAATATCATTGGATCATAGGCTGTCTGTACCTGTTGAAATGGTTATTCGTTTCGTTCGTCTACCTCTAACACTTATAATATGTCCAGACTATGTTAATAATTAAATATTGCCTAATTCTTAGTTCACTAGTGTCATAATTTATAAAAATCAATCTCATCTCATTCTACCTTTCCATCTCTACATTTTACATTTTATCTCCCTTATCCTCTTATCATCCTCTTTCTTTCTCATTTTACTCTCATACGGAGGGGGAGGGGGGCGAGGTTTGGACGATGTCTCATGCGTGCGAATCGCGTCATGCAGTTTTGCGGTTGAATTTCACTTCATTTTCCCCTTCCTTCCAAGCTTGTGGATCACTCCATTAGACAATTTCTGAGCTAAGCTAACGGTAAATCGTGACTCAAAGGATACTGGTCCTGGTCATTCGCCTCCAGCTATGCGAGAATATGCGCCCCCCCCCCCCCCGCCACGTCTTGGTTTTTCTCCCCACAAATTCGAATGATGAGGAAATGCCTCCCTCCTCATACCGTCGCACACTTTTGAGTTTGCTTTTGAGTGTCCGATCTGATCATGTTGGCATACTTCATTTTAAATTTCGATTAAATGTATTTTAAGATTCGAACGTAAAACCGACGTAAAACCCTGCATTTTGCTGTGTATCAGGTACTGTTGAGTTGGCTCCATTACGATTTGTGTGATGACCGTGTAGACCTACTACTGTACTAGGTATCGCTGTGCCACCTCGTTTAACGTGTGTGAAAAGTTTTCAGATTAATCACAAGTTTACCTAGGCCTATATCAAAAAAATAACTTAGGCCTATCAAAGAGCGTCAGAGGCCCGCAATCAAACACAATAATTAACCCGCCAAGCTAACATGCTCCAGGGTTTACTCTCCTCATCGACATTACAATAGAAAAAAGTTCATTAAAAATGCATTCATTGTAGGCCAGGCCTACCAATCAAATTATGAATTAGGCAGAATGTGGTAACACAACGTCATGGTAACACCACGTTTATCATAAGCATGTCTATGTACTGAGCCGTAGAACGATTTTGCTCCATTTACATTTAATTTGATCCACAATAAGTATTAATTTTACTCGCACTACTTGAGCTTGAGGTGACGAGAACCTGATCCGAATAACTATTATGATATTGATGTGTAATATTCGTACGATCATATTTTATTAGAGGATTTGTCAATATAGGCGCCCTAACAATAACAATACTGTGATCCATATGTGGGACCTAGCAGAACGCCGACTCTGCCTGGCAGGCTGGGGTCAAGGATACTATTATTGGGGAGCTCGCGACGGCGACCCACTGGTTTATTGAGCTGGAGCCGGCGTCACCATAGGATTTTTTTGTAAAGTACAATTCTGGTTTTAAATGTAAATACATTTTCAAAGGTTCCCTCAAAATTGCATTAATAAGCTATATAACGAACAAACACGGGCGAGATTTTGTCGTCTGTCAGATAGTCTTCGCTTAGCTTGAAAAGATCACTGGGCTGAAGGGGCAACTGCCCCCAGGCCCTTGTGTCCACGTATGTGACTGACAGACATATCAAAAAGACATCCATTCACATGTTATCAAAATTTGTATTTTAAAATGTTAGCACCCCACGGAATCTAAAAAAACCCGGCGCCTCTGTCATCGTATTCGTATCTCCCGCGATTCCTTGTAGGCCTATTGATCCTCTAGCAATCGTACTCTTTTTGCATATTATTGTAAATTATTATGTAGGCCTTCACTTTTATATTACCTATCTAGGCCTATCCGCATATATACCTATTTCAATCGTGACTTGAACCCACATTAGTCTCTTGGATTGATCCCAAGTAAACGGAAACCTTAGATACAATATGCAATGAATCCATTTGTTCACGTTGATCTAGTATAGTGACAATCCGCCCTACCCAACCTGCTCCTGCGTACATTACATACATGCTGCCCCAGTTTGCCTATACCTAAGTACAGACCTGTACTGACTGCTGAGTAGATAATACTGATTATTATTGGCACTGGCGCGCGGTGGACCGGTCACCGGTGGTTGTTTACGAATAACTAGGCCGCTTCGCGAACGCTTTTTCCAGTCGCGTTGATGGATGAGCTTTTTTTTTTTTTTAGTATTTCTGTCTAACGATTACGTTTTTAAGTGGGATCTCATTACTTTGTCTATAGTTACTTGATATTCCTAATTACTTGTTAATTAAACACCTGCAAAAGGCTTAGCCTATATCAAAACCTTTATTTCTATGAATTTTGACCAACTTTTTCAACTTTTTCCTTCAAAAGGCACTAAATCACCATAATCTTTATGTCAATGTAAAATATGAACACGCTGTAGCCCTACCCGTTTCGGTCAGAATCGGCCCAAATATCACGAAAATATCGTATTAAAAACCGTGATAAAGTCGTAAAAGTACTATTTCTATGAGAAATATTTTTTCAAATGTCCCTAAAATCATAACATTTCACATATCGAAGCCGTTTGCCAAATATTACGAAAATATCTCATTAAAAAACGAAAAAATCGTTAAAGTACGATAATCATAAGAAATATTTGATCGATTGTACCCTAAAACGTGGCAAGTCTTAGTTCAGAGATTTTCGAAGGTCCCCTCAAATTTTCATCACGATCGCATGCCGTTTGCCCGATAGAGCGCGAACAAACAGACAGAAATACAAAAAAAAACACTGGAGATAATTTTTTGAGGGGTCAGTGAAATTGAAGTCTTACGTTGTGTAGCCTTTGTTGGTATTGTATTTTATTTATTTTCCATTCTCCTAAATGCAGATTTACTATCTGTAGTATGCCCGCGAGGTCAAGTTCTAGTAGTGCAGTGTAGTCTGTTTGTTTAGACTGTAGATCAATCAGAACATACAGTCGTATTTGACTATTTGGATAAACCAAACACCGCGCCAAACACTTTGAATCGTTTTTAAAATTAATTTATAGTAGGTTAATGCAAATTGTAGGTAAACCAGATCGATTTCACGCTTACAATCCCCACAGGTACAGTAAATTACGAAAAATTGCAGTGACCAAAACTAATCAACATAACTTTTTCATTAACTTTGCCGGTTTGTATATAAATTATGTGTAAAACTTATGAACACATTTCATTTCAGCCGAATCCAACGTTTGCATCGAACCGTATTGGTGTAAAATAAGTCAAGTCAGGTTTATTATTACATCGGCGGGCATCGGTCTGCAATCGTGGAATCTCGCGCAGCACACAACGAACTATTAGTACGTGAAACGTGATATGGTTGGCTGATATTCGTCTTTGTTGCGCTCCGGCTAGGTTGGCTAGGAGACGGCCTTGGACAGGTGTGGGAACCCGAAGGAGGAAGTTGACCTTGACGGGTAAGGTGCTCAAGGGGCGGGGGCCGGAAGTAAGTCGACACATTGTCTACCCCTACCCTGCCCGCCATAAATAATATTATAATGTAAACACAACTGTCGCACACAGAGCCGCGCGACACCGCACACGTGGAATTTCTTGTGCTCTCTTTGAGTATATTCAAACTCGCCTTCGTTCATCTCATGGTACTGTATCGACAGTGTTGGCTCGAGCCAGCGAAGCGCTCGACTCTGATTCGGGAGGTCCCGGGTTCAAATCCCGTCGAGACCGGCAATCCTGACTGAAGGTTTTTCCCGAGGTTTTCCTCAGTCGTTAATGCAAATGCAAGGGATTGAGTCCTCTAAAACAGCCCTCGGACATCCCTTCATAATTTCCTACTCCAATATACCTAGTTAGTCACCTGAAGAGGGGCACATCAGGAAAAAACTGGTGTGCACCCTAAAACGGGTTTTCTACAAAAATTTATTTATCTCATGATACCACACACGTTTTGCTTCACCCACCTTTGATTGTGTTCATCAGTGTCTTTAATATTATATCGCTGTAATCTTTACAAATTATCTAGAGTTTAACCTGAAAAGCACTTAAATTGTTAAAATGAGTAAAGTAAGTATATTACTATTTTCTTTTCTTTTTCATAGAATAGAATAGAATAACTTTATTCAACTTGACGTGCACATGGTACATGTATAGGGCCTAACTCCCGAAGGAGAAGGTGAATAGACACTAGACAGGTAACATAAAAAGTATTAAGAAAAAAAAAGTATAAGAAATATAGTACTACTAACTAGTAAGTAGTAAAATTAATGTAGAAAATAAACATAATGTAACGTTGCATAACATAGACGAACTAATTTATAAGCTAGACCTATATGTGCCCTTATCCAAAATGATGTTACTAAAGAGGTTACTAACTTTAACTTCGAATCAGCCCTAATTTACCTATAATATATGTTTTACACTTCTTTGGATTGCTTTGCTTGGATTGTGTGGGTATTTACTACACGTACTACATCATCGCTGTTTTCTGTGCCATCAGTAATTCTATTCGCAATATAATATTTATTGAATTTTGATTTAATCTATACCTTTTTTCTTCATATGAGATCTTCGTTTACCTTATTATTTTAACTACTTGTTCATCATTATACCTAAATCTATCTAGTAACCTAATTAATATTTGACATTAGGCATACATGTACACTTGTAGTCTGTAGCTACCGATTGTGTTACAAATTGACTCGTAAATGATAAAGTATACCCATACGTGTCTGATTTTATCTATACCTGACTATCTATACGTCAGTCCAATTATTATTATTCATGTGCTTGAGGATGAATACTAACTTTTTGGTCTAGTTTGCTCCTTTCCTGCCGTGTCAAATAAACATAGTCGTCTCCGTAGCCGTCTACTGCGTCCAAGATCGTTGGCTGTGTTTGATTGGTGACCCGCACTCAATCTGTGACGTGACCGCAGTCTTAAAGTCTGTTCCTATGCACAGACTGACTACTATATACCGGCGGCTAAAGCCCGCGACCTGAGTGTCGATTCAGACCGCTTGTTCAATTCCTTGCTGGAACTCCTGCTTTTCAGCAGTCGCCACGTGATCTAGTGAGACAAAACTAGTTGTAGCATATTTTCTGAAGAAGATCATAATCAAGATTGTTACTAAGCTAGAACTATCATTAAGATGAAACTAAACCAATTGTATTGGTGAGAGGAAGGTATCTTCGAAAATACTTGTACGTACACCGTGACTCGTTTTTAACGATGAATCAAGTGTTTAAATTTTCCTTGAATTTGACCGTTCAATTACGTTTGTCACTCAGCTTCACGAAAACAACAATAGTTCTATTATTTAATATAGGAAAACACTTCCGATCGCGTGGCGGCTGCGGCTAGACTGCTCCTGGAGCAGTCTAGTCGTCCGGCTCAAGCGTCTCATTTAGAGCCGCATCAGTCGCGCGGCTACAGACGCGTCATAGGAACGGGTTCCATTCATTTACCTATAAAGCAGTGTGACTCACAGCCGCGCGGCTACAGTCGTATCAGCCGTCGCATAGGAATCGTACCTTAAGCGTGCTTGCCTCATGGCTGTGGGAGAGTGGATGGAGAGTGGATGGACTTATCATCAGAATTATTTTGTCGCCTTTTCTTTTGGGTGAAATTAAACTAGTTACTGTCTACCCTAAGGAAGTCATACCATGGCCGTACACAGAAAACATCCATGAAATCACTATTACACTATCACCCACAAGACTATAAATCTAGATGACAACGTTAGACCCTAGGTTAGACCACATTCCTTGGTTCAACATAATACGTACGTGTACGGGTAATTATATCGGTAGATCAGTACCCACATTATGACCTCTGGGAAAATGTATGTTTTTATTTCCTCTCCAAAAAACTTGGTCATAGGCTCATAGCTTTTGCTTGAGAAATGCCTACAGGCATTTTCATGCAGGTTATAGTATGTAGCTTCTAATGAGAACTTACAAGAGACTAGAGAGTATAGTGACTACTGACTTGTCCAAGTTCCAACTGTTCTCATTCAATCAAAGATTTCGTCACTATAGAGATGATAGAGCTAGAGCAGCGTATTGCATTCGTCTTCGAAATAAAAATAATGTGCTTAGTTTAGGTTTAAATGAACGAAACGGTACCATCTATCCGGAGAAAAACAGTTTCGGTTCGTACACCTTGGTGGACCTGCCTCGTTTTTAAATGCAATATCGAATAAATATTTCCATGAATCGCATAACTGACATTCTTCCATTGTTCTGTACTGTTTTGTTTTCTGAATTTGGCCCAGAGCGTGGCCCTGCAGTCTGCACCTCTGCTAATCGTAAATGGCAAGGAAATAGATAAAGTCCATCTCGCGAACATCAGCTAGTATGTATGATGGGAGTATTACTTGAAACTAGAGGACTCTTGGACGGTCGTCGTGGCCTAGCCCCTTCATTGACCGACTTCCCACGCCACACCATGAGCCAAACATCGATAACAATAGAAATGACGACCGCGACTTGCATTAATCAATGACGTGACTTTACGGTTCTATTCTATAAACTATAAAAAAACCTCATTTGCTAACGCTCAATTTCGAATACGATTAACATACCTTAGGTTTGACCTGATTTTGAATGTTGGATGAGAGAGCCTCTGTACCTATGACATAAAATTTCTATGAACATGCATTTTTATTTTTTATATAATTGTCATGTTTTTATTGTTTATACCCAAATGAGTGTTTGTTATGATTGGATAAGTCCGTATATTGTTGAGTGTATGTGCAAGATCATGGTCAGTCAAGTCAATCTGTCGACCTACATACAGTGGACAGAAAATGAAAAATGCAAAATACTTGTCCAAGAGGAAGCTGTCCTACCCCTCTACGCATTATACTACGTTGAACTAAGCGAGCATGACGTATCACAGTCATATTCGGGACCCGCCCTTATTCGTGCTGGTCCCGACGCTGCACCTGCAGAGTTAACAAAGAAGATGAGTCGCACTGAACGGGGTTTCCCCTTATGTGCTTTCACGAACTTTGACGCGTTTTCAATAAATAATAAAATCTTTAGCTACGCTAAAATGGCTACACGAAACTACGCCGATTTTGATTAAATTTTCGTGTGTTTGAGTAGGCCTACCTGTACCCTACAATTCAAATAGTATTTCTCATGAAGATCGCATTATTTATATTTTTAAATAAATATGTCATGTTTTCGTTGCTATTTACCCAAATGAGTTGTTTGTACTGTTGGCAAATATTTCCGTATATTATTGAGGTGGCATTGGAGGACATGAGGTGCAAGTTCTTTTGTCGACACATCTAGCTGGGTAATGCATTGAAAGAATGCAAAATACTTTTTCACAGAAGAGAAAATGTTCCTCCCCATATTATGATCTAACGGCGCGTATCAACGAACAATGAACGATCACATCATATTCGCTTCCCGGACATTTGTTCGTGGTGTTGTGTCGTGTCGTGTCACTCGTCGTAAGTTTTAACCAAATATAAGTCTTACCCTGTTGTCACGTTATCTGTGCTGTTGTTCTATTTAACTTCTATACGCTAAACCGGTTTTCGACAGTCGCCAAGAAGATGATAATTGACAGGCTTGTCAGGGTCAAGTGTCATTTTGAGACGTAAAGCCACAGATCAATCGACAAGGTCTCTTCAGAGAATCTGGAATCGACCACATGACGTGGGTTCAATTCCGACTTATGGCATAAATACTAAATAGCATACTTACTCTCATGACCAGTGATGACTAAGATAAGTAGGGCCTCCCTAGATATAGATAAATTAAATTTTTATCGTGGTAAACCTGTTATAGGGTGCAATTAGCCCCTCTTCAGGTGAACTAGGTATGTGCGGATAGAAAATTGTGAAGGGATGGGGGGGGGGGGGGCTGTGCAATCATATCATCTTAATTCAAAACCCTGTATGTGCAAAATTGTATGTTTCCTAATTTACATTGACTTATTATATCACTCACTCGTCACTCCCAAAGTTCTGTACAATTGAATTTAATATTATTTATTACCCTGGTGTATACTGCTGGTTAGTACAAATGGAGTATTGTTGTAATTTATATTTGCTTGTCTTGTTTCTGAAGGAGAAACAAATTTACCTTGAAACGCGAAGCACAAGTCTGCTGACTTATTATTTCTATTTTCGTCTAATATCGCTGTATTTATGTTATGGAAAAACCACGAATTAATTTGTATACGGAAAACCCCAAACACTTGCGGAATATTTCGTTAAATGGACACTGGATAGGGGTGTGCTGGTATTCAAGTAATACAACACGGGTTGCCCGGAAGAAGTGGCGGTTGGGTGGGGGGACAACGACGTCGACGACAACACTGAGCAATGAGGCGCACTTGTCTGTGTCGGAAATTGGAACTAATGGTAATGGTATTTGTGGATAGAGCAGGAGGTGCATTCGATGTAGACACTGGTCACCTCTGGCCCCTGCTTATGGAATTGTCGGAAACTTTACTTGATAATATAATTTTATTTAATAGGCCTACACCTTTGATTTATATACGTAGTACAAAATATATGCAATGATACAAATTAATGATATAAAGATAGTTTACAAACATTGTATATGGTGAAATATGAAATTGATGGAAAACATTTCTTTATAAAATAGGAGACCAGGTTTGTTTAAAACATCTGAAGTAAAAATACGATATTACAGGCTGTAATTAATCATCAAAGATTTCCTTAAATTTTGATACTAAGAGTTCTTTGAGCTTGATTTTTGGATGAGCGTAGCAAAGACTTATTTCACTTAGGTACCCTAAGAAAAATAGCTATTTTCCCCCTCTTTTTCTGTTTGTTCGCTCTCTGCCGTCGAAATCTTTGAACTTAGATCTGCCAAGTTTTTGGGTACAATCGAAAAAATATTTCTCATGAATCGTACTTTTACGATTTTTCCCAATTTTGAATGCGATATTTTCGTGATATCGCGACCGGGCAAACGGGTACTCCGATCTTGATGAAACTTTATGGGAACATTCGAAATCACTGAACTTAGATATGTTATGATTTTGGGGACAATCGAAGATTTCTCATAAAAATCGTAGGCCTACTTTAGGGCAACGATTGGTCAGTATAACCTCGCCGCCCCGCACCTTTTCGCGGCTTGCACAAGGAGGCGCGTGTCGGTTCTCGGTCTGGGCCCGGGGTAGAATTGGCCCAGAGCATGGCTCTGCTAATCGTACAAGGCGATTCGAGAGAAAAAGTTCACCTCGCAAACATCAGCTAGTAAGGGGTAGTTACAATTACCGTCAACCGGGGTTAAGTTGAACTAGGGGGTAAAGTTGAACACAAATTACAAATTATCTTGCCCTTCCTATGAAACAGCTTCTAAATGCAAAAATGTAAAAACCTTCCATGTATTATGTTTTGAAACCCATGAAATAACATTATTATTGAAATAAGAATGATATAAATAATGGTGATATAGTAAAAATAAATTAAGACACATAATCCTCTTTGTCGCAAATAAATGAAGTCTGAAAAACTCTCTGGGACAGCTATAAGATTTTTTTAAAATTGCCACACTTTTTGAATACTGTGCTGCCACCTTTTGTGAAAATAAAGCAACTTCATATTTGTGCATAGACATCCCATATAATTGTGTTAAGATATCTACATATTTGTGTCTACCTATTACTGGAGTCATGTTATAACCTCAAAATTAAGTGCATGCATCACTCGGGGTAAAGTTGAACACTCATGACCTTCTAATTAAATTGACTTAATTAAAAAATGTAATTTAAAAAAATCATTTTATTACCGGAAAGTCCTACTATGATTTTTTAAAATCTTAATAAGTACATTTCCCATCTATTTTTTCTCAAATTAGCTTATACATGAATTAAGCGTATTTAAATTCAATCATTTGACTCTTACTCTTACTTTAGAATAGGTAGATTTCCATAACCCTTGGTTTTACATGCTACTGTGAAGCATGCTTTCAATGTAAAATTTTCCCCCGAGTTCATTTCTGTGTTCAACTTTACCCCATCTCTCATGGTTCTCAAGTTAATAGGCTAAACAGTACTGTGTTCAACTTTACCCCTCACCGGGGTAAAGTTGAACACTTGATTTTTTTTAAAAAAAGGGGTGAAATGTTGGGATTTTTGGTAAATGTTTGGTGGGTTATGTAAAGGAACCTCTAATGCATGTTTATTTCACAAGGTTTTTATAGTGACATAGTTTATTTCATATGATAATTAGGATTGAAGTTGAAATTTGTTCAACTTTACCCCGGTTGACGGTACTTCCCGAAACTAGAGGCGAGCTCTGGCAATCGTCGTCGAGGACACCTCCCCTTTCCCTTGACGACTTCCCCGACGACGATGACTGTCCACCCTAAAAATCAGTTATATTACTGATTGGGTAGACTCTAAATACGAATTAATTAATTAATTAATTTGATGACACCACAAACGATGACAAGACGATGACGACCGCGACGTGAGAACCCCCCCCCCCCTTTCCTCCCCTACCCGTGGCTGGTTCTGACCAGTATTGTTGTTTCCCCATATCCTCTAGGCTAGAGTGGCGCATTATGACCTCACGGTTGAAGCGCCCTTATTCCAAATAAACCAACAAAATCACTCGCAGTCGGTCGCCTCGCATTGCTGAAGGCAGACATGGTTGATGGTTCACAATGACAATGACGACAACAGTGACTACATGAATTAATCATTGGACAAAAATTATCAACCATAAGAGCTCATCCATCACCGCGAATGGGAAAAGTGTTTTACTTTTATATGAGCAGGGCCGGTCCCAGCGATTTTTCTAACGCGAGATTACGTTTGGCCGCCCCCAATAAACAATTATTTATGGGTAGGCCTATATGATCTTTCGTAAGCAAAGTACATGATTTTGCACAATGGGGGTCTGGGGGGTGGCCCCCAAGGTAATGCTGGTCCGGCGCGGTCACGGATTTTTTTTCGATTCTTAAGAGTTAGATTGTGATTCGAGCATTTTAACAAGTTTTTGCATGTTGTTTTCAAAATATTTGTTAATGGTGCCCAGGTGGTGGTGATGGTGGTGGTGCACCGACGCCGTGGGTGCCTAGGGGCTGAAGCACCCCTCAGATTGTGTGGAGAGGTGCACAGCACCTCTCCAAATATTTTGAATGTAAATAAAAATTTGGACTATATAATTACAAAGAAAAACGCTTAAGATCCGCGCGTTGATGAGCGTAATTGTGATGACGCCAGGTACGCGATTTCGTGTTCTGTGAAAATTATTACTTAGTGAGTTTTTTTTAAATTTAAGTTACACAAATCCTTACTAATTGTTATAAATCGATTTAAATCAAATTGAAGCCTTATTCAATAGAAACCAAATCATCGCATCTCCCCGCATTGCTGAAGCGCCACATTAACGGTATAAATCATAATTAATTGAAAATACTACAAAAGGATAAAGATTAGGTGTTACAAAAATTATCAACAAAATGTTTTAACCATCAACCCAGGTAAAATTTCGTTTTACTTTGAGAATAATTTCGATACGCTCAGATCCCAGCAATATCTTAATCGCTAAAATTACGGTTCTTGCCCAAATTAACAATTATTATGGTAGGCTTATGTTTGTAAGAAAGAACATTTTATGCAAAATAGGTTCGTAAAGTGGTGCCATAAGAAATTTGGTTCCGGATCCGTTTTAAAACTCGTTTAGAGTTAAGTGATTGAGCATTTTAAGCCATTTTTGCAGTGTTTCAAATTTGCTTAATGGTGCCAGTGGAGTTCGGTTAGGGATGGCGCTGACAAACCCGTAAGTACCAGAAAAAGGGACGAAAGAACCCCAAAATGGAAAAGGCATTCCGGATTCCTCCAGTTAAATATTTGAATTATAAAATTCTGCTACGTCTAACTCATCCAACAAGTTTTGAGCTGTCCTGTGTCATTTTCTTGTTTTGCAATAACAAATCTACACCCATAAAATATAATGGTAAACTTTCCTGTGCATGACTGAACAGGAAAGGGAATTTAAAAAAAATATATTTTAATCTGCAATTCCATTTTTTTTTCTTCCCTGTAGAAACTAACTTAAGTGTCAATGTCCACACTGCCATTGCCATGCCATATTCGATTTTTAAACGTGTTTTTAGACCTTCAAAAGGAGTAAATTCGCAAATTTACTCTCCTTTGACGATAAGGGATACTAAAGGCTAGAACTTTCAAACAAGCCCTGGTTTTGTAAAATCAAACTCCCACCCCATATATGTAGATAGTTTCGTTTTATAATAGGTAAATCTTGAGAAAAAACACCTCCGCTCCCCCACCCCCATGACTCAGGGCTAGATCCACCACTAAATAAAATGTACCCAAATCATGACAATTACAAAGGCTAATTTGCATCGAAATGTAAATGAAATATTTTAGCACCCTCGGAATTCAGAAAACCCGGCGCCCCTGGTGGTGACTGGTGATGATTGTTGTGACTGTAAAATTATGTTAAGTTCTGTGACTTGACATTGGAATTCTGTAACTTTCGGGATTAGGGCAAAATGGTGCACCATGCTGGACAGATTAAACTACACGAGGGCGAAGAGTGGTAGCCATACTACCCTCTAGGCTCTAGTTTCGGAAAGAATATAGGCTAACTCCCGTACAGATTAGCGAGTCAAAACAAAGATCAAACTATGGAGAATGCTGAAATCTGAGCTTTGATGATCTGACTCTTTTGGCCGCATTTGCAATCGAGAGGTGACAAGATGGTAGTGCAGATTCATATGGAAAGTCAATGTTTCGAAAGTGTTGAATGGTACACTTTCGTCCACTAGCCTATAAAAACTATTAGGATTCAGGATCTGTGGTATTTTTATCTTGTTCTTTCAACATGAAAAATTGGTTATTTAGATGTGTCAGGTCGGCAATGCCGCCCCTTGAAATGTGCCGCCCTAACCGGACGGCCGGCCCTGTATATGAGTTGGAATTCTGTTATTAGTATTGTAAGACAAAGATAGTGAGGACATCTGGCATGCTAACCAACAAAATTGGAGCTACCAGCTAATGCAGCAGTTGCACACTATAAAAGAGAGGAAGTGGGTTGCAGTTTTGCAGTGGAAAACAATCCGCAAATTTTGTAGGCTACAATATTTTGTTGGAAGTTATTCCTCCTTGGCAGGTCAACATACAGAACAGAGCAACTTTCTTATTTCTATTCATTAAATTTTTACTAACATATTTATCCCACTCATTTTGTACAATAATACTGATACATTTTGCAATAACATAGTAGACCATGAATATTATGCTTATCACTTTGTTGTGTATTTTTATTTCAGGGCAGTGAGCGAGTAGCCTGGGAGTACCATCATGTTTCCTTGACGCGAGTGCCTGGATATGGGTTTGGAATTGCAGTTTCGGGAGGCAGAGACAACCCTCATTTTACTAATGGTGATCCGGCGATCGCTATATCAGACGTTCTCAAAGCTGGCCCCGCTGAGGGGAAGTTGCTGTGAGTATAATCTTAGTAGTAGTTAATGCCATATAATGTCACTAGGTCCTAGTTTGACCAACCGTGACTTCTGCTCACCTGTGGTCAAGTGGAGGAATGTTTCATTGTCTTTTATACCACACCCAACAAATTGCTTCATTAACCTCATTGCATACACATTTGCTGAGACAAATAATTCAATTCAAATTAAATCATAAGAATTTTTGGGGATTCAAGTCATTGCCAGAATATAAGATTGGGGGGGGGGGGGGGGGGGGGGGTATTAAAAAGAGAGAGAGAGAGCAATCATTACCATGATACCAAAAATGCTTCTAGAAAACTCAAGATTCAAGCAATTCAGAAAATAAAAAAATCTTTCTCAGCCGGGTATCGAACCCAGGTCTCACATACATACATAAGTACATTCAAACTTGTTTGTTTTGTGGCTAGAATGATATGCGAGCCGTGAAAGAATATTACACGCATATAAATTGGTAAATATAGATAAAAAAACGCTTAAATACAGCTTTAAACCAATAACACCAAAATTTTAAATTTTAAAAACGAAATTCACTAGAAAATAAAACCACTTTCACGGACCTCTAGATATTGCTTAACGTCTCATATTTATGCAACTTGGCTAATCGAGACGAAGGGAGGGATTTAAGGGGTGACGCGGGGGGACAAGGGGTGGACAGGCTTGTGCTGGTCAGAACCAGGACCAGCCACAAGTGTATGGGGAGGGCAGGGGTTCCCCACGTCGTGGTTGTCTCCGTCTGTGTCATCATCCGTCCGTGTTGTCATTGTCGTCGCCGTCGGGGAAGTAGTCAAAGGGAAGGGAAAGTTCCCCGACGACGACCCAGAGCTCGCACATTGGTTTCAGGGAGAAAAACTCCCCTAATCACGGGCCAAACCAGGAGAAGGTTGCGAGTTAGAATTTGATTTATTTTATGATGTCCATTACCTAACGCATGTATGACGATATGGTTTATTACTCGATTTCATTCATCATTAATCCACAAATCCATTACTCCTCCACTCACAACAAGTAATTTGGACTCGCAATGAGGGTGCGTGTGGTAGTTGTGGTGTGGGGCAAAGCCCCAGCCACCAGAAACGGGAAACCGCAATGGATGATGATTGATGAATGATGATGTTTTCAGGGTAAACGACCGTATCATATCTGCCAATGGCATATCTCTGGAGAACGTTGAGTATGCGACGGCAGTACAGGTTCTACGAGACTCGGGAAACACAGTGTTGCTAGTAGTGAGGAGACGAGTGGTCTTGCCAACAAACCCAGAGCCGCATACAGTCAAGCTCAGCCTTACCAAAACCAGTAAGAAGGATGGTAAGCTATGAAGTGTAGTATGGAGAGGTACCATTTTAATTTGGGTTGACAGTTTAAATGTAGGCCTACATCCTTGACCAGAAGTAAATCAAGGGCATAGTATTACAACTAGACTCATTAAAAAAAAATGCTTTTATTTGTATAACATTTGAACACGTAATATTAAAAATAAATGCGAGAGAATTTATTTTTATTGATTTATTGATTTACTTATGAACGTTATGGGTGACATACGAATGGGAGGGATGAATGTTAGCTATGAATAATACTAATACATAACAACATTTGCATTAGGTTATTCGGAACAACATTTGTATTAGGTTATTGGGAGAAAATATCTTTTTGTTTGCCCATCAATTATGTTTCTGGGTCTTAATAGTAAATTGACAATATTTTTGTATTTTCTTTGTTATTTGTTTTAGTAATTTTTGGGGGGCTTAGGGCCTAGCAAAATTTATACTTTTTTTGTTAAAAGGGGAATCCCTAGACCCAAATATGATTTCTTAAGAATGCAGATAAGACGTCTAAAAGTAAGTAGAATGTAAGAGGGACTTAATAAAAGCGATTATTTTTTTGAAATTTTTTTGACGGGACATAACCTCAGAATCAACAATTGTATTCAAATTACTGGAATCAGTTGCTCAAGTTCAAAATTGAATTTTTAGCAGCGGTTTTTTGTATATTATTTCTACACTCCTTAATCTACAACCTAAATAAAAGGATTTTTGTATTTATATGGTTTGTTGCGTTGCACAATTTTTTTCGTCTGCCGGTACAATTTCAAATTTTGTACCGTTTAACGGAAAAAATCGTGCAACGCCTGAAATCATATAAAACCAATAAAACTTATATTTAGGTTGTAGATAAAGGAGTGTAGAAATAATATACAAAAAACCGCTGCTAAAAATTCAATTTTGAACTTGAGCAACTGATTCCAGAATTTGAATAAAATTGTTGATTCTGAGGTTATGTCCCGTCAAAAAAATTTCAAAAAAATTATCCGCTCTTTTATTAAGCCCCTCTTACATTCTACTTACTTTTCAGACGTCTTTACTGCATTCTTTAGAAATCATATTTGGGTGTAGGGATTCCCCTTAAAGTAATTATTAATGTGAAGAATATTACCCATTTTTATAAGATATAGGCCGTAAGACATTTGCCTAAGTGTTGAAAATTGTGGCAAGTGGGTAGGCAAGGTGCTTTCATCATGACTGCAAAGCACTTTCGATCTGTCCTATAAGGCATTGTTTGTCATGATTGGAGTGTATTTATACATAGTCTTTGACATTTTGTGCCACAATGTTTAACAGATGTTGCTATAATGTCATTCATTTTTAGGTGTAGGCTATAGTAATTTTACTGAATTCATTATCTCATTTATTTTGTGTGACTAGTCGGCAGGTAAAACAAAAAAAATGTTAAAAACTAGGGGTAGGTTCTTCTGCTATATTGGTCTCGGATAACCTGGCACTAGTCAAGGTCAAGCAAGAGCATGCAATTTAGATTCACACACAACTTATATAATCATATTTGGTCATGTTATTGTGATATTTTACTAAGAAAACGCTTAAGTCCCGCCGCGTTGTTGGATGAGCGTAATTGGTGCATTGAGCTGCCATGTGTTATGCGGATTTTCTGTTGTTCTGTGAAAAAATCATAATCTAAGTTGAATTTTTTTTAATTAAATTAAATTAAATTAAATTAAATAAAAAAATAACTTTAATTTTTAATTTTTAATCAATCGTAATTTTAAAAAAAGGAAAAAATCGTAAAATTGCAATTTTCATAAGAAATAATTATTTGATAGCGCTCAGATTTCACACGAATATATAAATTCATGAAATTAAGGTTCTGTGAAAAAATCATTACGATCGGATAAAGCATGTAGGGGCTATAAGCCAAAGAAATTTTAAAAATCGAAAGAAGTCGTAAAATTGCGATTTTTTTGAGAAATAATTTTCCGATTGCGCTCAAAAACGTGGCAGTTCTAAGTTCAGAGATTTCGAAGGCCTCCATAAAATTTCATCGCAATCGGAGTATCGGTTTAGCCGGAATCGTGTGGACAAACAGACAAAAATACAAAAAAAAAGAAAGAAAGAAAAAAAAACATTCCGGAATTTTTTCTCCAGTGTAGTAGAATGGAATCTTCGCTTCGCTTGCTACGCTCATCCAATCACATAAGTAAACATTTTTATAAGTTGTGAATAATCCCTCAGAGGTCGTATTTTAACAAAATAGGCATAGGCTAATGATTTTAAGAAATGCCATTACAAAAGCTTTTTGTCTTGTTGTTGGTCATGTTCTTAAAATTCCCCTCGTATTATGCCAACCTTGCCAGGTGTGATGTCAATGTTTAGGAGCATCAAAATGTCATCATTTTATTTGTATGCTTTGTAAATTTTCAATTCTTAAGGTACATTGTACAAAGCTTGGTTTAAAATACTAATCATGCTCTTCTTCGAAATAGTTTTAGAGACCGTTATTATTTTATTTTTGCCGATCCGGTAGCCGTAGTGCATGGGCGACAGTGATGCGATCCCTCGGCGAGTGCCACCTTAACTGAGACCACCTATATTACATGATCATAACATTTAGGCCTAATAAAGAATCCAGAAATTAAAAATCCAACTTGACTGGGACAATTAATGTCCCCCACAATCTGGGTGAGTGCCTTAACCAACTGGTAGGATTTTTTAATTTTTGGATTGTATTAAATTATAGAATCGGAGTATTTCCCGACCCAACTGAATCAAGAAATGTTGATGATTATTACCTGGTAAAAAATGTTAAGAAAAGCACTAATAACTATTTCCGTATATAGGCTAACATTGCGTTTACTAGCAGGAATAATTTTTATATGGTCATATTTAATGTCCCTGTAAAATTTTGATTTTTTAAATATATGATATTTTGCCCGGTAGATTTTGGAATTGTCTTGGGGTGCAAGATCTTTGTTCGAGAGGTTGCCAACAAGTGTGTCTCGGACAAGGATGGCAACACAATCCAAGATGGTGACATCCTTCTCAAAATCAACAACCACACTACTGACGGCATGACGCTGAAGGAAGCCCGGAAACTAATAGAGTCTAGCAAGGACAAACTTAATCTAGTCGTGCGGCGAGAAAATAAGCCACAAAATAATCACCTGGAACACACAACTACACCAAAAGGTATACTTCAAACTTCATAATTTGTGACCCTACATTCTAAATTTGAATTGTGACTTTGGATGTGCCCAGCCAGGTATATCACCTGACATTATTTCATCTGTTGTTATCACTTGCTCCTTAGCAATTGCCTTGCCTAGCTTTGAATAACATCAAAATATTTTTATCATGAATTGTTTTATAGTTATAGCCAATTATAATTAATTACCTGTTAAAATTATAAAAATGGACCTATAAATATAAATAATGTGTGCTTCTAATTTCCAATGAATGTTTTATACTTATGTGAATATACAGTAATATAATATATTCTATGTAATGAGATTAATGGTGTTTTCTGCTGGTCCCATCCCTGTCAGTGCACACTGAGTACGTTTCATCATTCATTTGTCCAGTTTTTTTTATTATTTTTCAAGTGCTGGTCAAACAATAGTGGAACACAATCAACACACCATGGCCAGTACTAGGTATTTATAACTTCATGAACACACGGAACTGGACAACATTACTATACAACTTTGAACTTTGTGATGAAAAATTGTGACTTGAAAGCTCAAGTCTTGAATCAATATTGAGTGCTTTGTATATTGTTTGTTGCAGAAAGTCAAGGTAGCTACTTAGATTCCCTCTGTTCCCCCAACTATTCGTCTCAGAACCTATATGTGCAGCCGCCGAGTCGCCACCAGCATCACCATAGCCTAGTGGAAGATAAGAGTAACCTAGTTCCCCGGGGGCGGTCGCGAGGCCCTCTGCTAGATGTGTCTCTGAGTCAGCTAGATCGGCCGGCGACGCCCGTCCACAATCACACGCACTCACGCAGTCGGAGCGGACTGGAAGAGCAGTTGGACCCTCTGGGGCCACCCAGACCCCCACCTCCTCGGCCTGAAGGTAACACTATGCTGCTGTAGACTACGCTCGGACTAGATTGTATAATTCTTATTTTTTAGTAGTGTACTGTGTATTCAATATTATTTAATAATAATAAAATATTCAAAATATTATATTGAATATTGACTTGATTATTTATTTATTTATTGATCAATTGTACAAACCTAAATTTTCAACCTTAAAAATTTGCTTCTCTACCGTATCTAGTCTTTACAGACTTTGTTGTACTGTGTCCGTTAGTTTTGGCATTCATTGTGTAGTTGGCATCAGAATAATAATTTGTCTGATTCACTTTTGTCTGGTTCACTTGTAAGATTTTAGGTATAGAAATGTTTTTCATTACTAATTTTTGCCTCCTGTGGTTTTAGACTACTATAGCAGCAGAAGGCAACTTTACGAAGATGATCCTCTTTTGCAACGCTCGAAGCAAGCAATGCCAGACCCTCGATTCATCACCTTCCAGAAAGAGGGCTCTGTCGGTATCCGGTTGACTGGCGGCAATGAAGTGGGCATCTTTGTGACAGCTGTACAACCGGGCAGTCCTGCTTCTCTGCAGGGCCTGCAGCCGGGTGACAAAATACTGAAGGTAAGTAGACTAATATGATTTAAACGTTGTTGGCCGAGAGAAGTAGATTTAGATAAGATAAGATAAGATAAGATAAGTCTTTATTCAACTTCAGTTCAGTTCAAATACATAATTCATGATTGTACATTTCATATTTAGCCGGTTAGGGCCCAAAAGAAGAAGAATACCCACCTAGAGCCGGAGCTCTGTGTGGGTGTATTCAAGTAAAAATTAATTATATTATTAAGATGGCGATGCGGCTGCGAGATCTATGCAGTAAGCTTATGTGGCGTTAAGTGGATAATAAACATTTAAAGTACATTTAAATATGAATAGAAAAAATAATAGCTAAACAAAAATAGACACATTTCTAATCTAATCTAATCTAATTGATAGATCATGTGAGAAACATGTAGAGATAGGATAGGAGACCAACAGCTTACCTGAAGTAGAGTAGGCGCGCTGTGATAGAAGACATAAACACAAATAAACAAATAACACTACATTTCAAACGTTTCGGTCTACGTGACCTTCCTCAGTGAGTAGAGAAGAGTTACTGAGGTGAAAAACTAAAGCTAGGTAGCCGTTGGCTAGGGTGGGGTGGGGTGAAGTGAAAGATGGGTGGGGGGTGTGGAATGGGTGACAGGGAGGGGTAGAGAGGAGGAGAGGGAGGACTACCTAAGGTTCAAGTTAGGTTTGTGGCGCGATTTGCAAATCCATTGGTAGGCCAGTTCCCATCTTTTCAGTTCTCCATCGTGTACAGTGGGAGGGAGTGACCTGATGACACAAACTGTGAAACAGGTCACGAAGGGAAGGCCATGCCCATTGGCATGCAATGCCATAGGTTTCTCGAGGTTCTCCTCTCTTACATCCTGTCTGTGCCCATTCATTCGGGTTCGGAGAGTATTAGTGGTAAGTCCAACATACTCGGCGGGACATCGGGTGCATCGAAGTTGGTAGACGATGTTGCTAGTGCCACAGTTGTTGTTGCATATGTCATAGGTCTTGTTAGTGAGGTGGGCAGAGAAGGTCTTGACTGGTTCATGCATGGGGCACGTCTTGCATCTGGGTCTGTGGCAAGGGGAGGAACCGTGCATGACCGCTTCTCCTTGTTGGACCTTCTGTGGATCTCTCCTCACTAATAAGTCACCAAGGTTGGGGGGACGCTTAAATGCCACCCTAGGGATATTCTGGCTGAGATCTTGAGTCATGGGTGACGCAGCCAGGATGTGACTCCCCCCTTGAAGGATGGCATTTAAACGTTGGAGACCAGGGTGCACCTGGTGACTAGCGGGACGATGTCGGTCTTGGTGTTAGGTTGGGTGGGTGGTGGTGTGACGGTGTGCTGTCTGGTCAGTCGTTGATGGACCTGTTCCTCCGAATAACCTCTGTTAACGAAAGCACGGAGTATCTTCTGGAGGTAGCACTCCAGATCCTGTTCCGTGGAACAAATTCTGCGACCGCGGGCAGCCAGCGAGGAGGGTAGGGAACGTTTTCGTGTGGGCAGGGTGGCAGCTTTCTCTGTGTAGGTACAGCTGTTGGTTGGTAGGTTTGAGATGAACCCCTGTCCTGATGATCCCATTCTCCAAGTGGATGTCGATGTCTAGAAAGTTGACTTTCTGCCCAGAAGAGTCCCACATGAATTTCACCGGATAATTGCTGTTCAGGGTCTGGAGCGCCACCTTCAGCGTGTCTTCTCCATGGGGCCAGATGAAGAACATGTCATCAATAAAGCGGAGATAGCACAGTGGTTTGAGAGGTTGGCTTGCCCAAAAGTTATTGATAGATCAATCGATCTACAGTAGGGATACATAGTCTTATCAAAAATACAATCTAAAATTAGTCTTATGATTAAAAGTACAATCTAAAATTAGACATTTATTTTAGTTGGTAATGATTCTGGTAAAATAATATTTAAAAAGTCAAACATAGTAGGCTACTTGGAGATAATGTTGTTGATTGTTAGGATAAAATAAAAAATAAAATTATGGATTTTTATACAAGTTATAAAAGAAGTATGTTTGTTAAATAGTATAAAAGAAGACTGATGGAAAGAAGTAGTGGGTAGCTACGTAATTCTATATAATTGTTTGACACTTGTAGCAGTAACAGTGGTTAGGCCTAGCATTAATTTGAATTTAAAGTAAATTGTTAAAATAAATTGTTAAATTGTTAGGCCTACCAAATTATTAATGAATAACTTAAAAAAATAAATAAAAAAATAAAAAATACATATTCATCAATTGACTATTACAGTTAAGAGGAAGGAGGACTGTTGATTTTGTAGTGGTAAAGTAAATTGTATATAAACTATTAGACCAATAGATCAATACCGATGATTTTTTTTTCTCGTACAGAGAACTTCTGTCAAATGAATGCGTTTTGTTCAGATTTCTTAAAATTTCGTTGGCTTATCAGCAAATAATTTTTAAAGACAACTTTTTAATGGGACCAAATACTAACAAAAAATTCAAAGGGCATCTATTCCGGGGTTCTAATTAGAAAGAATTACGAATTTCGTAGCCGTAACTTTATTAGATAAGCGATAATCTTAAATGTAAAATTGGATAAAATTCGGTGCGAAAGTTGTGCCCTCTATAGCAAAGTCTCTGAACTACCACAACAGTCTGCATGTTTCTTGGGCGCGCGAGCGAGAAGCACGGACAGAGAGAGAGAGAGAGTGAGAGAGACCATTCATTCCCCGAGAAAGGGTGGCTGGCTAGCTCGCAGATTTGTAAACATTATACCTGCTATTCAACAATCATGCAGGACTTGAAACTTGAAAGAATCAAACCTTCTTGAACCAAGTTCACAAGTCGATGAGCGTTGTATGGTCATGTGGTGTGGTCTGGGGTATCGGGGGAGGGGGGTGGGGTGGAGTTGATTTGGTAGAAAGACATCCGGCTGCTCGAGATCAATGACACAAGAATGTTCGTGGAGTGACAATGCCTTATGGATACTCGACGAAAAGTGAATATATTGTATACCAGTGAATTGCTTACTCTGTGCGAAATTGTGTGTAAAACAAAATGATACAAACAAACATTTCATGTACAGTATTGTGTATTATATTTAGTGAATCATACCAGTATGTCGGATTTTTGATACTGGACCATGTTTTCAAAGGGTTCATGTTTCCATAAATTTGTAATATGGAAATTGCATTATACTAGGAAGCTTCGCAAACGCTTTTTCAGGCGCGTTGTTGGATGAGCGTAATTTTTTTTAAACGAAAAAAGCGTAAAATTGCGATATTCACGAGAAATTATATTTTGATTGCTTTCGAATTTCACCCCAATATATGAATTCACAAAATTAAGGTTCTGTGAAAAAATCATTACAATCGGATAATGCATGTAGGTGTTATAAGTCGAAGAATTTATTTTTATTTATGAAAAAAACGTAAATTTGCGATTTTCACGAGAAATTATATTTCGATTGCGTTCAAATTTCACCCCAAGATATGAATTCATAAAATCAAGGTTCTGTGAAAAAAATCATTACAATCGGATAATGCATGTAGGTGTTATAAGTCGAAGAAATGTTTTAAAAATAAAAAAAATCGGTAAATTTCGATTTTCATAATAAAACATTTTTTGATTGCGCTCAAATTTCACACGAATATATTAATTCATAAAATTATGGTTCTGTGAAAACATCATAACAATCGAATAAAAAATGTAGTTGTTATAAGTCGAAGAAATGTTTTAAAAATTGAAAAAATGGCGATTTTAATGAGAAATAATTTTTCGATTACGCTCAAAAACGTGGCAGTTCTAAGCTCAGAGATTTTCGAAGGCCTCCATAAAATTTCATCGTAATCGGAGTATCGGCTTAGCCGGAATCGTGTTAACAAACACACAAAAATACAAACAGAAAAAAAGAAAGAAAAACATTCCGGATTTTTTTCCTCATTGTAGTGAAAATGGAATCTTCGCTTCGCTCGCTACGCTCACCCAAAAAAAACAAGTACCGCAAGACTTTGTATTTGTGTGTATCAGTAGACCAAAATTATACAAACAATAGTCATGAATGGTATTGTGTATTGTATTTAGAGTAAAGTAGTATAGTATTACTCAGTCACAATAGTAACAAAATTTGTCCCGGAGTTTACGCATTGCATATGGCGTATTTATCACTTAAAAAAAACTGGTGAGATTTGTTTGAATTTGTAGTCAATTACGAAATTAAATCCCCCGATGTTTGATTTTTTATAATTAGTTTCAATAAAAGTATGGTCACAGATAAGGAATTACAAGAAATTGATTGTAATGAATTTCATTCCAACTACCTTTTTACCAACTCATTCACTCTTTGTGATGACTTTGATAATATTTCGGCGTTGCGTCTCATATTTTGGCAACGGTGCTAATCGAGACGTGAGGGTGATGCATGGAGATAAAACAACACTAAACACTCTCTGTATGCATTTTTCCTTCCTCAATTCCCCCCCCCCCTCGCCCCCACTCTACTGTAAATGCATGTTGAAGGGTTGTCGCGTGTAGTCGTAAAATAGACCATCTTAGAAACTGAGAGTTTTCTACCTGCTGTATTCTCTTCCTGTTCTATTTTTATATTTATTTTTTGATATTTTTTGTTTTATTGCAAATATCTAATAATGTTGTTAAAATATTAAGCGCGTGTCTTGAATTTAATTTTTTGGGACGAAATTCTATGATAAAAACTGACTGAGTTACGGATAATGCTTCTATAATGAATTTATAAATAAAAAAGTAATCTTTATATATTTCAGTCAGTTTTGATCGTAGACACTAGGGAAAAAAACTCATTTCAAAACTCAAGCTACTCATTTGAACCACGTTATTAAATATTGGCAATTATAAAAAAAAATTTCGCTGAATAAATTATTTTCATCACAATAGATTTGAAATGGATGAAGGCGCTCCTCTTTATTTAGCAGGGTCCAGTGTGTTTTTGTTATCTATGGGTGGAATCTTTGAAGGAAGTTCTCAGGAAGTTGGGGTTTTTCGACCTGCTGTCTTCTCTTCCAGTTCTATTGTTCTATTTATACATTTATGCATTGATTGTTTTTGTTTAATTGCAAAAATCTAATAACATTGTTAAAAATTAAGCGTGTATCTTGAATTTCATTTTTTTGGACAAAATTCTACGACAAAAACTGACTGAGTTACGGATAATGATTCTATAATATATTTTTATAATAAAAAATTAATCTTTATATATTTCAGTCAGTTTGATCGTAGTTACAAATAGGGAAAAGAATGCATTTCAAAACTCAAGCTACTAATTTGAACCACGTTATCAAATATTGGCAATTATAAAAAAAATATTTCGCTGCATAAATTATTTTCATCACAATAGATTTGAAATGGGTGAAGATGCTCCAGAAGCAGATCAGGTACATTGAGGCTATTGTGCTCATAATAGGCCGAGAGTGACAGACTTCCTCCAACGACGGGCAGAGTGCACAAGATTTAGATCTTACCTATCCTCCACCCTTCTATTGATGGTCTCTAAACCCTTGAATAGAGATAAATTAATTTTCTTTTCATGACATAAACTGTTGTTATTTACCTTTTAAATGTTCTTAAATGTTAATGAATTTAACTTTAATGTTTCCCTGAAATAAAATCAACACGAAAATGTTTTTAAACGCAAAAAATTGATTGAGAACTAACAATGTTTACAAAATATTCTTAGCATTTCTGATGAAGAAGTATGTTGTATATTATACTGTTAAGTTCTTAGTTTTCAATCAATTTTTAGCATTCAAAAACATTTTCGTGTTGATTTTACTTCAGTGAAACATTTAAGCTAAAATCTTCAACATTAAAGGGCATTTAAAATGTAAATTACAACAGTTTACGTAATGAAAGGAAGGAAGGATTTAACTCTATTCAAGCGAAAATAATTTAATTGGATGGTTTCGAGACCATCAATAGAAGGGTCGAGGGACTGTTAGATAGATACGATCTACCTCTTGTCCACTCTGCTCGGGCCAGGAAGGTCCAGCTAGCTGAATAGCTCACTGCTTGTCAATAAATATTTGAAATAACAAAAGACTACTACAGAAACTAGAAACCTACCCATGATTGGCCCAAAACTTGCTGACGTAGGAGCAAAAGTACGGTCCTACTTTCACACCCCCTGTCAATCAAAATCCCAGCGACGAAACCTGTTCTCTGGGATCTTTCATCTTAATAGTAGTTTCTGTTTTAGTAACTCAAGGTGTTGTTTACCAGGTTATCACAGAATTCTCTGCCTTTTTCCAATATCCATTTTTTAACTTCACTTTTAAATTTACTACTATGGGGAAGGTTTCTTATTTCCGTTGGCATTTTGTTAAATATCTTTTGGGCCTATAAATGTACTGTGTCTTTGTCCAATGCTTTTTCCTCGTCTTGGTATGTTCAAATTGAGCTTGGATCGTCCTCTTGTTGTTGTGGTAATGTTGAGTTGATTTAAAGGTTGTTTAATGTTGAATTCGTGTAATATGTTCATAAGGTTTTGAACGTATATTTGCCTGATATCTAGTAGGTTACTTTCAAGGAATAGTTGGTTTGTGGGGAATCTTGGTGGTTTGTTGCTGATTAATTTTATAATATGTTTCTGTATAAGGTTAAGGGGTGAGTTTCTTATTCCACCCCAGCCAACTATGCCGTATTTCAGTCTAGTAAAAATTAACGCAAAGTATACCATTCTAAGAGTTACTCTGTTGAGGACGTTCTTTAGTCTATATAACTTTATGATACAGTAACGTAGAGTTTTGCAATTTTCTTTTATTTGTTGTTTCCAGTTAAGGTTACCATCAATGATTATTCCTAAATATTTTGCATGTTCTTTCTTGGTAATTTCATGGCAGTCACAGTTTTGGGGTGATGTGCAATGTGCTTCGTGTATTTTTTTTTATACTTCCTTCAAATTGGGGAGCAGCTAAACAAGTGGTAAAAGGGATAAATACAGTTTTAGATAAGTTTAAGTTTAGAGTGAGTAAATTTTGTTGCAGCCATTCGTATACTATTGTTAATTCTCTGGTAGCTAAATTAATTGTTTCTTCCCATGATTTGCCACTAAATACAATAGCCGTGTCGTCAGCATATATTATAAGTTTTCCTTTCATTGGGAGGTTACATAGATCGTTAATGTAGATTATAAACAAAAGAGGGCCGGGGACTGTGCCCTGAGGCACCCCGTACTCTATAGTGCGAGGCGTGCTTGTGTTATGATCTATCTTCACTGATTGAGTCCTTTCCATGAGGTAACTATTTATCAATTTTAGGCTATTACCTCTAATGCCATATAGTTCTAGTTTATGAAGGAGTGTTTTGTGGTCTACCGTGTAGAACGCCTTAGCAAGATCTAATAGGACTACAAGTGGGTTTTGAGAACTGTCTAATGCTTTATATATGTCACCGGTGAGATCATAGATTGTGTTTTCTGTACTAAGCCCTTGTCTGAAACCAAATTGCTTATGCGATAGAATTTTATGTTTGTTAAAAAAGTTTATGATCCTAGATTTTATACATTTTTCTAGAAGTTTAGAGAAGTTAGTTAAGAGTGAAATTGGTCTATAGTTTTCTTTTTTTAATTTATCACCTGCTTTGAAGACGGGCGTGACAATGGCTGTTTTTAGGGCGTTAGGGAACGTTCCGTTTTGTATGCTTAAATTAAAGATATAGCATAATGGTTTAATTATATGGGTTTGTAGTATTTTTATTGTTTTTACTTGTATACCGTCAATACCTGGCGCACTGTGATCCTTTAGCTCACTAATGTACATAGTTGGATATCTCTGCTTCCGTAACAGGTTTGAGGAATATAGATTCCTTTAGAGGAGTAATGTTTTGGCCAGATGGTCTAGTAGTAGGCCTACAACTCTTTTTTCTTTTGTTTAATATATCTTGGGCATAGTTTTGTCCAAGTTCGGTGAAATAATTAACAAATACTTCAGCAATTTGACTAGGGTCTTTTGTTGCATTATTATCATTTAGTTCTATATCGGAGATCCCAATATGTGATTTTTTGGACTCGTAGTCGGAAGCCTCGTTTATTACTTCCCATACCTTTTTTTATGTTTTTACCTGCTTCCTGAAATTTGTTTTGGTAGTATTTTTCTTTAGTTTTTTTAATTAACTGTGTTAAATAATTTCTATATAGTTTATACCGGTTGTTTTCATTTAAGTTGATTTGTCTACCTTGTTTTATGTAGTTTGCATTTTCTGTTTTTAATTTGATACCCCATTTGTCCCTGTGCCTAATAGTCAGGTTAGTGTCTTGAATCTTGGTAATTTCATTCATGAGGTACGTTATCACATTATGCTCGACTGTGGTCAACATTGATGTACTGGTACTGTATTGTGTACCGGTACCCTTTTTCTAATATGTATTATAATTTACTATTTTTCATTATTATTATTATTTAATTATTTATTATTATTAAAATGAGTTTCAGATCTCCTCATTACATGCAATGCAGCAATACAGTAAAACACAATTATGTTATTCAAATTATGTTTCTTTAAAAGTTCTGTTAAATTCAAACTAATGATGAAATCCCTTCAGATGCTTTGTATAAGTTATTGGCTTATTGCCATTTGGTTCAATGTTTCATTTTCTTAACTAAACATGTAAAAATACAAACTAGGATGTTTAGGGTTCTGTGGAATTTGTTTAATGGGGTTTACTAAGGGTAAGGGTTAGATGTCCAATGGTGTAACCTGCGAGATGTAGGGCCTACTAGTATCACCTTTTTCTAATTAATTAATATAAATGATTAATTGGTTGCAAAAGAATCAGTGAAAAACCAGTTTATGCACCCATTGCCATTCTTAGTTCTAGTGCTATTATCAAGTTAATTGGGTATTTTCTCACCACAAGTGGCACTGGGGCTGGATATTTATTGTTGTGCCACATGCCAGCTCACACAATACAGAGTCGGCTTAAACCTCAAAGAATCTGTATTGTCTGTATTTGTCTTCCAAATTCATTCACTCATTTTCTTCCAAATAAAATGTTAAATATATTTATTTTTATTGCATCTTTTTGGAAGGCAAGTTTTGTTCAGGAGTACGATTAGCTTGGCACAATTGATAAAATATGTGAGAAATGTGCAAGTTCTTCACACTGCAGACTTGGCCACTTACTTAAAGTAAACTACATATTTTGTTCATAGATATAGATCTACCAAGACCACTGTGACCCGCCCCATTACGTGCATGTGCCTCCGGACCAAGTTCATTCTCTGTTTTGGGGGAGTTCCGTAGACACGGGCGCCGCATGGCTCAGTTCTCGTCACGTCTCCCTATTAAGCTTACGACGGAGCGATATGACCTCGCCGCCCCGCCCCTTCATTTTTACACGTCCGTTTTGACTAGAGCTTTCGTGGTGTTGGTAGATCTATAGCTCAATCTATTTATGAGGGAATGCTGTGCGTACTGATATAAGCATGACGTCTAGAGCCGTCACCCCCATTCTAGATCAGCCAAAAAATGTATGACGCCTATTGCCTACAGCCATCACTCTCCCCCCCCCCTCCCCCTAGAGCAAATTACCATGACGGCTACAGCCATCCCATGTTAAATGGTAGAGATTAAGAATAAGAATCCATTCTGTATGGAGGATTCAATGTTGAAACCCTATTGCCATTGGGCTCCGCCACTATTGAAGCAGGCTCTTGATTGCTGACGCATTTCTGCAGGTTAATGATATGGACATGAAGGGTGTGACAAGAGAGGAGGCCGTGCTATTCCTTCTCTCACTTCAAGACCAGATAGATCTTATTGTACAACTGCGTCGAGACGAATATGATCAAATTGTAGCTTCGCAGAGAGGAGATTCCTTCCATATTAAGTAAGTGCCAAAATGCTTAATGTTATCATGACAAAACTCTTATTCACCTACAATGTTTTGTGTAGAAATAACGACGTGGTGAGCTTTGGCCCTTCACAATATATACACCGTGATAGGGAAAAACACAGGCTATTTAAAGAAAAAAACATGGTTTTCCATAATAACAGATAAAAGGTAGTCATCATCATTATCCATTGCTTTTTCTACTTCTGGCAGGGTCAGCTTGGGTTTTGCAACCAAATTCTTCCACTTCTTTCTATCCTCCCACAATCGTGTCTCTGCTGCATGCTCCCAGCTCTCTCCTCTAGTATGTAGGTCTCTTGTTATGGTCTCCTTCCATCTCTTCCTTGGTCTCCCCCATCTTCTTCCTTCAATCCTTTTCTCATTTATTTATTTTATTTATTTATACTAGTGATGACATTGGGAAGTAAATATTGGAGTCGACTCCGGAGCCTTGAGAACCGGGTACGAGCCGACTCCCCGATCCGCAATTAAAAAAAAAAAAAAAAAAATAGAATTTTTTTATGCAAAAGTTATTTTTAGCCCACTACTCTAGTTAAATAAATAATAAATAAATTGTATGAGTACCCACTCGGTTATATAACTGATTTTCAGTGGGGTTGCACAACGCTGTCCAGCCATTCCCCCCTCCCCATCCACCCGCTACGTATCACTATAGTGCGTTTACTCGTGAGTAGAACGCATTGTTCTCTTCGAGAGTGGAGTTCTTTTGTATGTCAGCTAATTGAATTCTATACAATTTCAGATACTGAGGAGCAACAAGCCCGAAGATTGAGAAAAAGATAAGACTAGGATGTCATAAAAATATTTAATTCATAAAGTAATAAATAAGTTTATCCAATACAATCATTAACTCTTGAAATCATTATTAAAATCAGAATCAAATGCTATTACAAAAATGTATGATTTTTTGTAAGTTTTATCCACTTTGAATGAAAAAAATCGGACATCATACGGTTTTTAAGTATTTTATTTACATTATTTTGTAGAATGACAAAATACTTAAAAACCGTAAATAAAGGCCGATTTTTTTCGTTCAAAGTGGATAAAACTTACAAAAATCATACATTTTTGTAATAGCATTTTATTTTCATCTTAATAATGATTTCAAGAGTTAACGATTGTATTGGATAAACTTATTTATTACTTAATGAATTAAATATTTTTATGACATCCTAGTCTAATCATGTTGTCAATCATCGGCCGTGTTGCTCCTCGGAATCTGAAATTGTATAGAATTCAATTAGCTGACATACAAAAGAACTCCGCTCTCGAAGAGAACAATGTGTTCTACTCGCAAGTAAACGCACTTATAGCTTGCTTGTCTCTTGGCCCGGCCAAGACTCTTGCTGATTTGTTATGTTTACGTTTTGAGATAAGATAACGACTAGCGAGACAACAAGTGCAATCTCATTCAATTTATCAAAAAAAAAAAAAAAAATCCCCGACTCCTTGACAATGGAGTCGACTCCGACGGGTACCCGAGTACCCGATGTCATCCCTAATTTATACATTCTCCTGGGCATCCTCTCTTCCATCATTCGTTTCATGTGCCCAAACCATCTCAGCCGTGTCCTTCCCATCCTGTCACCTAACTTCTCCACCCCAAGCATCTCTCTGATGTTTGTATTTCTAATTCTATCTCTTCTTGTCTTGCCCACTAGTAAATAAGGTAGCACTACCAGTTAATGGCTATATAGGCTATGAATCGGTTATTTGGGAAACCGAATAAGTCACCCAAATTGCGTAAAAGAGTTAAGATTGCCATTTTCTTCAGAATTTCAAGACCTATCGATTTGTAGAGAAACAAAATATTTTTCGATCTTGCCTATGTATATTACAGGGTGTCAATTTTCCCGTTGAGTTGAGAAACCGAATAAGTCAGTCTATACGTTCTGAAGAAAAAATTGTATTGTTTTGAGAAACGGAACAAGTCACTTTCAAGTTTCAATAAAATGAGTCATTGGCTCTCATTGCCGAGAAATTTTAATTAAACAAATTGTTTATGTTTACTATAATAAACATCATAAAAACTTATGATACTACCTTATTTTTACTAATTTTATATATACCCGCCTCATTTGATTGAGAAATCAAATAAGTCCACGCTAATTACACCCTCGTAATTATGAAATTACGTGCTCATAAATATTAAATATCAATATCAACAAAAATTAATGTAACTATTCCACATCTAAATTACTACATCAAAAAACCTGCATTTTTTTACTTCAGGGTATGAAATGTACGTTTTTTACGTTTTACTCAGAACAATGGTTACATGACTTATTCGGTTTCTCAAATAACCGATTCATATATAATAGACTGGTAATTAATATGTAGCGATTAAGTTAATAAGTTATTTCATCCACCTCCCACCAAATCACCCCCTTCCCAACCCCTTCTCTAAAATATCCTGGTTATGTCACAGTTAGGTAACATAAGCATGTACAAGTTAATAATTTATTTATGTAAGTGTAAATTTCATAGGAAGTAGGAACATTTCTTTATTCAATCACTTTATGTTCCAGAGCACATTTTAACTATGACCAACCCAACAAGGGAGAAATGAGCTTCCGCAAGGGAGATGTCTTCCATGTGGTAGATACATTGCATAATGGAGTTGTTGGTTCCTGGCAAGTCTTCCGTATCGGTAAGTTTCATAAATATTTATTGAAAATAGCAATTGAAACGAAGATCGACATTTTGTTATCATGATTATTGAATAGGAACACTATAAATATATACGTACAAAAAATAAACTAGGAAAACGCTTAAGTCCCGCCGCGTTGTTGGATGAGCGTAATTGGTGCATTGAGCTGCCATGTGTTATGCGAATGTTCTGTTGTTCTGTGGCAAAATCATTACTAAGTTGAATTTTTTTAAAATTAAATTAAATTAAATTAAAAATTAACTTAATTTTTTTAATTTTTTTTAATTAATCGTAATTGTAAAAAAAAAATCGTAAAATTGCGATTTTCATAAGAAATAATTTCTCGATTGCGCTCAAATTTTACACTAATATATTAATTCATAAAATAAAGGTTCTGCGAAAAATCATTACAATCAGATAAAGCATGTAGGTGTTACAAGTCAAAGAATTTTTAAAAAAAGAAAAACCCTGTAAAATTTCGATTTTTATGATAAATATTTTTCAATTGCGCCTCAAATTTCACAAAAATATCTTAATTCATAAAATAAAGGTTATGTGCAAAAACCATTAAAATCGGATAAAGCAGGGAGGAGAAATAAGTCGAAGAAATGGTTTAAAAATTGGAAAAAAACGTAAAATTGCGATTTTCATGAGAAAACATTTTTGATTGCGCTCAAAAACGTGGCAGTTCTAAGGTTCAGACATTTCGAAGGCCTCCATAAATTTCATCGCAATCGGAGTATCGGTTTAGCCGGAATCGTGTGGACAAACAGACAAAATACAAAAAAAAAAAGAAAAGAAAAAAAAAAAAAAAAAAACATTCCGGATTTTTTTCTCCAGTGTAGTGAAATGGAATCTTCGCTTCGCTCGCTACGCTCATCCAATAAAAAAATGAAATAAATCAATTGTATTTAGAGTCTACCCACTCAGTTATTTAACTGATTTTCAGTGAACAACAGTAAATCAAAGCGACCAAGCCAACCCTGTAGGCCCTGACGCAATCGACGAGTGAGCGATAACCAACCATATTTTTAATAGTGAATATAGCAATCGGTGGTATGGACAGTGCGAACACCCGCGAATCAACGCCAGAATCAACAAGGCCGATTCAGAACAACTTTGAATTTATTATGTGCTTCGTTGCTAGGACGGCTCCAAAGTCACTGTTTACAAACTCGTAAGACAAGAACTGATGGACTTAAGTCCAAATCAGAGGTTAAAAAACTTCTGACTTTGGCGGGAATCGAACCCTGGACCTTGAAAAATAGTTTATCCTTGTCCTTGAAGCAAAGTTATGCAACTTTTTGCATGCAAAAAAAACTAGGCACTGTTTATTAGTGGTGTGCAAGTACTTGAAATTTCAGTTCGGGTATTCGAGGGCCGAAGATAACCGATTTTTGTGTAAAAACATTTTGGTGATATGGTGGAGGTGTCAGTCTAGAAAATGTTAAATGCATGTCATAGTCTGTGTCCAAAATTAAAAAACAAAATAAAGTAAATGATCGACAAGTACACTTTATACTAAATTAATTTTACTATTGGAAAATGCGGCCAAAGTCGTTGGTGTAGTAGGTAACTTGACACAAACAAGCAGTAAAGATTAAACCTGTTACTTAATGCATTAGGCATACTGTTCTATTTTTAAAATGTTATCTATTGTGTTCATATATTAAGACTTGATAATGTTATGTATCACATGAGAGCTGGGAACTGGCAAGTCTTTTGTTTAAAGGCCAAATCATCAATTGATCCAGTTGTCATGTTTAACAGGACGTAACAACCAGGAGGTTCAAAAGGGCATCATTCCAAACAAATCTCGTGCTGAAGAGCTAGCGACAGCACAGTTTAACGCTACTAAAAAAGAGCTAACAGCATCAGAAAGTCGGGGTAGTTTCTTCAGGCGGCGTAGAGGTAGTCATCGGAGATCTAAGTCGCTTGGAAAGGTACTGTACCTACAACATTTGTTATCTGTCCTTTCAATGATGTCCATGTATCAGTACAATAGTATGCCACTAAGTTATGCTAGCTGTAAATTTAGATCAGCACAATAATTTAGCTAAGAATGTATTCCCTAAAAATCAGTTCTTTTGATAGGGATTAAATAATTAATACAGATTTATTGATTTTACTCTAATGTACTTGTGTAAGTAGGTAGTACCAGTACCGGTATTGTATTGAATTACTGGAGGCTGCCACGTAATGTTGTTCCATCAAATCTAGGTAATATTTGATTTTGAAGTACAGTATGACAAAACAACATATATGGGATTAAGTAGGTCTGCGTAGTTTTTATCTTTCTGGGACTTGCAAGAATAGGAAGGCAAACACAAGTTTGGCAAGGTCATGAGTAGGAGTAACATAATATATTTGGGAAAGCCCGGATATGTTATGATGTGTGATATTATGTTCTTTCAAAACATAAAAAAAAACATGTCTTTCAAGAATTTTTCGGAACTACTGAACTGATTTTTTTGGGGGGAAAATCTTCATACTAGCATAATATGATTTGCATTGGAAAAATGACAAGATTACATTTCAGTTAAGTATTTTTGTATATTATGGTGTCTTGTTGCAATGTGGCTACAAAATAATAATAATAACTCGGATCACTAGGGATGTGCAAACGTTTAAAATTTTAACTTTGAACTTAACAAAGGTTTGAACCAAGTTCAAGTGAAAGAAAAAGTTTGGAGTTAGAAAGATTTTTTTCTCTTTAACTATTTTGTAGTGGTGTGCGGGTAGGCCTGCCCATAATTTTACATATATGTAGTCAAAAAAATTCTTGATTTTTCTTGGTGGAGGTGCCGGTCCAGACTTTATTTTACCTATTATAACTGTTTGATATCCCTTTCAAGTCCGGTTCGAGTTTGGTTCAGGTTCGGTTCAAAATTTTATAGAAGTTTGAAGTTCGATGGGCAACCCTTCTGAAAGTATGAATTTGGTTTGAAATAAAAAGTCCAGGTTCGCACAACACTACTAACCATGAGTTTGTCACGGTAACTCATAGTTATGGCTAGACATAGGTGCTACTCATATCAAGTTAGCGAACTGTAATGTTTTTTTTAATTTGTGTGGTCAGAAACTACAAACAAACATAACTAGTGAATGTTAATGAGGATTTGAGACAAATTACACTTTGCAAATATTGGGTAGTAATTTCAGTTTACTTTATAGTTTAAACTCTACTTGTTTGTACTACCCTATCGGACCGAATATAGCGCGATGTTTTTTTCCAAAAATACTATCTCTAAAACAGCACTTGCGTTATTTTCGCGCTTTTGCATTTGAAATAGCGCCTGAACATATGCCACCCGCAATACAGCTCCCGCGCGTCGGCTGCTGCGCATCGCCCCGCCCACCCACTCGACGCCAGCTGATCCCGTGAGGCGGGCGGGTGACGTCATCACGGGCTCCGTAGCAAAAGGCCGCGGAAATATCGCCGCGTATCACCAAAATGGTGACTACCAAAATAACTGTGCGTACAATTAAAAAAAAAATTCTTGGGAATCGATCCCGAATCGATTCTAGGTCACAATGATGATTTGTAGTCCCTTAATCAGACTGGTGAACTGTGGTTGGCCTATGTGAGCTTGTGCTTGGCCCTACCCTGTTAAAAAACATAGGACTAGGCCCTAACATTGTTCAAAATGTTTTGTTGTAAGAATGAAACTTTAGTCTATTCATTCATTGCATTGAAAATAAAAAATGTTTCTTGTACATTTTAATTTTCTTTGATTTTTCTTTTTTCTTGAAATGATTCTGAAAAATTGGGGGTCGTGTTATATTCGAGATCGTGCTATATTCGGTCCAATACGGTATGTTAATTACCATTATATTCAGAATTTTGTTTTTTTTTCATTTTTTTAAAACCGCTTTGTGGACACCTCACATGCCCCAGTTATTATTTTAGTTACGGTAAGATTATCAGTATTTTTAACCTATAATATGCCAACAAAATTACTCTCCTCAATGTTATAGATATAAACTTTTGTTATTGTGATGCTTTATAACAAAATTTAGTTGTTATGTACACCAGTCACCAACATATTATTCTCTTGGTCACTTCCTATCGAGAACGCCAACAGTACGACTGTAAATGGTAACAAAAAGTGTGGTTGCCAGTTTAAATTGAGTAAAATGTATGTTGGTACCTATGCATGTAGTCTAATATAAAATACTGTATATAGTCTAATCATTAAACATGTTCAGAATATATGTTGACTAATGTTTTATCTGTGTATAGGAACACTGGGATGATGTGGTATTCTCAGACAGTGTAAGCAAGTTCCCAGCTTACGAGCGAGTTGTCTTGCGTCACCCTGGGTTCGTAAGACCAGTCGTTCTATTCGGACCTGTTGCAGACCTTGCGCGCGACAAAATGCTCAAAGACTTTCCAGACAAATTCACTTCACCACGTAAGTTATTGTAGAGTCAATAAAACAGTTACAAACGTGCTGTGAGTAGTATGCTAAGCAGCTACCGTAATACAGGGCTAAGTCTAGTTTTAGTCTTAAGTTTCCAAAGAAAACACTTCCGTTTTCACACTCCTCTCAATTTTTTGTTGTTGTCTGAACCTGCCGTAAGATTTTCCTTATGTAGGATGTATATTGCACTTCTAATGGTAAATGATTAATTATAGGAACATTTCAATTCAATATAGTCGCATAAAACGCTAGAATACATTGCTAAACTTGTTCTCAATAGGCATTACAAACATTATTTTTAGTAAAGTTGGTATTTTGAATCGTCTAAATTATCATTTTGTAGTATCAAAAACCTAAAATGCTAAAAACCTGTATCTCTACTAATACTGATGTCAATATGTGTAATATGAAAATTTATATTCTGTCCTACCCATTATATTTAATTTAATAAAACATGAAATTCATCTACACTTCAAGCCAGGTTATCACCATTTTAGATATTTGGATTGTGCTGTCATTATTGAATTTAGGCCTACAATACATTACTTTTCTATATTCTCTAGATTCTGTTTTCTGTTTTGTTTCTGATTTCTGTGTGTCTGCCACACATCCCATATGACAGTAGGCCCTTCTGTGTATACAGTTACACATTTTTTTAAAGCCAAAACGTTTTTGTGACATTGTTGCTAATATTGTACAATTTTTTGTCTTCAATAAGTTTTGTGCTTAGAGCCTTACAGATATTGATCAAAGGTTCCACTGTGCAAGTTTACTACAATTGTCTTGTAAAAAGTTTTTTTCTTACTAAAACTTATTTTTGTAGATACAGTCTGCTGCCCAACCAACCCTGCCCGTATCATAAACTACTATTAAGCCTCTGTTTCAGTTGCTACTCTCTCTCTGTTGATTGTGATAATGCTTATTAAAATGCCCCATACCAATTTGTAGTTTGTTTTAATTTCAGAACTAGATAATCACTTGGAAGAAATGTCCAAAAGTCAAAAAACCTCAGGAATTATTCGTCTTAGTGCAATTCGAGAAATAATGGAGTGTGGGAAACATGCTCTGCTGGATATAACGCCAAATGCTGTTGATCGACTGAACTATGCTCAATTTTATCCAATCGTAATCTTCCTGCGTGCAGATAACAAGCACATAATTAAGGAACTCAGAGCTGGACTTGCAAAGTGAGTATCTTTTGAAATTCTATTTATTAAATGCCATTATGTGTATTGTGTACATTTTTGCAATAATTTCTATGTAGACTTGAATGGTATTGAAAAAAATAATTGAATTTAACAAGTTACTCTTGGGTAGGAAATTATTTTTACCTTGTTTAACCCCTGTCTGGGCTCAGGGTAGAATTTGGCCCAGAGCATGGCTCTGCTAATTGTTAAAGGCAAGGAAAGAGAAAAAGTCCATCTCCCAAACATCAGCTAGTATAGGGGAGTATAATACTCTCTGAAACTAGAGGCGAGCTCTAGCGGTCGTCATCAGGGAACACTCCCCTTTCCCTTGATGACCTCCGTGACAACGACGACCGCGACGTGAGATTCCCCCCCCCCCTTTCCTTTCCTGACCAGCATGGGACATTCCTCCCCATATCCCTTAGGCTAGAGTGGTGCATTATGACCTAACGGTTGACGTGCCCTTAATCCAATTAAACTAAACTACTATTACTGCCAGTTGAAGAAAAGAGAATCTTTTCTTTGCTACATAAAATACCAGTGTTAAGTTCAATTAATTTTAAAATACCCTACCTGTTTTATTAAAGTTTCTTTTTAAATAAACTGAATGATTGTATTGTATAACTTTATAACTCTTCTATTTTTTGGTTATTCACTTAGCTCATTACCAGATGTGTTTAGATGGTAAGTTAAAGTGCAAACAATAATTAAGTCATGTAGTTATCTTGTGAACGTCACTCTTTTAAGGTGCTTTGCTTTGCCTATAAGTTGGTTGGTAGAAATACAAATAAATTACACAATGCTCATTGTACTCTCATGCTTATCATGTAATTTACTAAAAACATTCTGAGCTACATAATATTATTCATCATTATTGTTACCCCTCGATGTTTCCTGCTTCTGGCAGGGTCAGCTTGGGTTTAGCAACCAAATTTTCCCACTTCTTGCTATCCTCCCACAATCGTATCTCTTCCACATCTTCATCTTCTCCTCTTGCATTCTAGTCTCCTGCTATGGTATCCTTTCATCTCTTCCTTGGCATACCCCATCTTCTTACTTCTTTTATTCATCTTTCATTCATTCACTTGGGCATCCTATCTTCCCCCATTCGTTTCATATGTCTATACCATCTCAACCATGTCCTTCCCATCATATCACTTAACTTCTCTTCGCCCAGCATTTTTCTAATGTCAGTGTTTCGTATTGTCCCTTCTCATCTTGCCATTGTGCTCCTTGGGAATCTCATCTCTACCCCCTCCCCTGCATTTGACTCTCCTCTCGATCTCCCATTGTCCAGGTTTCTGCTGCATACGTAAGAATCGGTATTAAAATTAAAATATGTTTTATACATTGTCCTCTTACACTGAATAAGTAGCCCTCTTTTCCTGTACCACACCAGACTATTGTTATATTATAAAGTAATTTGTGGCTACATGATATCAATATTATTTCTCAAATAATGTTAATAGGTCAGCCCACAAAAGCAGTAAGAAGTTATTTGAACAGTGCCAGAAGCTAGACAAAATCTGGGGCCACACATTTAGCTGTTCAGTTGCTCTCAGTTCCTCCGATGGGGCTGTTTGGTATCGCAAAGTGAGAGAGCTTGTCGATAAAAATCAGGCTGCACCACTCTGGATGTCCGAGACCAAGGTAACGTTTTGCTGTCTGTAACAATATTAGACTTAGTCTTTTATAATATTTTAAACTTTTAAACAAAAATATTTTAAAGATATTTGGGTAGCTAAGTCCCATTCAATGATAATATAATGTAACTCTAACTACCATAATTGCTGGATTGCAATATAGGTACTAGTATATATTACCAAATCCAAGCTGACTCCTGATTAAAAGTTTATTAATTGTAACAAAAGTACATTGTTTAAGTTTCCATAATATTGACATTGAATTTTTATCATACGTTGCTGGTGGGGCTCTGCCCTGTTAACACTATATTTCCAAATAAATACTACATAAAATATAAGCAAGTGCAGGTTTTAATCGCTAATTTGTTTTTAAAATCTACACTTGCAATCAGGTAAATATGGTACTTTGTGGATCATACATTAGTTCAGTGTTATTAGACTACAGAGCTAAAAGCTGCTAGTAGCTTATGTAGTTTTCACGTTTCATTGCATTTACTGTATCCTCTTTATTGATTTGCTTTAATGCCATTCCTGTCAATGTGACACCTGCAGTAAATATATATAGAATGATTCTTGAACCAGTGGCGGATCTAGGACATAATCATGGGGGGGGGGGCGATTTGCGTGAGCATGTACAGTCGTGGGAAAGGGACTAAGCGCGGACGCACGGGGGGTATGGGGGGCAGAGCCCCCCATTAATTGCGGCGCAGGCAAAATTTTTGAAAATCAGGTTTTTAGAGTGCATTTGGTGCGTTTTAGAAAAAAGTAGTGGCGAATGCAATAACGGAAACAATTGTATTTGTGTGCACCCATATTATTTGTCGTCATGTCGAGCTCACAATTTAACAAGCATGTGGCGCTGAATTGCAACCATTATTATAAACGTTTGATCTTATTTTCAATTCATCATTTTATTTATTTATTAAACGTCTATCATATGAAGTTAAAAAATGATTCAGATAGGAGGACAACTTAATAAATCGAAGTACACTGATGCAGACACATTTCAGAGGCAAACTGATTATTTCTGACAACATAAAGGAAAGTTGATTTTTATTGGGAGTTTTAAATAAATAGCGCCGCAGGCGAAAATTTTGAAAATCAGGTTTTTAGAGTGCATTTGGTGCGTGCACAATAAAATAATAAAATCATTTTTTTTTAATTTTTAAAGAATCATGGGGGGGGGGGCGATCGCCCCACCGCCCTCCCCCTGTATCCGCCACTGCCTTGAACTAGGAACATAAGTAAACATGTTCCAGTGGGGTGAAGGTACAGAAGGACAACAACTTACCTTTAAAATGTTAGTAAGGTTGCACAGACACAAATGAGAAGTCAATTTGCTGATGTATTTCGACCAACTTGTGGTCTTTCAATGTGTGTAGAGGTACTAAAATAACTAAAGTTTGCATAATATATTATATACATAGAGGTAATGAGAAATGGTGATATAAAAACCCAAATTTTGTTTAAAAAAAACAAATTTTGCGTTTTTAGCAATATCCAAAAAATTGTCAAAAAGTTACTAAAAAATAATTTTAAAAAAAAATGTACGCACTGTTATTCTGGTGGACTATTTTCGCGGAATCCTTGATACGCGCCGTTATTTTGGAGGTCTATTTCCGTGAAGCCCGTGACGTCACGGTACCGCCTACCGCGCGCGTAATATTCGGTCTGGACCGGCACCTCCACCATCACCTCACATTTTGCACACTAAAAGGTTTAATTTCGCGTTTTGACCAGTTTGATACAATTGTGTTCGTTATTTTGCGCAATATGCAAAATTTCGCAAAATTCGCGTTTTGTCAAAATGTGTTTTTTGTTTTCCATCTCTAAATGATATAATTTGTCGACAATATTACATTTTAGACAATAAAAAGGACATTAAAAAAAATCGCGAATTTCGTCATCACCATTTTTCACTACCTCTATTTATACATAATATATCTATAATGAGGGTGCGGTCAAAGGTACGTGGTAGCAGGTGGAACTAGGTATGACACACTTGCTACCTGTTGAGGTTAGGTAGTTGGCAAGATTTCCCAATTTGTTGGTTTTAATAGTTCCCAGTTTGAGTTCCAACTGCTTGCAGTCTTCGGGAAGCGCCTTGATGATTTTAGTTGCTATAAAGGTACACTGTCATGTTTCTGTACCTTTCTCCCAACTGGAACATGTTTTTTATGTTCCTAGTTCAATTGTCCAAGACATTTTATGCCTTCCTATACATATGCAAACTATATACCGGTGTATGATCCATTACTTAGTACCTGATCAATAGTCCCAGCCCACATAGGCCTACTTGCTTGCAACAATCATTTAATTTGGTAGGCTATGTAATTGTAGCTGAAGCATGTGGAGATGTTTTAGTGTTCAAGGGCTTGGTTTTGGTTTGGGCCTTAGGGACATCTTTTATCTTTATAGGCTATCAATTCTATCAATTTGCTTCTTGACTTGATTGATATAATAAGAAAGTTACAATAGATGATTTCAGGTCATCTCATAACTTATGTGTGTAATTCAACTGCATATTATTCTAGTTATGTTGCACTAGAAGTTGGAGAAATGAATTTTTTATGTATGTGTAGTATGTAAATCTACTAAATATTTTAAGTGATCTATGGGTACAGTATTTCTAAGTGGTGGTTGCTTGTAGCTTAACACCCTACTTATGTTTTCATTGGTTTTGTCAACAGCCGGTGGAGTTCTTGTCAGACATGTACTTGACGCCAATCCTCCCAAACTCGCCTCCATCTTACCATCCCCACCCTTACGAGATCCTTGTCGAGCCAGCCCATCTGTTTGATAACAATAATTGCTACCTTCCTGTCATCACAGAAGAGTTTTATGGCTTCATCTAACTGTTCCAATACCTAGTGCATGACTTCAACATAACACTCTGCTTTAAAATTCTAATTATTGCTACTCTACTGTCCCATGAATATAAAAAGTAATACAGCCAAGCATCACACACTCAAAAGTATTGAGATCTAAAAGTAAAGTACCCTTCTCTTCTACATTTGCTCCTTTTAATTACAGTACGATAAATCGCTTCTCCCCTTGACTGCACCACAGTCAAGCTTAAAGTATTGAATTTGCATGATCTTTAAAACAAGATATTCTTCATACTTTAGGAATTGTAAATCAGTTTTTATAACTGAATAGGATAGACGTTAAATAAATAAATAAAAATAAATGTATAGTAGGGCTAAACAAAGAAATGAATATTTTGATACCATAGCAATATGTGGGAATATTTTTGATATCACTATTTAAACTCCATGTATCAAAATATATATTTAAAAAAAATTGAAAATCATGAATGAGGATATGAATTTGGGGGAATATATTAATCGGTGCCTTTCTGCTGGAAATACCTCAGTAAAATTGATTTTATTCTTCAAATTTTGATTCCCTTGTTTATGGTGAAGCTATCGACGTCATTTATGTTTTCTTAAATAGTATGAGTTAAACAAAATTACGGACAAAGTTTATCAATTGTGATTAAGTGACATTGCCAAAACTATTTTTTATTTATTTTTGGGTAGAGAAGTATGCCCAATATAGACAATTATAGCAATTATACGGTATACATACCCCAGACAATGTCCTGCTTATTATTTTGTAGTTGGATGGCTGATCTTTGTTTCTGTTTGTAACACAAACACATTCTAACATACTTTGAATATTTTTCTCCTCAATACTTTTCTTCTTCTGCCAGTTCAAATACTATTTGTATTGTTGGAAGAATAAATTCACTCATAGTAAGATATTGAGGAGAAATCTTTTCAAAGTACTATGTTAGTCAGTAGACACAAGCATATGTAGTATTGCAAATAGAAACACAAATCAGCCTTCCAACTAAAAAATTCTAAGCAGAAGTGTGTCCGAGGTATACATAATTGAAATCACAATTCTAATAATCGTCAATATTAGGCCTTCTATTTAAATAAAAAATAAATAAAGTAAAGTTCTAAGTTGAGGCAATGTCAGTCAGATGATCAAATTGATAAGCAAGTATGTCCATAATTTTGATAAACTCGTATTGAAGAAAAATAATAGGTATTTGGCCGATAGCTTCACCTTAATGGTGGCGGAGGTACCGGGTAGCCTATAATAAATTTGTCTGAATTTTACACATGGTGGAGGTGCCGAGTCAATAAACGCGAGTTTGAGAATGCAAAAATCGTTTTGTCACTCATCAATTCTGTGAAGCCACTCATTAAAAAATAATACATTTTATTTTGTACACTCTTTAAATAAAATTTTCATATGTATATCGATATGAAAATTTGCTTGTGGTATTGATAATAAAATCACATGATATAGCCCATATAGCCATATTATTGAATGAGCGAAGCAAAGACTTCAATTTCACTGACCCCTCAAAAAATTTAGCTCCAATGTTTTTTGTTTGTTTTTTTGTTTGTATTTTTGTCTGTTTGTTCGCTCTCTACCGGACAAACGGCATATGCCGTCTTGATGAAAATTAGAGGCGACCTTTAAAATCTCTGAACTTAGACCTGCCACGTTTTTGCGTACAATGGAAAAAATATTTTTCATTAATATCGTACTTTTACGATTTTTTTTCGATTTTTAGTGCGATATTTTCGTGACATTTGGGCCGATTCTGACCAAACGGGTAGGGCTACAATGCTCATCATATTTTATATGCACGGTTATGGTGATGTATTGCTTCTTGAAAGAAAAAGTTGGAAAAGTTAGCCAGAATCCATAGAATAAAGGTTTTTAAATGTGTTTTTTGAGGTTTATAATAACAATTAACAAGTAATAATAGAAACTTGACAACAATCACCTACAATGCATTAAAAAAGCACTTACAAAGGTATTTGTTTATTTGGATAAGGACGCGTCAACCGTTAGTCATAATGCACCACTCAAAACCGTGGGGAGTCGGGGGGGTGGGGGTGGGAGCATGCTGATCAGAACCGCCACGGGTAATGGAGAAGGGGGGTTTCCTCACGTCGCGGTCATCATCGTCTTTTCATCGTTCGTGTTGTCATTGTCATCGTCGCCGGGGTCGTCAAGAAGGGGCCAGGTCCCCGAGGTAAAGTAGTCCCACGCAAACTAAAAACTTACAAAAAAGCTTATCCATCAACGCGACTAAAAAAAGCGTTTGCGAAGCTTCCTAGTATAATAGTACTACAGTTGCATATTCAATGTGCTAAGCTTGACTTGGATATAGTCAAGGGGGAGGTGATATCACTTTTCAGTTTTCACTCCTAATTTTGTTCTTATTATATAGGCTAGGTAATTATTTTGCTTTGCATTCTGTACTGTGTGTAATTTTGTTGTGGGTTGTGGCGACATCACTTACAAATCTAAGTTCTTCTGCTTGAAGTCTGCTCTCTTCCTTTTCTCCTATTTACATGTAACTGATGCAAATCATCATAATGATAATCATAATACATGTTGGGAGCAAATACATTGTGTATACAGTATAAGATCTCTTTCCATAGTTCTTCATTAATACTATGGTAGAATTTGTCTGCTAGTATTCTGCATCAATTTTGGCATCCTTTGTCAGTGTACTTTTGACTTTTGATGTATTTGGATTCTTTTGAGATACCTAGCCAACTCTTTTCCAAGTAGTGTTTATTTCTTCTGAATGGCGATTCAATAGCATTAACCCAAGCTCGAGCCCACACAACCCTAATTTATAGTCTATGTGTCAAGTATCAATATGTTTGTTTAAATGTTTTATCTCTTCAATTCTTTTTTAATACACATCTGCTTTTTATATTGTCAGACTTATATTATTATTATTTTGTACAGCTACACCACATTGATATTAATTATTCTCCCCCCCCCCTCATTTTTTTTAAAACTTGCAAACCCTTGAATCCTTTGTTGCATGGTTTCTCTCTTACTCCTTTTTTGTAGTGCTAATTTTTGTTCTTTAAGCAGGATAGATATTCAATGTATACCATGTATTCAATGCAGAGTTTACAGCACATTTCCCTATCTCTCGGTGGTAATACCCTCCTTAGTCGCTATATACCTGGCTGTAAGCTTGGCATGGAATATAGGCCACTGTATTTGGTAGTAAATATTAGGAGGGTCCAAGAGGCTAGGTGTATACTACAATATACACAATCCATGTAGGCCTACTGTTTGTAGTAAGTAATAATATAATACTATACAATAGCAATTTAAAGTACAGTACTAGAAAGGTAAGCCAATCATATATTAGTTATTTATTTGTTTTATTTTGAATTTGGTAATTTATGATTTTTACTATTATTGTTATTGATTGTTGGCAATTGTCGTAAAAAAATTGCCCCGACTAGGGATTTAACCCAGAACCTCCGGATCTACGCTACGTAGCTAAACCCAGTCGGAACTAGTTTTTACAACAATTGTATTGTATGTATGTAGTCGTTTATTGCATTGATAAATAATACAAGGAAATATTAATTAGGCGTTGACATTTGAGCCGATAGGCTAATAATTATATAATTAATAATATTACATAAGGACTAATACTATTTACTATATTTTAACATACACACAGTGTATTTCAGATACATTTAACATAGACGTTTAACTACGTATATATTGAAAGTTGATATAGATTTACTAAAATAGCCATTAAATCCATATTCATTATTCAGGGACTAGAAATAGATATTTAATAGACGTGAATTTGACCTGGATAGGCCTAGGCTAATCTATAATTTACACACTATTTACATAAGACTATACTATGATTATATATTTTAACTAACCTACTATGTATTTAAGATACATTTAACATATGACTTACAACAGCTATGTCCTATATAAAAAGTGATATAAATTTACTTAGATCCATTACACCCTATTCATGGCCAGACCTAGAAATTGAATATTTGTAAATTAGATCTGTAATTGGACCAGTTTTACATTCACATGTACATCATACTTAAAATTGGCCGTAAGTAATGTTCCTTGAATGAAAGAATTATGATTGAATAGTGTTAGAACTGAAGGCCTTTGCATTGTCCTGGCTATGTTAGGCATTCAGTCCATTTTTCTTCAAAATAGGTTTTGAAGGAGTAGTATGCTTTGCTTAATAGGATGTTTTCACTGATTCTTGAATTTGTCGATTGAAGTTATTGTTTTATGTTGTAAGGGAGTTGTTAATAGTTTAGTTTTAAAATAGTTGGAGTTTACTTGGATAGTTTGCTACGTGTTGTTCTAAGTGAATGTTGTTTTCCTGTCGTGTATGGTGAGAGTGTATTCGTTTTTTTACTTAATGTTGAATTTTTGTTTTACGATTATCAATGATGAAATATATAAGCTGTAGAGCGTAAGAATTTAAGATTTTTGAATAGGGTTGACAGTGTGTTCGTGGGTGTACTTTTAATAAGGTTCTGATAGCACGTTTTGAATTTTGAGATTTTTCATGATGGGAAGAGTGGCCCAGAATTCAACCCCATATCTTAGGTTACTTTCGAAAAGTGCAAAATATACTAATTTGGCTGTTTCTATATTGGTAGCATTCCTTATTAGCCTTATCGAGTAAATCAGTAACTATGTCCTTATAGATGGCTTATGCCTAGGGACCAAATTAAGTGGTAAATAAAGTTGGGAGAATTCGTCATATAAAAAGTATAAAAAGGAGTATATTATTTCGTCATCAAACATAAAAGTGCAACATTTTCGCTATTTAAAAGAGGTAAATAAAAATTAAAATTTACACGTTAAAAAAGGTAAAATCCAAATTTTATTTATTGTATAAAATTACATAAATTCATAGGCCTACGCCTAATAGATTTTCAGTACTTTTACGTTCATTTTGAATTATTTTCAAAAGACATACTTAGCTAGGCCTAGGCCGAGGGCCTACTAGATAGCTTTAGAAAACTAAGCTAGGCCTAGATGAGAAAACTTGGCTAGGCCTAGCCTAGGCCCAGCCTAAACCTATTCGTAGGCCTAGGCCCAGTTTAGTATGGATGCACTTGCCTGGTCCTAGGTTAGATGGCGTTATAAAAACTTGCTAGCCCTAGGCCTAGGCCTATTCTGTGGAGTTAGGCTAGGCGACGATCTTTTTTATTCTGTCAAAAACAAAGAAACCTTCCTTCTCGTACTCATCGGCACGTGTAAATATAGTGACGACTTTTGGCATCGTGCACGAAAGAATCGAGCAGAAATAAATGTGCAAAACGTGCAAAACGGCCGTGAACAACACGGGAAGAAGCAGGAAGAAGTTAGGCTAAACACTGTCGTGCGTCAGGCCTTCCACCGCCATGAAAATTTACATCATTTACGTCGAAGACCAGAAAAGTGTGGACCCACTATAAGCACGTTTTTCGACGGTTGGCAGCAATGCAAATTAAATACTTGCTATAGATTAGCCAACTTCGAAATAGCAAAATTGAGCAATTTATGGATTTTCTCGTATTTTCGATGACAGCTAGGCCTAGACCTACTAGGGTTACCAACTTGGGTCAACTAGAATTCCGGACAAAGCTCCAATTTTAGTGGGCACACAAGGGGTCTGGGGCGAAACCCCAGCCGCCGGAGTCGAAAATTTTTTGGACCCTTTTAACCTTCAAAACAGCCGGATACGTAATTTAAAGATTCAATGACTTGGATATATCGTTGGATTGGAATCTGGGATCAACTCATACATTAATTATAAATTATTATAACAAAGCTTACAATTTAATTCTAGCATTTTGTTTAATTTATTACGTAAAAACATTTCGGAAAGATGAAATGGTTAAAAGTTATAAAAAATGAAATCCAGTTTAACGTTATCCAATTTGTATATTATTACTTATTAGGTATTATTATATTTTGTTGAACAATAACTATTTACTAAAATTAATGATGATTTATATAATTACCGTGGTCCGTAGGTACCATTTAGGCCCTAGTTTCCATCTCGTGCCATTGTTATTTGAACGTTAATGCCAGCTTTACTTTTTGCAGCTTTTAGTTTTTGAAAGGATACTTTTTTCACTTCTCGCAGCTTGCGGAAGTTCTTTTTTTTGGATACATGTTAAAAAAAATCCATACACGAAAAGTTAAGGGTAGTGGGACAGGGCAGTCACGAGCAGGACTAGCTAAGAGTAGGACTACGGAAAGGCGGCTACATGAAAGAAACTAACTTTTATTCCAAATTACCAAACCAACTGATGTACCAACTTTAGAGAGAAAAAACACTAATTCACTGCAATACTCTAAAATTCAATAAAATGTAGTACAAACATGACTTTTTCACAAATTCCGGACAAAGTGCCGTCCGGAATGAGGCAATTCCTCTTTCCGGACAAAGGCATCAAAATCAGGACTGTCCGGAGAAATTCCGGACGGTTGGCAACCCTAAGACCTACTAAGAAATTGCCGTTTTGGAAAAAGTTGAGTTTTATATTGATTTTCGCTACTTAAATTCGCGTTTTTCATGAGAATCATCGTAATTCGCGGTAAAACGAGGAAATAATCTAAATTCCCGAAAATTCGCGAGCGTTAAACTAACCTAAAAAGCACCAGTGATCAAACCTAGTTGAAATTTTTACTTTATATGATGAATTACCAATTTTCGTGAATAAACCGTTCGCGAAAAGTGATGGTCCCTACTTATGCCTAAAAAACCATGTAATTAATTGTTATTACTATTTTTGTTATTATTTTCTTTATTAGATAGTAACACACAAAGTGCATGAATGCTGGTGTTAAACTATTACTTGGCCCTATAAAATAATATTAAACATACCCATGTACCGGTACTATCTACATATAATACAGTATACATATAACGTCCTTGATGCATTTAACAGCTTTATGTACTAGATAGCTAAACTAAAATCATTTCATAGTGTATTATTACGACTGCTGGTACATTTTAATATTTGAGTCAAGACCTGCATATCTAGTACAATTTATAACTCAAATCTAAACGAGTTATAAGAAAATAAAAAATCATGTGGTTTAAAATATGTAAAAAATAATTAAATAAATCCGTATTTAGATTTATTTATTTATTTATTTAAGTAAGCCTTCTACAGTGTTCACTCATATGCATGTCATATAGACATGCGAGTATTTGAGTATTTGCCAGAGTAGAGAGTATTTAGTATTTAGAGAGTATTGAGTATTTACCCACTACACAAATATTAATACACAAATAATATGTCTACAGAGTATATTATTAAAATTATAATGTTTATGTGAAAAAAATGAATTTTTAATCAATTGGCCCTTTCTTTATCACTTTGTACAAAGTTGAACAAGTATGAACCTTTCTCTGTTTGTGAAAAATACAGAAGAAATACCCCGTGTTACACAAAAATGGAGGAAGACAGAAGTTTAATTTACAAATATAATTTCTTAACATCTTTTTTTGGACAACATGTTTTTTTAAACTGATCAAAGTATGAAAACAATTATTTTTCAAAATCTTTCGAAGGTGATATGGCGGCTATTTTTCTTCTTCTTAGTATGGTGTATATAGTGACAAGTGCACTTGAAATTAAAAATGTAGCATAACTTCTGTATTTTGACCCTGAAAAAAAATTGACATTTGGTACTATTGTTTAGAAATAAAATTTCCAATAAGATGCAATTAATTTTGCACCCAAAAATACAAATTTTTTACTTTGTGATTCAAATTTACCCAAATTTGGATAATTTGCATACCGTACCACAAAAGTAGGTAGCCAAAACTCAAGATGATTTTTCCTACAGGCAATATTTTTTATTAATTGGTTATGTGATATACTTGTTTTTTTTAAATTCTCATATTTTTTTTCCAAAATACTCCAATAAAAAAAAATATATAAAATTTTTCTAATTTTTTATTTTTTAATGGATGGAGACGCAAGATAGATACGCAACATCAAATAAATCTCCAATTTCAAAATTTGTGAATTTTTAACATTTTCAAAAAGTGTTTGGTACACCTAATTTACGAGTTACAACTTCAGTAATTGTCCAACGTACTATCTAATATGTCCATAACACACAGTGGGCTGCGCTCATGGACGTATTAGTTGTGTCCATAACAGAGAAAGGGTTTATGTCATTAACATTGGTACCTAGGCCCTACTACCTAAACATCAATGATTCCCAAATGATTTGATTGGTGAAGAAGATAAATGTCCCAAGCAGTATCAAGAATGAAGAATTACACCTGTACTACATAATAATTTTCACAAACCAAAAATAAGTAGGCCTAGATAATGACAGCTACAGTCCCCTTTCAATTTAAATTCCAAGGGACTCTAACAATCATAATTTGAACGAAAATTAGTTTGATATTGTGCCCCATTATGCCCTCATTACGAGTTTGTATTACGTAAACATAAATTTGAATTGGTAACAGAGTTTGAATTTACTGAATTAAAAATATTGTATTTTAATTGCCTTCAGAAATACTCCGTTGCAGGGTTAGGGGTGCATGTTCATAAATCTTTCGATCATGGTTGAAGAGAGTATTAATGTGCTCAGGGGTTATACAAGTATACGCGTTTCCAAGCAAAGGGGTTGCTACCTGGTGGCGAAAACTGCAACTGTCCGATCAGTGATAGTCGGAGGAGCGCGCTATGCTCTTACCTGAAGAACACATGTCATTCCGTGTTTGTCGCTTATAAATATGTACAATCACAGGTACATTGTCGTTGCTTTTCCAAAATGTTGTTAATTGATGATAATCAAAAGCATGGGGGTGCACCAAAATGATAAAATCCCTCTCCAATATGCGGGATTCGAGACCATGTCCACCAGAATAATATTACTATATTCAGACCTGCGCCCCATGCACCCATGAGACACCGAGGATGGCATTTGTATCCATATTACAATTCTCTAATTGTCATCTCATAATAAATCATTGGTATTAATAGGCTATATAGTACTAAATATAGGCTAACAGGGTACGATAAATAATAAATCAAATTCAAACCGTCAAGAATGTTCACAACTCATAGTAAACACACACATACAGTATCGCTCGCTTCTTATGGCACTTTTAATTGAGATATACTTCTTTAGTTTTATTATGATAATTTAATATAAATAGTCATAATAATAACAACAAAACAATAACAATAACAAAAATAATAATAATTGTATTAGGGCTTATGCACTAGTCCCAACTCCTTTTCTACCTTACATAATTAATGTAGGCCTACATACACCGTTTACCGTCATTGTTCATTTATTACATAATATTATACATAATATCATAATAAATACGATTTATATTATTACAATAGAATAAGTATAATGATATGACCTACAAGATTTTAAAGCTGTCTGCAGAATAACGCGTCATGCCATTATTGACATACAAAACAATAAAACAAATAGGCCATCAGCTATTCAATAGGCCTACTTTAAAAAAAATGTATATATTAAAAAAAAAACAGTAGTCCTAAAAGTGTATAGTAGATAAATATATATATGCCTACTCCGATTGCGTTTACATAGTAAAACGATGTAGAAAACGTGCAAAACAAGTGTAGGGCTATAATTTGCTAGAATCCCTTTTGATTTTTAGATATCAAGTAAATTATTGAAATTATTAGTATTGGTGGGCAACATTGTCTTGGCAAAATATCATCGATCTTCATCATTGAACATTATTTAGTACACTTGTTTCTGTATTTAATAGTTTAACAGTGTGGTTTGTTCTTTTTGAGCTAATATCATCAAATAATCTCAATTATTTGTTGTAATTTAAAATGCCATTAAATTCCCGTTTTTTATAAAGCCGATCCCCAAAACTTACGAATTTAACTAATAAAATACGCGGACGATATGACATAATCAACAATGTTTTCGCAAATGATCAGAAATGTAACAAAAATCAAGTTGAACCTAACTGAATATACAGCGCCCGCCGTAAGCAGCTCGCCTCTATCACCGATCGGTCCGACATCTTGGGTTTTAGTGCTGCCATCTATCTTTGCTTGGAAACGCGTATAGTTCTTCTTTAATACAAAATTGACAAAATAATGATTTGAAAACATATTTAATTACATAGGTTTATATTTTTAGTAATTGTTTTATTTAGATATTGTGCTTGCATATTTTTTCGGTATGTGGTAAAAATATGTAAATCTTCCTTAATTATTAATAGGCATTTAATATCTTCACTCTATCGTCACTCTAGTTTGTTCCCAAAAAAACAGTTTATTGCCCTATTGTTATCGTGATATGTACGTCCAGAATGCCCAGTTAAGTGTTTTATTAAAGTACTTGCTGTCTTGTTCTGCACGTGGTTCATGCCCCACCCTGAGTGCTGAAGCTTAACCACTCCATAATGTCAGTCCAAGCCCTTGGCACACAGAATCTACTAAACCACGGTATAGTAGGTCTAGTTGTGTACAAAGGTTGGTTTGATGTGTTGGTGTTCCGTTTTGGATTGCCCCCTGCATGTTATACCTTTTACAACCTCTCTAATCCAGTCGGTAAGTTATTTGTTGTGGTGTGCAGCCTGCTGCATGCTATACTTTTCATTGTGACTAAAGTTCAAAGACCTCTAGTCCAGTCAATATGTGTTATGTTGTTGTGGTGTGCAGCCTGCTGCCTGTTTATCGGACGACTTCCTCTTCCCGATGACGTCCCGCCTCTCCTATGCCTCGTCGCCTGAATCGGACTTGGACCTGCCACCGCCCGGTGCTCCCCGATTAGTCAAGAGTAGTTCCGACCCTTCAGTAGCTACGCAAGACGACACAACTCCGGCTTATGCTGCTCCACCGCCCTACACACCACCGTACACTCAGGTAAGCTGGAATACTTTGTAATGAGATAATATGTTTGTTAGTTCGCTTAGTGTATAGTACGCTGGCTTGACACTCTCTAGCATACACTAGCGTCAATTTTCAGTGTAAATGTGAATACACTGGCTAATACTAGGTCTGCAAATGAACAAACCTTGAGCAATAAATAATTTTGAACACTGTACAGTATTAGGTACCTATAGAAAACATTCTTTTTTGTACACTCTTATCTTTATTTAGTATTTATTTATGTATATTATGGAAAGGTGTTTGTATATTAAATGAAAAAATAGCATTTCGTAGTTTTAGTATGTAGGCCTACCGGTATACTATTACTATTAGTGGGGTCTATAAGCCTAACAATCGTGCAAATCGTGAAGAAAGCATGAAAATTGGCGAATTTACTAATATGACAAGGAATCCAAAAATCGATGGCCCAAGTCGAGTTCCTGTAACTTTCTTATGAATTGAATTAATAAAATTAATTGATTAATTAACCAACAAATTTTTTTTTAAAGGAGACAACACAGTCGACATTGGTATCAAATGAAAGCTTATTTTACGGAGAATTAATAAATCAAAAAATATTTAAAAATTAATAAATTAATCATCTAATTAATTGAATTTTATAAATATTTTACCACTTTCGATTTATGTATAATTATGTACACCTAAAATTCTACCGATTGTCATACAATTTCACCCCTTTACTAACATAATGCCAATAAATCCAAATTTTGATGGCCCCAAACAAAATTCCTTCAACTCCCAGATTAATGGATTAATGAAATTAATAATTAGATTAATACCAGTTAAATGTTTGACATTCACAAACCACAGTCAACTGATGTATCAAATAATAACAAAACAAGCATAATAAAAGAGAAAAGTGATGGCCCCAAGGTCGGGTTCTTATCACTTTCCCATTAATTCAATTAATTCAATTAACGGCAATTAATCACAAAAATTACAAAATTAATGTCCAAAATAAACACAGCATAGTCGACTTGGGTATCAAATGAAAGCTTATTTCACGAGTAAATAATATGTTAAAAAAATATTTTTCATAAATTAATTTTAGTAAAATTATACCACTTTTGACTTTTGTATAGTTATGTATTCCAAAAACTTTACCGATTGTCATAAAATTTCACCACTTTAATAACATAATGCCAATTAATCCAAATTTTGATGGCCCCAAACGAAATTCCTGCAACTCCCAGATTAATGGATTAATGAAATTGAGAATGAGCTAGATTCCCTTAAAATTGTCTTAACATTCAATTATGCGCTACGATTGACAATTGTAGTATTAAAAACAATATGATCACAATAAACCTAAATAATGATGGGTCCAAACTGAATTCCACTTAATTATTATTAATTAAATTAATGGAATTAATTATATTTATTTCAATCAAATGTGTAAATGATCACAACATAGTCGACTTGGGTACCAAATGAAAGCTTTTTTTATGAATAATTAAAATGTGAAAAAATACATTTATTTAATTAATTAATCATCTAATTAATTACAATCTAGTAAAATTTTACCTCTTTGGTTATGTATAGGTATCAAAAACTCTAACGATTGTCATAAAATCTTACCACTTTACTTACACGATGTCAATAAAATAAAATAAAATAATTATAGCACCAAACAAAATTCTTTTAACTTTCATTTTATTAAATAAATGAAATTAAGAATTAGCTAGTTCACTTGCCACAGTCAACTGGTGTATTAAATAAAAGCCAATTGTATGGTAATTAAGAACATTGACAGAATTTTATTAGGGCATATGTTTATTAATATGCTATCCGTTAATTCCGTAAATTAATGATTAATTAATTAATTAGATGATTAATTAATTAACTAAATATATTTTTTCACATTTTAATTATTCATAAAAAAAGCTTTCATTTGGTACCCAAGTCGACTATGTTGTGATCATTTGATTGAAATAAATATAATTAATTCCATTAATTTAATTAATAATAATTAAGTGGAATTCAGTTTGGACCCATCATTATTTAGGTTTATTGTGATCATATTGTTTTTAATACTACAATTGTCAATCGTAGCGCATAATTGAATGTTAAGACAATTTTAAGGGAATCTAGCTCATTCTCAATTTCATTAATCCATTAATCTGGGAGTTGCAGGAATTTCGTTTGGGGCCATCAAAATTTGGATTAAGCATATTATAAAAAGAAATCGGTAAAGTTTTTGGAATACATAACTATACAAAAGTCAAAAGTGGTATAATTTTACTAAAATGTAATTAATTGGATGATAAATTAATTAATGAAAAATATTTTTTCACATATTATTTACTCGTGAAATAAGCTTTCATTTGATACCCAAGTCGACTATGCTGTGTTTATTTTGGACATTAATTTTGTAATTTTTGTGATTAATTGCCGTTAATTGAATTAATTGAATTAATGGGAAAGTGATAAGAACCCGACCTTGGGGCCATCACTTTTCTCTTTTATTATGCTTGTTTTGTTATTATTTAATACATCAGTTGACTGTGGTTTGTGAATGTCAAACATTTAACTGGTATTAATCTAATTATTAATTTCATTAATCCATTAATCTGGGAGTTGAAGGAATTTTGTTTGGGGCCATCAAAATTTGGATTTATTGGCATTATGTTAGTAAAGGGGTGAAATTGTATGACAATCGGTAGAATTTTAGGTGTACATAATTATACATAAATCGAAAGTGGTAAAATATTTATAAAATTCAATTAATTAGATGATAAATTTATTAATTTTTAAATATTATTTCATTTATTAATTCTCCGTAAAATAAGCTTTCATTTGATACCAATGTCGACTGTGTTGTCTCCTTTAAAAAAAATTTGTTGGTTAATTAATCAATTAATTTTATTAATTCAATTAATAAGAAAGTTACAGGAACTCGACTTGGGGCCATCGATTTTTGGATTCCTTGTGGTCATATTAGTAAATTCACCAATTTTCATGCTTTCTTCACGATTTGCACGATTGTTATATATATTGGAGCTTATAGACCCCACTATATTAGCACTTGGCTTTATATTTTCTCACACTTTTTTGAATGCACACTTATTTTTTTTGGAAATAACTTAATTTTGTACACATTAGGGCAAAAAGAACAGAACTATGTAGGTAGGTACTAGTGATATATCCTTTTATACTTTATAGTAGCATAAAAACGGGAAATGGTGTCAAAGTTTTTTAGAATTACAGATGAATTTAGTGTCAAACTTGATTGAAAACACTAAGTACGGAACATGTTTAGTATTTACTTTTCTATAAAAAATTAACACTTCTAATTCCCTGGACCCCTACTTATGGACAATCTACTGATATTCTTTGGACATTTGAAAAAGTAATTTTAAATTTTGACTTTTGATATTTATTTTATTGTGTAGACTCTTAGTGAATATAAATTATATATATTATAGATAAGTTAGCCCATTACATACATCAAAATATAATTTTATTGTGGTCCAAGAGAGCGGTCACCTGATGCCAGACGTGCATTGTTTATCAACTTGGCTTTATGTTTATAATATATTTCGGTTTCATACTTGAAGAGAAGGACCAAGGTAGAGCACTTTCTTGGGTTCATTTGGGTTTTCAGCTGCCATCAAATTCATATTCGAAATGATCAACACACATCCTAAAACTTTTTTCTTATCGATTTGAGGATAAGGTGGGGAGAAATATAAAATACGGTTTCATTTCGAGTTTTTAAGTTCTTATTGAAGAAAACAAACTGGAGTTGTTCCTACAATTCAGCATAGGCTACATTAAAAAGTTGCGGCATTTGTTTTTCAGAACGTAGCCGAGCCCCCAACTAAGCGTCGTTCTCAGGGGGGTGACAGCAAGTACGGGTTCTCGCCACCAGGAGGAGATGAGTCTCACCACAATTCTAATTATGCACATCACCACCACCACCATCACCATCACCATGGCTTAACCAATGGCAATGGGGTAACTACATTTGAATTCAATTAAAAACCATCATTTGTAAACAAATTGCCGGTTGGGAATAGTAGGACTGGGGCCATCTTCAAAGTTGTTCTCTTCACCATAACAGTGTCTTAGAACAGCTTACTTACGAAGACTCCATGCAATACATGATAATCTACCGTACACTACTTAATAAACATCACACACGAGAGGTTAAATCTTTCTTTGTATACTTACACTACGTATTTTCTCGATTATAAGCCAATGGCCTCTCAAATTTTCAAGGGTAGTATATCATTAATATTGACATATTGCTCCGTGTAATGACCGCACCTCACTTATTTAGCTCGATATTTTTCAATGTACCCGATGCCTATATATTTGCATCAACACAGCAGTTCGAAACTGTTTTTGTGTTTCTTGTCATATTCTATAATCTTTTTCATCCCCCTTGTCATCATCTGTGAACTTCCATCCCATCCCCATTCTATATCCTCTTTGTTATTTGCTCTATACCATATTAGTATTACCTATCAACTGCATACATTGTTTTGTTAGCTTAACTTCACTTCTGTCTTGTATATACTTAGCTTAATCATCATTAGGCCTATATATTTAAAAAAAAAATTATATATCAAGATTCAAGATGTTTTATTGATAATAGTGTTGAGCTTAGAACAGCACCAATGTGACACTCTAAATTATGTGATATATTCCGTGACCTCTAGTTATTAAACCATATATATATATCAAACACCCTTTTCCAGCATTCGTCGGGTCGGGGGGTGACGAGTCACCAGTTTCTCGGGCTATCTTCTAGTGCTTGCTAGCCAGGCTCAGCACCCCTCATCTTCTTCCTCGTTTTCTTCCATAACCCGCATTTCTAATAATTCTCTCCACTTCTTCCTGTCCTCCCAGAGTCTTTCTTCATTAACCCTTTCCCATGTTTTCCCTCTTTCTTCGACGCTTCGCGTTATTTGGTCCCGCCATCTATCTCTTGGCCGGCCAACTCTTCGTACTCCCCCACATGTACGTTCAAATTCTCGTCTTGGGATTCTGTCTTGCTTCATTCTTCTTACATGTCCATACCACCCGAGTCTTTCTCTTCCTATTTTATCTCGTAGACTTTCCACTCCTAATTTGTTTCTTGTTGTTATGCTTCGTACCTTGTCTAGTTTTGTTATGCCCACCGCACTTCTTAGGAATTTCATCTCTGCTGCTTGCAGTCTGCTCTCTTCCTTTCCTCCTATTGTCCATGTCACTGATGCATATGACAAAATTGGGAGAAAGTACATTTTGTATAATATCATTTTACATCTGTTTGATATTTCCTCTTTCCATAGTAGTTTTCGTACGCTTTGGTAGAATTTGTGTGCTAGTATGATTCTTCTTGATATTTCTGCTGTTATTTTGGCATCCTTTGTCAGAATACTTCCCAGGTATTTGAATTCTTCTGCAATTGACAGCTCTTCTCCACGTAGTGTTACTTTTTTCTGGTTCGGTTTAATTTTCTTGGTTACTATTAACATCTCACTCTTTTCAATACTTATTTTCATGTTAAATTCCTGTGTTTCCTCATTCCACTTATCTATACTTTCCTGGACTTCTTCAATGGAATCTCCCCATCTCACTATATCGTCGGCAAATATCATCGTCTTTGACATTTTGCTTTCGGTTGGTTCTACCATACTCGGATAAATTACTGAGCTAGAAACCATCTTCTTATTCTTTTCATATGCTCACAATTAGCGATGACATCGGGTCCATAAAGTTTAAACTGGTTCCTCCACGCCAGAACCAGTTTGGAACCGGTTTTTAAGGGTCAATTTTTGTTCAATGTATCAGCCTTACGTGCGTGTTTTTTGGAAGCCACTGTACGGCCGGGAGTGAGCTGGCTTCAGCGCCCGCGCTTTATTACGTACGACTGCTGACAGTCAAGTGTCATGTAGCAGCCTCGCACGTCAAGGCCGTTCGAGTTCTTGATGATCAACTAGCGAGGAAGGATAGATGGCTGGCTGTCATCACGGGCTCCGTGGAAATAGACCGCACAAGAAACGTTTTGTAGAATTACCATTTTTGCGGGAAAACGTGTCCGTGAAGTTCACTGTTGTATAGTAGAACTTAAAAAATAGAAACCAATTTGAAAAGTTGAAACCGGGTCGCTATAGAACCGGTTTGGAACCGGTTTCCGGGTAAACAATGTCATCACTATTGTATAGGATAGCTTATGTTTACAAATGCAAACTTGTCTATATTACATAAATTAACTTAGTAAGTAGTAGTAGCAGTAACCTAGTGTTGGTTGATTGATTGCAATTTTGTTAGTGCATCTAAGTTTGGTTAGTCTGGAATGCAACTGTCAGTCATCTTTTTAAAATGTATGGACATTAAATAAGTGTTTATTAGACATACCACTGCTCTTTATCAATATTTATTAGTGATATTTAGAAATCTTTTTCAAACTGAAGGTTGAACTAACCTGAACAACGTAGTACATGTTTGAAAAAGATTTTTGAATAAAAATTGAAATATCACTAACAAATATTGATAAAGAGCAGTGTTATGTCCAATAAACACATATTTTAAAGAATAAATACCTGTTCTACTAGTTTCTTTTGTCTTGTGGACATTAAGTTGTATAATGTATTAGTATACAACGTATATTACACTTATTAAATTATACTAGGCCGCTTCGCAAACGCTTTTTTAAGTCACGTTGATGGATGAGCTTTTTTGTAAGTTTTTAGTTTGCGTGGGATCTCTTTACTTTTGAAAGTGCTTTTTGAACGGGTTGTAGGTGATTGTTGTCAAGTTTCTATTTTACTTGTGAATTGTTATTATATACCTAAAAAAAACTTATATTAAAACCTTTATTTTTATGGATTGTGGCTAAATTTTCCAACTTTTTCTTTCAAAATGTACTACATCACCATAACCTTAATGTCCATGTAAAATATGAACGTTGTAGCCCCCTCCGTTTGGTCAGAATCGGCCCAAATGTCACAAAATATTGCACGAAAAATCGAAGAAAAAAAAATCGTAAAAGTACGATATTCATGAGAAATATTTCTTCGATTGTACCCAAAAACGTGGCAGGTCTAAGTTAAAAAATTTTGAAGGTCCCCTCCAATTTTCATCAAGATCGCATATGTCGTTTGCCCGGTAGAGAGCGAACAAACAGAAAAGAAAAAAAAAACACCTGACTTAATTTTTTTTGTGGGGGGGGGGGGGGGCAGTGAAATTAAAGTCTGCTTTGCTCATCCAAAAACATTAAGAAGGTTGTAAGCTTATTAACAATAAAATTATTTAAATGGCTTTAATGTTTTTATGTAACCAATGTTTACATAAACATGGGGGATTGTTATTATGCATTTTTATTTTTTATTAGCTACCTATGCCAGTCACATAGAACACAATCAGCTGGGACATCTGAATAACTGGAAATTTGCAAATGGCTAAATTTTTCGTAGGATTTTGTTTTTTGTTGCATTGCGTATGAGCAGACCTGTTGCAACAATCCACAACTGCAGCTGGCTGATTGCAGTAGCTTACTTAAGTTTGGTATTTGAGTTAAATTATTTGCATTTGATACTAACATAGCTGATTTGGTGCTTGCAGCAAGGTTTGAGCCGGTCCCCTCTGGCACACTCGCCTCCATTGCACGGCCAGAACCCCCCCGAGCTGCCCCCCCGCATCGACCGTAGCAACAAACCACCCGGTGGACGGTCGGCGGCAGAGCGATTGTTTGCCAAGAATGAAGACCTCGACAATGCAGACCCTCCTAATTACATCAATGCCACCCCTCATCTACGGCCACATATCTCAAATGCTCACAGCTCGTCCCTCGACAGACATAACCTAAAAACGGTATGCCATATATCTTGCAGAAAACAATTTTGAAATGATCTTTATAATTTTTAATTTTTTAATTTGATAAAACTAAACATAAACGATTAACTAATTTTCTTAAATACAATCAGAATTAGGGGTGTGCGGGTTCCCAAAATTTTGGTTTGGTTCGGGGTAGTTTGAATCGCGTGCATAAGTCACGACTTTTCGCCAGTAGAAGGCGCTGCCTCAAGATTTCCGGACGGCCGCCACGAATACACTCGCTGCTAGTTCCACACTCATGCGCACTATAGACTGCGCATAGCTCTAGGAGGCTTTCATCGTGTTGTGTCGACATCTCTGCCTGGATCGTGTCTGTTTGACGCTCTATGAGTTTAGTGTTTACAAATCAATCCGACTTCCGTTCAAGACTTGCGATCGCGGCATTTATTTTTTTATTTTACGTCCGTGTTGATTTTTCCGGTAAAATGAGTGACCATAACTTTATTTTTTATTGTCGTATATTGTCGTGAGATAGGATCCAACAGCCTACCTTTGAAAAGTGACATACATCTACATACCCGTAACCTAACTTTATTTTAAGTGATCGTTCTTCTGAGATGGAAGACGATATTGGGTAGGTTGCTGTTTTAGATTTTATTTTTTAACGAACTATCCGGAACCGAAAAATCGGGTACCTACTTCACTACCTGGAACCGGAACCAAAACCAAAACCTGGAACCGCACATCCCTATTCAAAATACAACAAAACTTGGGAAATTTGAATTCCCGGTGTCGTCAGTACACTGCCTCCTAGATATTTCATCAAGTTTCCTCTTTCACTACCTGTCCACTGTCCATGTTCACAGTGTTGGTATGTAATGAAAGTGAAATAGGGCATTTTAAGCCACAATTTCTATATCAAAATATAATTTTTAAATACAAAATAAATGTAATATTTGGATTCAGTATGTTTTATTACATGAAAATATGTCAACTTAAATCTAAAGTTCATGCAAATAGACTATTGGCCACTGGAGAGCTCTAGCGCTAGTGTACACTCCCAAAAGCTCCGTATTGTATTTTTACTGTTTACTTTTTTCCAACGTCTGGGATATCAAATAGTTATTTGTAATTAGGGGTGTGCGGGTACCCAAAATTTCGGGTCGGTTCGGGTATTTAGTACCCGAACCAAAGCGCGACAATTTGGAACCGACTTCGGTTTGGTTCCGGGTATTTGAATCGCGCGCGCAAGTCACGACTTCTCGCCAGTAGAAGGCTTTCAACTTGAACAGTCATCCGGTCCAGGTGGATCGAGTGCGCACTTGGTTCAGCGCATGTCCCCTCTCACCTCTCAGTCGACCTTCCCCACCCGCCCCACCCGTGAACAGTCAGCTGTGAAGTGGATCGTACGCGCATCGATGTGCGCACGGCCCGGCCCGCCTCTCAGCCAGCCGATCTTGGCTATGACGAGTTACATCGCCCCGCAGCTATCTCTCTCGCACTCATTACGCTTATGGGCTAACACACCATGCAGCAACGGCGCTGGACTTTTATAGATATTTTAGTCCTGTTACGTAAATATTTTGTGTTATCATTAATAATCAAGTAATACACGTAAAGACTTCTATTATTTGTCAATTTTGTAGATATTTGTATGTTGTTACATAGGCCTGTTCAGTTGTCAAGTGGTTAATCTCAGAATCCATAAATTAACATTTTTATACATATTTTGATAGAACCGGAACCGAAAAATCGTGTACTTTACTACCCGGAACCGGAACCGAAACCAAAACATGGAACCGCACATCCCTATTTGTAATAGAATCTGGTTCACTGATTTCAAGTAATAGTTAGAGGTAATGAGAAATGGTGATATAAAAACTTAAATTTTGTTTTAAAAAGCCCAAATTTCGCATTTTTCAGGATTAAAAAAAAATCAAAAACGTTACTAAAATATATAATATATATAAAAAAAAAAAAAAAAAACGGAGCCCCTTAAGTTAGGGATGACATTGATTCCAAAAATTTAGAATCGATCATTGTGACCCAAGTATCTATTCAGAATCGATTCCCAACAATAAATAAATATTTGTACACACCGTTATTTTAGTGGTCTATTTCCGTTAAGCCCGTGATGTCAATGTATGCTGTTGTTTGTCATCTGTTAACTGTACCGCCTACCGCACGCGTAATATTTGGTCTGGACCGGCATACTAAAAGGTTCAATTTCGCGTTTTGACCAGTTTGATATAATTTTGTTTGTTATTTCGCGCTATACGCGAAAAATCGCGAAATTTGCATTTTCGAAATGTATTTTTTCCATCTCTAAATGACGTAATTTGTCGACAATATTACATTTTGTCAATAAAAGGAAATTTTAAAAAATCACGAATTTTGGGATCACCATTTTTCATTACCTCTAGTACTAATAGTATAGAATATTTTATCCGTTTGAAAGTTAGTAGAGTTTATTTTACAATATTCAAAACCTTTTAGTGGATAAATCTCTTTAATATGATAAATACAACGTTTTGGAAATTATAATAACTATTTCTCTTATCAGGCTAATTTAAAAAAATCATATTGTTAAAAACGTATAAAAACAAACAAACCGACAATGGTCAAGGTATACAAAGATTTTACAATAAATACTAGAGGTGTGCAAGTAGGCCTACTCGAAAATTCAAATTTGAACGAACATATCATGTGGTCAAACTCGATTCGAAACGAAACTACCTGTAGTATTCAAATCCCATACTATTTGAATCGTTTTGAACAAGTAGTTTAACCAATGCTGAACAGAGCCTGAATCTAGAAATCATGTGCACTAGCAGGAAACCCTATTTCTCAACACTACTGTGTGTTTATTTAGGGTGTTCAGATCATCAATCGGAAAGTTCCAACACTTGCATCTCGAATTAGATTGGAAATCTCAATAAGCGTCAATTTATGAAATGCAGATAGTCTAAATGATGATAATTGCTCTATTACTCGAACTCAAAATATTCAATAGGGAATGTGTACCAAGTCCAAATATTGACGTGGGTGTAGAAATGGATAGAAAACCACTTAAAAACACCATTACTGCAATTAAAATCAATTTAAAGTAAACACTTTAAATTCTACTGAGGCACAAAGTTTGTTGGTTATCGTTCACTCGTTGATTGCGTCGGGGCCTGCAGGGTTGGCTTAGTCACTTTGGTTTACCCCACTGAAAATCAGTTGTGTGACTGAGTGGGTAGACTCTAAATAGTAAATAGCTAAATACGGATTTATTCCTTCCTCTATGAAGGCAACATTAGCACCAAGGTCCACTTCAAACCGACCAACAGTCAACAGTACTTGCACAACAGCAGCTGTCACCCAACCTACACTAAACATACCCTACCTTTTTCGTTAGCAGTGCGTGGCAGACGCATATGCTCTGACCCGGAAGGACTCTCATACTATTGTGACAGAATCACCAACGCGTTTGTAGCTCGGGGGTACGAACGTGACGTGGTTCGACAGCGGATCTCCAGGCCGCAAACCCAGAAGACCCAGGTGGCCAACACGAACAATAGCGCCATCCCCCTAGTGACGCGCTGGCACCCGGGGCTGCAGAGACTTAACGGCATAATCAAGAGTGGACTGCCCATCCTTGAAGCTGCCCCTAAGACTCATCATCTGGCCAACAAGATACCACGTGTCTTCTTCAGACGACCACCTAACATAGGAGATTCGCTTGGCCTCCAACTCGTCCGCAGAGAGCTCCTCCAATAGGATCTTACCCCTGCAACCGCCCTAGGTGCAAAACCTGCCCTATGCATCCACCTACCAAGACATTCACTGCTGAAGCCACAGGGGTCACCTACCCCATCCATCACCACAACAGCTGTCTCACCTCTAACGTAGTCTACCAGCTCAAGTGCACGCAGTGTCCGGCAGAGTATGTAGGCCTTACCACTAATGAACTGAGAACCCGTATGACAGGCCACCGTCAAAGTGTCAAACAGATGGATCCAGACAAACCTGTGGCCCAGCATGCTGTTGAACACAGCCTCCCTTTCAAAGACTGTTTCACAACGAGAATCATCAAGGCGCTTCCCGATGACTGCAGGCAGTTGGAGCTAAGAAACTGGGAGCTATCTCACCAACACATCACCAGATCGCGCGAGCCTCCTAACCTGAACAACAGGTAGCAGGCGCGCCCAGCTCTGCCTCCCCTAGACCTAGTTCCACCTACCACCACCCACCGACAGCGCCTTCATTGTACATACCATGCTAGCTTTAGAACTACTTTTAGTATCTCTACTCACGCTGAGTGATAAAGACCACTAGTTGGTCGAAACGTATCAGCAACTTTGTCTACTCATCTATTTGTGTCTGTGCGACCTACCTAACGTTTTTCAAGGTAAGCTGTCGTCCTTCTGTACCTTTCCCCCACTGAAACATGTTTATTCATGTTCCCAGTTTAAGTATCCTAGCCATTTAGGCCTCATCTATATACCAAGCAAACTAAATACGGATTTATTTATTTATTATTTATTTAGTATTTTATTTCCCGTGCAAACAGCACGTGAAAGATTTGGGTTTAGAGCATGTAGAGCACGCTAAAGCATTGTTGACTAATGCGCAAAGATGTTTAATGTCTTTGGGTCAATGAATAAACTACCGCCTTCTAGATTACACAGTCAATGTCACTGTTTGGCATCAACTTATGGGCCGATTTGCAACAATAGCTAATAGTGACGTAATGACTCGTTTTTCCCGCCATTATAATTGCCAATTGGTGCAAATTTCAACTTACTTTTATAAATGAAAATCTTATCTAAATAATAAAACAATATGATTAATGTATTCAGAATGAAGTCCTTAATTTTTCTCAATTTCATTAATCGGGAAACGCTCACGTAGGTGTAATTGATTTTATGGAAATCAATCCAGAAATTAAAAAATATACCCTGCTGGGATGGATTTTTTAATTTCTAAATTGATTTGCATGAAGTCCTTAATGTAGTGGAGTGATAAAAAAAGTTAAGGAACATTCCCTATTGTTTGAATACTATCACTTTTCGATTCAAAGTAAAAATCTGTTACAAATCCAAATCATTGGACTTTTCACTGTTAATACTTATTTACATATTTACCGTATTGTGCCGAATATAGGTCGACCCTGAATATAAGCCGATACCCTAACTTTTCTTGTTGAAATATAAAAAAAACATATGCATAAGCATGCATATATAAGCTAGTAAGGGACTTTTGAGACTTAAAATAATGAAAAAAAGGGTAGGCTTATATTCAGGACAATACGGTATTTAAAAGGTGATATTTTGACTTCTTTACAGAAGTCTTTATCAAACAAATTAACAATTAAAAAACCACAACAGACTGTCTGTTTTTTGTTAATTTGTTCTATAAAGACTTCTGTAAAGAAGTCAAAATATCACCTTTTAAATAAATATGTAAATAACAGTGAAAAGTCCAATGATTTGTATTTTTTGTAACGTTACTACCTGTTTTATTATAGTTTCATTTTTTAAATAATAGAAATCTGTTGTTTGCACACCTCTAATAAATACCCATAGAAGTTGACAAAATCAAGGTGATGTAATGGACCGTGTTATAATATGCAGTTTAAACAAAAAAGAGCTTTTGGGAGTGTACACTAGTGCTAACAGCACTCCTGTGGCCAAATAGCGCAAAGGACTCTTCCATAATTAAAACTTGTTGCATTAACCCCTTAGCCTACCATTAAAAAAGCCTTGTTTTACCATAAAATACTATTTAAAATCGGAAACACATGTTTTTCCCCTTTACATAAACATTTATGGGATCTTATCCCACATTCTAATTTTAGCGCCTACCCCATTTTTTTAGACGTGGTAGTATGGCGTGGCACGGGCGGCACACCCGTTTGGCAGACGTGGTAGTATGGCAAGCGGTTAACAGGCAGGGAAAGAGGAAACTAGCTGAAATATCTAGTGGTTCAGTACTTCAAAGTAAAAAGATGGCTAAAATAATGTCAACCAATAGCAATGCCAAGCTGGTTGGCCTGGATTCTCCACCAGGTGCGCATGATCCAAGTTTGGTCACAGGACTCTTTACATTATGGTTTGGGGTTCTGGCGGAACACCAATACCTAACACACTGCCGTATGGACATTTCAACAACTGTGCAGCAGACAACTGTGACCAAACGTTGATCGTTATGTACTCTGGTACATTACCCAATAGAATAAAACTAATTTTAAATTGTTAATTAGCCTATGTATAAACCTAGAAATGTCTCAATCCCATCCCATTTTCCAAAATGTATGTTGCAAAATTCCCGTTTCCGTCTTAAGTCCAACCTTTCCTTCACATCCCGTACTTTCCTGTTAACGTATTTTTTATGTAATTTAACTAATTTTCAACTGTCTTTACGGTTGAGTGTCTACCAAAGGAGTAATTACAATCATGATGAACTTTATCCTAATTATTAAATTGTTTTGAATTGAATTGATTTTTTTTAAATGAATGTTTTTTTTTTTATTATTTATTTTTATTGAATGTGTATAGGCTGTTGATGGATCAATAATCCAGGATTATGTGTATTTGGTAAATTAATATAGGAGGGATTATTCTCTTTTGTAACTTCTGATTACGCAATCTTAACAAATAATAATTGTTTCTTTATTCATTTTTAGCAGAGTAGCTACGATAGTGTTTCTTCTTACGACTCGTACAACAATCGACTGGGCCCTAATGCTCACGATGACCTTAAGTGTGGTAGTAATGGTACACCTCGTAATCACGATCCATATCGGTTTACTCGCTCAACTGCCCAACCCGTTGGTCGAAGTCAGGCCAAACCTCCTCCACCAGATTATACCAAATATAGGTAAGCATACATTTTCCTGACATTTTGTTACAAATTTTATACACTGATTTCAATGTTATGTAAAGATCTTAGAATCTTAAATGTACTTACTGCAAGATATGATGTCCAACTCGAAAAATAAATAAATAATGTACTGGTACTTGTAACCTAGGGTGACCAGACATCCTGTTTTTTCCAGAACAGTCCTGGTTTTCAGGTACCTGTACCGGTATCCCGAGAGACACCACCTAGGACGGGTGATTGTCCCGGTTTTCCCTCATAGGATGGTTTTATTGTATTTTATCGTCATTTTTCAGATTTCCAAATACTATTTTGTTTTATTTTGTAATACTAAATTTGTACGTAATTATACGATGCGTCACTTTGAAGTATTTAAAAGAAAATCAATTATTTTGGTTCCATAGTCTAAAAATACATTTAGGTAATACGTTTCCTTGGCAATTATTGCAATGAGTATTTCGTGCCTTCCGTGCTCAGATCGCTCTAAAAGCTATCTTGAGGACAGAAATACCCCGAAAAATTTTCGACTACCGGCTGGAGCTCTACCCCAGGCCTTTTATAGCCCAAGCAAATCAATAGTGGTCAAAATCTTGAGAGTCCCGGTTTTTTGTTTTTGAATTATGGTCACCCTATTGTAACCTTATCTTGCATAAGTAGGGTACTAGGTCAATTCTCTTTGTCTCCAATGGTTAATATTTTCAGATCTTGACAATCATAATGTTCAATGCCTAATTTACATCTTTATGAAATACTATGGTATGTTACACCATACATGTGTATTGTGTAGTGTATGTTTAATACAGTGTGGTGGTTTATTAATTGCATATATAGGCTAGTGAAGTGGTTTATAATATGCATTTCCATGACGTTTATCATGCGAGCTAAGCTCGTACTGGCTTGGTGCATACTGAATTTCCAGTCTTCAGTCAGCTTTCAGTCTGTAGTACTGGATAATACAGGCTCTGATAGGAGGTGTGGTTTTACAAACGTCACCACTTGCTAAATACCGTATACCAATGCACAGCTGTTTGTGTTTGTGATACATGTTGTTATTTAGGCAGTTGCTGCAATTGGATTATCTACAAAGAAAGATGACCTCAAGTGCAATTGAGGTTGATGGGTTTATGAAGCAAATTTCAGATCGTATCAAGCAAGCTGACACGGCTTTGGTAGCAAGCAGAAATGGATAGAAACCATAACAGACTTGCTTGTTACTGAAACAAATTAGGCTCGTACCGATCGAGTTTGATCCAAGCAGGACAATCTAAGCTTAGCTGAACGTAGTCCATGTGCTGCTATTTTAATTTCATGCATATCGTACCACGTATATAGCCTAGATTACTTTTGTTACTACAGTACATGACATTGTTCCCAAACCTTCTACTATTAATTTATGCAAACAAATATTCTTTCTATTCACAGGCCTAATGACTACAAACCCCTACCTCCCCCCAAGACAAACTCATATAAACCTGTTCCCCCACCAAAGCCCAAGAACTACCGACCGCCTGCGACTGAAACATGGGACAAGTATCACCACGCCAAGTCCTACTCATCTGCGGGAAACGGTGATGACTCGGGTCATGGCAGCAGCCTTGACCGAGCTCGAGGGCAGTACTACTACAATGTGCCACCGCAGCAGCGCAATAGCACGGGATTAGACCTTGCTAACCGGGACCAGCGGGGGTCTGCCTTCGAACTATATAAGAAGCCCACATCTGAAGCTAGACATATATATCTTGACAACCAGTTACGGTACGTATAAACTTGTATGGTTTTCTTTTGACAATTTTTACAAACGAATTCAAGGAATTTAAATGCAGGGTGTAAGTAAATAATATAGTTTAATAATTAATAAGAATTTGAGCATACTTGCTTTTCTTCTCAGTTTGTTTCTCCACTACTCACTCTGCTGGCCAATACACCATTCAGCTAAGAAACTTGTGGTGGCTATTTTATGCTATTTTCGTAGTTTGTGTTTGGTTATGTTCCAATTTAGCTTGATCATATTAGTTACTAATCGGTCAAACTTTTTTCAGGTGATTTTTGAAAACCTATGCCATTTGCAGCCCACACAACTTTTAAGATTTATGTGCGTGCAGAGATCAGCTATGACGTAAGCTTCAGGTAGCGTTCACCTCCTCACGAAAGGGCCTCGTTATTTTGCCCAATTTGTCTTCAAGACAGTGCATCACTGCCAGATAATATTTGTTGTTGCTGTTTGACAACTCTTGTCACTTTTCCCTCCTTGAAGTGTCTTCAATCAACTTGTTACAGCAGCCTGAGATATGTACCAGTAGGCCTATGTGGAAACCAAACAGAACTTTTCCTAGTTGTATGCACTGGTTTTCTTGGGACTGACTTTTTAAGTATGTAGTGAATAGTGATATAAGAATCACTTTGCTCATGTTGGATGTCAGGCAATTTCATTAATTCTTGTCAAAGTCACAGTCCGGGGACTACATTCCTTAGATATTAATGTCATGTACCATCATAATATGAAGGAACTGTCATAGTAGACCTTGTAAATAATTAAATAACACTAATATTAATTTTGTATGCATGTACCGTATGTGTAAATATCAGATATCTCTGAGTGTACGAAAGTCAAGTTTGTTTAAACTTTTAGTTCTCTGATAAAATCTATATCTTATATAGAGTGACATTACGCTGGACACTCGGAGAAATACCTCAGAACCATGTTATAAAGAGTAAGACTTGATATGTTTTTTGTTCATATATATAGTATATATTATATTATGTAATTATAAGTAGAATGCAAATTATTTGATCACAGTTGTTTTTTGGCTACTGAAGGCTCATACCACTTTTTAGAAACATTTTGTATTATTATTCATTTACTAGTACTGTCAAAAATTGTATACTTGAATTGATATAAAACCATAATTACCAGAGATGTATTATTGTTACAATGATATTCATATGTTGTGTGTATGTACAAACATACAGATGTGTACGGTAATACAATAAAATGAGAAAATGTTTATGTGCACATCTTGTGAAACAAAATATAGTTTTTTCCCCTTTCTTTTTCTCAAGCAAGCAAAAAATATGAACATATTATAGGAAGTCTCCCTAAACTTGGTTTTAGTGTTTTGATTCAGAAATGGGAAATACACTAGGGCTGGGCTATGATATAAATAATTCAATCGATGTCTGCAGAAAATTTTGTGATATATCAAAATGGTACTATATGGTTATTTAAAAAAAGAAGAAAAAAGAAGAGTAAGTATTAAGTGGCCTGGAATGCGAGAGACCCCTGGTTTCGAATGCTGGTTGGGGCGGACTTTTTTAATTTCTGATTTGTAGTAAATACTAAATAATAACAATCACACCTACGGGAGTGTTTCCCGACTAACCAAATTGAGAAATAAACCCTCGCTCATACCTGCGTAAAGGTAATGACATTATAATTAATGTTTGGTGGTCAGTTCAAAAGCAGCAGATATTCGTTGCAGTACTGTTCCATCCATTCAGATGTATATGCAACTACAATTCAGAGATTAAAATGTACCCGTCCTGATGGTCTAGTGGTTGAATGCGGGAGACCCGTGGTTCGAATCCCAGTTGGGGCTTTTTTTTTTTTAAATTTCTGAATTGTAAATAATAACAATCACCTACGGGAATGTTTCCCGACTAACCAAATCGAGAAATGGCTAAAAAGAGTTGATAAGGTATCGCCAAAAATGCAAAATGTTTTTTACGTTCTCACAGTCACCACCCGACACCTCCACCATGTGGCAGGCATCGGTCAGGTGAATTTACTAGACCAAGCAAGTCAACCAAGATTTGAATAAAGCAATTGATTTTTCTTGGGAATTTACAGCAGCAAAAATTCGTAATCTCGTTATCGTAATAAAACAAATTTGGGCTTATTATTTTAAATTCAGTCTTTTGATAATTATGGAGTCCAAATATTGATGTCAAAATTATTCTTTTTTTTATATCTTTCTCTTTACAATTTTATTGATATTGTATCAAAATAAAAATATTGATTTCTTTGCCCAGGTCTAAAATATGCTACCATGTGACTTTCCCTAGAGCTTGCTAGAGTTTTCAAATAAATAAATAAATTTGTATTTAGAGTGCACCCACTCAGTCATATAGGTAACTGATTTTCAGTGGGAGACATTTAACCAAAGCGACCAAGAAAAACCTGTAGGCCCCGACGTAATCGACGAGTGAGCGATAACGAACCAAAGATCAATATTTTTTAATAAAAAATATAGCAATATCAGTGGTATGGACAGTGCGAACACCCGCGGATTAACGCCAGACTCAACAAGGCCGATTCAGAACCACTTTGAATTTATTATGTGCCTCGTTGCTAGGATGGTTCCAAAGTCACCGTTTACACATTCCTAAGCCAAGAACTGATACACTTGAGTCCTATAATGGGAATCGAACCCTGGACCTTCTGCATTGTAAGCATAGATGCTAACCACATGATTAACGAGCCACACACAAAACAAAATGATTAAATTTTTTTTTTTTTTTTTTTGTAAACACAAAACATAATAAACAAATCCTAAAAACAAAAAATACCTTCAAAACCTTAAACGTTGCTGTTGATGTCCTTTCTATTTTAAACGAAAGTCCTTTTGTAAAAAGTCCTTTCTATTTAAAAAAAAGCGACGTTAAAGGTTTTGTAGGTAGAGTATTTTAAGTCGAAAAGGTTGGTAAAAGTTCGGAAGGAGGCATCCATGGAGGCATCGCCTAAATGTAAATATTCAATATGGCCAGAGTCAATAAAGAAGTTTCCCCGAAACTTCTTTATCGACTCTGATATGGCCGTCAGCCTAATTTGCGTGTCTTTATGCATAACCTGTGTAAATTACTAATTAAGCTACTACATTGGGTACTCTTTCGGTTGGGAATGGCCAACTTTTCATCACCGATTTTTTCATTAAAAAACGATGCAAAACCACTGTAAATGATTTATATACCCTACATTGTACATTTTCATATCAGTAAATATCAATAAATCGTTCATCATTACTATTTCTATATTTATTTCGGTAAACCTGTAGCAGAGCGGACGTGGGTATTATAGCGGCTAATAGTACTCCACCTACAAAACCTTTAACGTTGCTGTTTTAAATCTAAAGTACCTTCTAAACCTTTAACGTCGCTACCGGTATTTTAAGCGAAAGTACTTTTCCGTTGAAAGTCCTTTATAATTAAAATAGCGACGTTAAAGGTTTTGTAGGTGGAGCATTAGCCATACCCATAGATAAATAACCGGGGGCCATACCCACGTCCGTCGTCCGCTCTACTACAGTTTACCTTTATTTCATATTTACAGTGGTTTTTCGTCTTTTTAATTGAAAAAAAAAACAGTGTTAAAAAGTTGGCCAACACAACCGAAGAAGTGCCCATATATTGAGTGGGGTTCCACGCCAGCTGCATCATCTTTAGCTTGCTGTTAAATGCGAGGCCCAGGATTTTTTTGATGACTGCTAAAATAATAAACTTCAATCTATCCTGCAAATTTATGCATTCAGAATTTTTACTCGTGATTAAATGTTTTTGATTTGACGCGTACTTTAGGCCCAAAACAATGAATACAAAACATTTGGTTACTAACTAAAATAAATTTTAGTAAATAAATAAAATAAAATGCATCTGTATTGTGCTATCTTTACCAACCTCCGACCTCTTTGGAATGTATAAAAGTTGTATGAAATTTTGAACATTGGATAGGCCATTGATTATGAATTTTAAATTAGGCGCCAGCACTGCCGCCTGGAAACTGGATCCGCATTTTGCATTTTGTTGGCGGTGGATGGATGTGTGTGACGCCATTGCGTGAGAATTTGCACTCTTTCAGTTTTCTTTTTTTTTAATTTGGTTGTTTTTGATAAGGTAGGCTATGAAAATTGTGGTGTGTATTGTGAAAACACCGTATTGGTTTAGGTTTATATCACTAGCTTATTTTTAAGATATAGGCCTAACCCCACAAACCTAGGTACGCCTAGGCTAGGCCTAGCCCAATGGAAATTTTGAGGTTATGTTAGATTCTAATCAACGTGAGATTTTCCTCCCCATATCCCCCATGCCAGAGTGGCGCATTATGACAACGGTTGACGCGAACTTAAACTTAAATATTCAAATCTTTCTCAGTTATGCCCATCACTCCACTTAATATTTTATGATTTCCTTCTTCCATTAGGGTATCTCTTTGCTCGTGAAACTTATTTCCCCCATTTTGTTCACAAGGCCTCACCTTGGCCCTACGGTACTGGTTCGGTTGAGAGTGGCCAACTTTTCACCAGCACTTCCACCGAGCCGTACACTCACTTTAAGTAACCTTACAAAACCTTTAACGTCGCTATTTTAAACAAAAAAAAACTTCAAAACCTTTAACGTCGCTATTTTAAACAAAAAACCTTCAAAACCTTAACACACACAACACAGTTTACAAGTGTTTAAAAGTTGGCCACTCTCAACCGAACCAGTTCCGGCCCTACTGCTCAACTTCTCTCCGTTCAAGCCAAGGGCATAGACTTAGGCCAATAAGCTAGGGTAGGGGCCTAGGCAGGCCTTAGGGTGTGACTGTTAAAAGTTATTGGGCAATGTTTAAATCATCGGAGTGGATATTCTTACCGCATGCCGTAAGCCCATCACTCCACTTAATATTTTATGATTTCCTTCTTCCATTAGGGTATCTCTTTGCTCGTGAAACTTATTTCCCCCATTTTGTTCACAAGGCCTCACCTTGGCCCTACTGCTCAACTTCTCTCCGTTCAAGCCAAGGGCATAGACTTAGGCCAATAAGCTAGGGTAGGGGCCTAGGCAGGCCTTAGGGTGTGACTGTTAAAAGTTATTGGGCAATGTTTAAATCATCGGAGTGGATATTCTTACGTAGGGTTACCATACGTCCGGTTAAACCCGGACATGTCCTCTTTTTCGTATGCTGTTTATGCGTCCGGGCGGCTTTTTCATAAAAGCGTGAAATGTCCGGGTTTTTGTATAATTACGGGCGCGGCTACATTTATCACGAAAATCAGACTATATGTTCGCGCCGTTCCCCGGCGCTATTGTGGTAGTTATATTTTTCTCTTAGCTATTGGTATTTCTTGTTTCGTATTCATAAGTTGCACACATTGTTATCACCTGTTTGAATTTCTGCCTATCAGACGTCATTTCCTGGTTTTCTCGCGTTCGACTTTATGCAAGTATTGTTTTAATGCAGTTCGCCTCTAGCCTTCACTCGATGAAGTGCAAAGTTCGTTTTCGTCTCCAATTCTCTCGCTCGCAACTCGCAACGCACGTGTCCGTTCCCCGGACATTGCACTCACTGTACGTATTCAAGAGCGTTGCCGCCTGCCGCGTCCGTCTTGGAATACAACGACGGGTTTCCGAGCTGCAGTCCTGGGTTCGACTTGCCTTCCAGGCATTCTCTAACTTCCTACTCACCTTCCAAACTCGAGTTTCTTTATCCCTGTTCTCTCTCGCGGTGGGCTTAACATCTCGCCCATCGTACTTACCTCTGCACTGCCTCCTTCAGCCTACGTCAAGATTCTGGGTAAGTTCAGATCAATATATATACAGTCCATTATTCTCGGAGTTGAGCACCTCGGCTCGAACACTATACGTACACTATTCGATGACGCATTGACGCGGCACGGCACGGCAGTCGGCTCGGCGCGGCATTCAGATACGTGCATGCAAGACATCTCCGTTCGGGTGGCAGTACAGCCTTGGCCTTGTTCCGTTATTGCCGTGACCGTGAGGCCGGTCGGCTGTTGCAGTGACAGTGTCAAGTTTCGCGCTATGTCTAAGCGTAAATGTAAGTTTTCTGACAAGCTCGGAGAAAAGTATCCATCTTTTAAGAAAGGTAGATATGACTGGGAAGCCTAGTGTCTTATATGTAGTAATGGTACTTTCATCTCTATTGCGAACAAAGGAAGTCTAGATTTAGAAGCTCACATAAAAACAACAAAACATGTTAATTGTGTTCAGAGTGCCTCTAGTTCATTGAAAATTGACTCATTTTTCACACCTAAAGGGTCAAAATTAGAAAATGATATTTCGGCAGCTGAGGAAGCTGTAGCTAATCTAGCGATTTGATGTAAACAGTAATAAATAATGACAATAAAAAGTATAATGCAAATTAGATATGTGATTTATTAGCTAAAAACAATTTGCTAAAAACAATGTCCTCTTTTTTGCACCAGCACTTATGGCAACCCTATTCTTACGGCATGCCGTAAGAATTACTACACACTATTCTTACGGCATGGAGCGAACTTTTTCGTTTGGTAGCCTATGCCCAGTTTTTGAACAGTAGGTAGGGCTAGGCCTACTTTAGATTTAAAATAGCGACGTTAAAGGTTTTGTAGGTACGGTACTTTAGATTAAAAATAGCGACGTTAAAGGTTTTGTAGGTAGGCCTACTTTAGATTTAAAATAGCGACGTTAAAGGTTTTGTAGGTACTTTAGATTTAAAATAGCGACGTTAGGCCTAGCCTAGGCCTAGCCTAGGCCTGCCTAGTGCATGGTCATAGTAGGCATAGACCGTAAGAATTACTATACACTATTCTTACGGCGCGCCTGTTGATGAGTCACGTGATGAGACAACCAATGAAAACACATAGGCCTACCGTAAGAATAATTTCTAGTAATTCTTACGGTATGCCGTAAGAATATCCTCTGCCTTAAATCATAGGCCTAGCCAATGTTTCCAGGCCTCATTCCCCGGCTGTTGTAGAGCGTCCTTTAGGCCTTTATTTGAGGATCATATATTGGTAAGAGATTCACTTTAAGTTATAAAGCTTTGAATAATTTTTCCCCAACTAGGCCTAGGGTAGGGGGGCCCTACCCTTTCGGTGACGATGACTACGGGGAGGCCTTGGTAGGCCTACCCATCACACACGTTCAATGCGCATTGAATAAAGGTGTCTTGGTTCTAGCTAATTGCAGACTTTGATACTGTAGGATTACGCCTATCCAAAGCGCCTTCCAACCAATGTCCAATCCGCCTTGACTTGACGTGATGGTGATAGTAGCTCACACTTCAAAGCGGCTTTGTGATGGGTGCTCATCTACTACCACCATAGGTTGCATAGGCCTATTATATTATAAACTCTGCAACTGGCTTGGAAAAATGCGTGGACCTATGGGCAAATCCCAAATAAAATTATTTGAAGGCGATTCAAACCATGGCGTTTTTGTGTGCGTGATATTCGTATGGTAGGCCTAATCTATGTAGGCCTAAGTAGCATGGCCATGGATTTTTATGAAATAAAATCAAATGGGCCTAGGCCTCAAGCCCTATTTGGGTTAAGGGCATTTCAGCCGTCAGTCATAAACTCACACTAGCCTCTAGAGGGCATATGGAGAGGAAATTCCCATGCTAGTCAGAACCTACCACAGGTTTGAATGGGAAGGGGGGTTCAGGTCCATGCCCCCTAGGAACTACCATCTTTTCACCCAAAAGGGTGGGGGGGATCCCCGCTAACTCAAGTTTCATTTGGGGTTAACCTGGGAAATTGAATTTAGCAAAAATTGGGGGCCCTAAAAAGGGAAAAATTATTTGGGGGCCACCATAAAAATTTGAAACCCATCTTTTCGACAAAAAGGGGTTTTTCCCAAACCAAAAAAAATTTTTTCCCATAAGAAATTTTTAAATTGGAAAAAAAAAATTTGGGGCCCCTGCCCTAAAAAATTGTCAAAAAAAAACCCCCCCAAAAAAAAAAAAAAAAAAAATTTTTTTTAATTTTTTGGGGCCTTTATTGATACCTACACCCTTTTCGAAATTCTGATTTTTTTTTGTAATTTTTGGGCAAGTGTTCGGTAAAAATGCAGATTACCAAGTGGGGGTGTTTTTGGAAGCTATTTTGGTGTTTGGGGGTATAGGGCCTATTGGGCACGTTCAAGACACAATGTTAAAAAGGGTTTTTAGTTTGGGTTTACTATGTTAGTATCTATGTGGCCCAAAAAAAGAAGCAGGTTAAACCCGATTAAAAGAAATTTCCCCCAAAACCCCAAATTTTGGGAAATTTTGGATCAAAAAAAATTAAAAAAATTCTGTTAAACAATTTAAAAGATAAAATTTTAGGGTATTTAGTGTAGTATTGTGCTTAGGCCCTAGGCTGATCACTGGTAAAAAATAATTTTGGGGTTTTTTCCCCCCTTTTAAGTGAGCAAGTCCCCTCGCGAAGTCGCGAGGACTTGGCAATACGAATAGGCAGTCTTGAAACCCCCAGCATTGGAAACGACAAGCGGGGTAAAAAATTCCGGTCGACGGGTTTTTCGCAACTTTAGCTCCCCCCCCACAGTCTAGAGGACCAATCACAAAGTTTTACATAAAATTTTGATTTAAATAATAATGTTGTGAAGTATCCGAGTATAACGATTCTTATTTCAATAAAATAGGCCTATCAAAACCATTGGGGTATGTACAGGCGAGGCCAAAATTTTTGGGAAATTTCCGATTTAAAAAAAACTGGAATTTCCTTGGACTAAAAAAATTTATTATTGTAAAAAAACTCAAGGGGGAATGAAAAATTTTAGTTTATGATCCCCAAAACATTTGAAGGGAAATGTGACAAAGTGATGCAATACCAATTCTTGTGCATCTATCAGCATCACTGCAGTTACTGGGCCCTCTGCAAAAAAGGTCGATTCTAAGTGATACTTAAAAGTAGCATCCAAGGTAAGACTAGTATATTTTGAAACACCCAAGGGAATGACTATTTTGAGCCAAGGGAATGAGAAAATCAGGTTAAAAGCCCATACTTTGGGGAGGGAAAAGGGACAAAGTGAAATTTTCATTGTCATTCTATTGCATCACTGCAGTTATACTGCAAAAAAGGCCCATTTAAGTGATACTTTTGGTGTCAAGGAATGACTAGTAGATCTAGATAGTACATTCGATAAATTTAAAAGTATTAAACTACATTAATTGCCAAAAAACTTTGACTTATCTGCTCGTAAATAGGAATAATCCACATTATCCTATAATAGTCCAGCCAAGGTTTTTGTAGGAATTGTACGCTAGATTAGAAACAGCCTAGCCCTCCATTTTTATAGAGTTCATGAACACCCTGACCTCTAGTTGAGATTGGGGTTGACAAAACTTCTTGGTTTTCAATTTACAGTCATGTCCAAAGCAGTTTTGGAAAAATAAAACGTCCACCGGGTTCCGCATTTCCCATCCCAAATTTTGACAAGACTGAAGTCAGTGATCAGTAGGCCTATTTTTGAAGGGGTTTTAAAAAAAACACCTGTGTGGACCGCATATATAAGCCGCATTTTTTCCAAAAATTTGACCCCCTCAAAAAACCGATGCGGTTATCTGCTTTGCGGGGAAAAAACCATAAATTTTAGAAATATAGTATTTTTTAACAGTGCGCGCTTAAAAAAAATGCTAGGGGCCCCCCAACAGCATTGCCCGCACATATCTTTTCATCTCAATAATCTCTCATTTTGATAAAAGCCACGGCTACAGAGGTTTTTTTAACGGCGATATATGCGGGGCCTTTTTGACACGAAGCCAATGATGCGCACGCCCCAGTCCCTTCCCCTCCGAATCGCTTCCACAGTCGACGATTCTCCCCTTTCCTCCTCCCGTTCCCCCTTCAGAACTCGCTGGCAGTAAAGGGAAGGGAAAGGTGTATGTAGGGGGGGAGTTTCCGGTCAAAAATTTGTCACATTGCGTAAAGCACTGCTTTTTAAACTTAAAATTTACGATGTCAGCTTTAATCAATAAAAAAACGAGAATAGGCATTTTTGTTGAAAAAGTTTCCCGCTTTCCGGAAGAAACCCCTGAAACCCCACTTTTTCATGATCGCGTTTGGTTGGGAGAGGGGGGAAGGGAAAACATGTGGCAAACCATAAAAATGCTGTATTCCCTCTGTTTAAATTTGGCTAAATATTATCTTCAATTTAATGAATCTATTAAAAACATTTGGCTGCAGCTTTATGCGTTGACAAAGATTTTTTTAAAAAAGGGACCCGAAAAACTAGGGTGGGCTTTTTGGTGGGGGTTTAGCTATATAGCTACGTGTAAATAGGGATGCCATCTGGACATGGGCCCCAGTGGGCCCCGTTTTTTTCTCTCCATTTGGTTTGCAACACAATCTTTGGTCTTTTTGTGGGGTGAGTACTAGCAAAGGGGGTTTTGTTTTTTAAATTATATTAAAAAATTTTTTTTTGAAAATTTTTTAATTTAAATAAAATATAAAATTTAAAAATTTTTAAATTTTATAAAAGATTTATTTAGGAAAAAAAATCTTTTGATTTAAATCAAAGCACTTTTTTTTCATTGGGAGAAACAAACCAAAAGAGTTCTAAAAATGTTTAGGCAAAGTTTTCCCTTTTGAAAAAAAATTTGAATTTAGATTTTTGAAAAAAAATATTTGTCGCAAAAAATTAAAAAGTTTAAAAACCCCGATTGTTAATTTAAATCAAAAGAAACTTTTTTAAATTTAAATTACCCCTAAAAATTTTTTTATTTTTTTAATTAAATTTAAAAAATCCATACTTGGTACAAAGGCCTAGTTTTCCAAAAAAAAGAAACTTCAAATTTTGGGAAAAACATAATACTGTCTAACTAAACCCAAATTTATGCTAGCTCAGCGTGACCGTGCTTTTCAACCATCCCATTGTGACAGACATCTGATTCTTGGTTAAGAGTATGGGCCTATATAATTTTTATTTGTTAGATGTAGGCTGTTGTTCGGCCTACTGGTATTTTTTATATCTGATGACTACTACTCTTTTGAAAATTTTGGGGATTGAAAGGGGAAAAAAAAAAAAATTTTTGCAGCATTCTTTTGGGTTTTGCAAATGATGAAAAGCCCCCATTTGACTCCTGTTAAAATTGTTTTTTCAACACACAGAATGGCTTCACATCCCCTATGCTCACATGGTGATGTTTGGGTGTAATAATGTTTGGACTGACTTAAAAATAAATACAAAGACTAAAAAAGAATCCGTGGCAGCTTTGTACGGTAGGCCTACAGCAAAAATAAAAATATTTTATCTTTAAGGCATTCCAGCAGCTAAATTTTTTCTTTAAATGGTTTTTTTTGTTGCAAAGTGTTTTGAATTTACATACCCTAAAAAAAAAAAAAAAAAAAAAAAAGGCCCCTTTTTACGGGGCTACGGCTTTTTAATTTTGCATGCGGCGAGTTCATTGAAAATAAAGAAGGTTTTCAGTTTAAACCAATTTTTTTAAAATAAGTTTTTCATCTAGTTGTTATTTGTTTATCAATTTGGTGAATTTTATCAGAATGGATTGTACTTATGCCCTTTTTTTTCACCCAGTTTTTGAAAAAAAATTTGAGGTTTTTGTAGGCTTTTTGGGTGACTTTTTTACACTCAAATTTTTTGACGAGATAAAAAACCAAATGGTTACCTTCTTTTTCAAAATTCTTTTTCCCGATGTAATTCGAAGAACTTTATTAATTCTTAAAAACCCCGAGACCCTGAAAAAAGCTCCCCTTTTCGAGCTCCACGACGATTTTTACCGTTACTGGCGCTGCGCGTCAGCACGCATAACCATCTCCCCCTCCCCCTCGGCGGTCGGTAGCTCACCGCATTGAAACTTTTGAAGTGGCGGAGGTTAAAAGTGAGCTCGCCAAATCGCAGGAACATCTTTGGGGTTTTTGTGAAGTGAAGTGAATGAAGCTGAATAGAATGCTTTATTCAAAACTTGTTTGGTTGGAAAAAAGAAAAGTGATTCAATATTTTATTGGGGATTGGAATGCTTTAGTCTCAATTTATGAAAAAGGGGCTAATCGAGACGAAGGGGGGGAGTAGGGAGACCGGGGGGAAAGGGGGGACAGGCCGTGCTGGTCAAAAAACCCAGCCACAAGCATATGGGGAGGGAGGGGTTCCCCCAGGGTTGTGGTCGTCTACGTCTGGTATCTCCATCGTGTTGTCTTTTTCGCGCCCTGGGGAGGGAGTCAAAGGGAAGGGGGTTCCCGACGACGCCCGAGTCGCCATTAGTTTTAGGGGGTGGAAAACCCATTAAGGGCCCTTTATTCGCATAGAAAATCATGCCAAATGATAAGTAGTATGAATCTTGTAGAATTTTTTTGTATATTTTTTTTATTTTGTAGGGATTGCTATTATAGTAGCGATGAAGGTTACTCTAGCCACCCGGAAATTTTACTTTTTGACCTTTTTGGCTTTTCCACTCTCACTCTGGGGGGGGAATTAATAGTTTTACCGCCGAGGCAAAATCTTGCCCTGGAATGCATTGTGATGTCCTAAAATCGATTTCAGGCGAAAAAGTTGCCCCGAAAAAATTTTAAATAGAAAGGACGAGAAAGATACTACTTCGTGACGCGAGTTCGATCTCTGCTGCGATAATTGGGCCTGCGAATAGCGCCGCCGGGGGCGCGTCTTCAGAGTACACGATTACGAGGGATAATTACCACCGTAAAAATTTGCTGGATTTCGTCTATAGTTCTCGTATATCCTTGATCTCAAAAAAATATTTTATTTATTTTATTTTTAAGTTTACACAATTGATTGAGTGACTCCATTTATTTGCAAGATCCACTTTAAATAGTAAAGATCCACAACATCGCAAATTACAATGCATGTGCATATGTTGCCTTTCTATCCCCAGGGCAGGGTTTTAAAAAATTAACATTTAATTTTATTCATTTGCAAATGTTTCAACAGTTTTACGGTTGACATTATTTTTTTCATCGTAGTCAGTTGGGGAAAATATTTCGGAACGTAGTAAAAACAACAAAACTTTAATTAAAAGTTTTTCAACAGAGTTTTCGCTACTCAACTTTCCCCAAAAAAAAGAGACAAGGGTGGTTTTTCCTATTTTCCCCATTATTTGTGCCAGCCAGTGTATGGGCAGGGAGGGGAAGGAAGGGGGACCTTTGGCCCCCCGTCTGTGTTTCACCTGGTTTCATTTATTGGCGTGAGGGTTTTCCTGGCCTTGGCAGGGGCAGGGGGGGGGGCGGGGGGGGGCTACCACTTGTTTCAGTAATTGTGGAAGAGTGCGCAATGACCAAAACCACATGGGCGGTCGCTTTAAGAAAAAACATTTTTCCCCTAAGCAACGCGGGCGCGGGGGCCAAAAAAACGGCACCGAAGTGTGAGTCTAAGCAACCCTTTTTTGGTGCGAGGGAAAACCCAATATGAATTCATACATATTTATTATATACACAATGAAAAAATAATCAAAAAACCCAGTCTATAAATCGACTGCACAAAAACACATTATTTTGGATTGCATTTAGAGCAAAAATTTTCAAGGGGCGATCAAACGCACTCTAAAAACCGAAATTCTAAATTTTTGCCAGCGGCGCTATTGTTTCCCCCCCCCAAACCCCCGGGTTTAAAGCCTAAATTTTAACAATGTGTGTAATGTAGGGTACATACATGATGTAGGCCCAGTAGTACGCAATAAGGCAAGTATCATCTGTAAATATTTAAATATGAAAGCGTGTTTCAGTTTAAATTACTTTGCGCCCCCAAACCAAATTTTCATATTTCTCTACCTTTTGAATTAGATGCAACTAGCATAGAGATAGAGGGTTAAATACAATTAATTTTAAGAACTTGTGAAAAGTGGAACTGTGTAGGCCCACCGTCTTTGCAGCTAGAGTGTGACACATTTCCCTTTTTTCGAAACCCCAAAGCATAATTTCAGAAAAAAAATGGTGTTTGTTCTATTGTGTTAAAAATGGTTTAGCTGTTTTTAAAGGATAACAAATACAAATGATAAATCCAACTCGACCCGGATTTTTTATTTCGAATCGTTAAACATAAAATCAATTTCACCCAGGGGGGTTTCCCGGCTAGGGGGACAAATAATTAAAAAATTTGTTGACATGATTTATAAAAAAACAATTTATTAAAGACGTGAATAAGCCCAAAATAAAATGTATAAATAATTTCATTTTTTAATCACGAAACCAGGCTCGCACACAATGTTTTGTTTACATTTTATTTTGAAAGTAAAATTCCCAATGACCCCTTGCTCTAATCTGGGCCCCTTCCCTTCAACCTGTCCCACAGGGGGAAGTATGGGGAGTCAGGGCGCCGGCGAGGGTTTTGGGAATTGACAGTAGGCCTACGGGTGTGTTGGTTTGGGGTTTTGGTCGACAAAAAAAGGTTAAAAAATAATGGGTTATTCTATTGAAATAAATTTTCCTATGTTTAGATGCATTTGAACCACAGATAATAGTGTATCGTTTTCGTGATTTGAAAATAAAATCTTTTCGAAAGCGAACTGCGGGGAAAATGGTCACCCCTGTGTATGGGCATGACGTCCTCATTTGTCAATGTAATAAATAATAAGGTAATTTTGCCCAAAACAATGGAGATAAAACAATCAATTTATTCTTTACCTGCTCTCAAATCACAAATACGAAAAATAAAATTTTCAACAAAAAAAAAGTTTCGATTCCAGAATCTCCTTTTTATCAACCAAAATTTTGAAAAGCATGATGCAATAATAGGTTTAGAGGGGAAGGCGAAACTCCGCAGCCGGTCCCCCCCACTCGAGCGCGCGATTTAAAAAATTTGAAAGAAAAATTAGTAACAATTTCTGTGACAAAAAATTGTTCTGAAAGTTTTGCTGTTACCCTTTTTTAAAAATAAATTTTTACAGCAAGCATTTTTGATCGTTTACCCAAACACAGACACAATTTAAATTTTTCTACCGGTGATCGTTGTCACACGCACGGAAAATTTTAAATATTTCTCATGGGGGTCAAAAATTACGCAGTGATGGGAAGTTTCAAAATTTTCTAGCATTAGAGTCGGCACTTAACATAAACAAGACAATTTCCAAATTTTGGTCTGGTTTGGTCTTAGCGGGCCAAAAACATAAAAAACATTATGCTTTATTTGGATGAGCGAAGCGAAGACTTTAATTTTACTGACCCTAAAAATTTGCCGGTTTTTTTTTTTTTTTTTTTTTTTTTTTGTTTTGTCTTTTTCTGTCGTTTTTTTAACTCTCTACCAGGCAAACGGAATCCCATCTTGTGAAATTTTAGGGGGGCCTTGAAATCCTGAATTTGAGGTGTATTGTTTTGGGGACAAACGAAGAAATATTTTTCAGAAAGCGACTTTTACGATTTTTTTTGATTTTTGTGCGAATTTTTGTGCATTTGGGCCCCCATTTGACCAAACGGGTGGGGCTACAAAGTTATAAAACAGGACATTAAGGTTTTGGTGATGAAAATCCTTTTTAAAAAAAAAAGTGCAAAGTTTGCCAGAAACCCTAGAAAAAAGTTTAATATAAGTTTTTAACGGGAAAAAAAACAAATGACAAGAAACAATAGAAACTGACAACAATCACTACAATGCGTGGGGAAGCAAAACAAAGCAACAAAGCACTTTCAAAAGTAAAGATACCCACGCAGATAAAAATTTTTTTTAAAAAAAACATCCCTCAACGCGGCGGGCTTTTGCGTTTCCCAGTAAAATTATATCAGACTCAGGAAATGATGGAAACACACTTTGGTTCAGGTTGTCAAAAAAGCCCGTTTTGTAAACTTGGAAATAAAAAAATCCTAATGTCTTCTGAGTGTTGAAAGAGTCCATCGCTATTTTAGGAAAGGGGCAAGGGCGATATGAACCGAGTTTCGGTCAAAGGAAAGAAAACCCCCGGGCCCCCCATTTTGCAACGGCTCGACGGATACATCCCAAAATACAAAACAAAACCCGCAAAAACCTACCTTACCCACCGTCCGAAGGGTTTTACACCTCCCTGTAGGGAAAACGGTGAAATTTTAAAACGTAAATGCCGATAGAAAGTAAATCTGCAAGCGGCCTACTACGCCAGCGCTGTTTAGCTTGTTCGCGGTGCTGGATAAACCCTTAAAAAAGGCCATCTTTTTTTTGCTTTTAATCCTAATTAGCTAGCAGAAGTCTGTAAAGAAAAAACTGAAATATGGTGGAGATGCCCCCCCATCATCTCATTTCCAACTTTTCAACAGTTTGCAAAATACCTATAGGATCTAGCTTTTTACGGAATACGATCACATCCCCGTTTAACATTTTGGGGGAAGAAGTACTGAAACCACTTTTTAAACCCGGGGGATACGAAGTGTATGGGGAACTTCTTTTTCATCTTTTTTTTTGAACTTATCTGTGCTACGCCGCATTTGGAAGTAGTGAGAAAGGTAACCTGAAGGGGGCTGCGGTGGTGGAGCGGGGTGCAATCGTGGAATTGTTGCATTTTTTTGCATAGATGTAATTAGCAAAGTATTCAGTGCAGTACGTATTTGCCCCCATCTCCCCCCATTTTTAGGGCCCTTTAAAATTTTAAATAGTAGGCCTAGTACCGTACCTATAAGTCAAGCTGTATTTGAAATTGTAACGATGCTGAGTAGTGTGTGGTGCTAATATGTTTAATAGCTTGTGTTGACAGTATGATGAGACATAGTCTGACACGTGGTTTATATGTTTCTAGTTTGTCTACGAGAATCTTCTTGGAGGGGGTGGCAAGAGGCGGACAACGCACACAAGAAGAAATGAGGGGATCAGCTGGAGATTACTGGTGGAGGAGCCTGGAGTATGAATGGTAAGGCTACTGTGCACTACTACTTATCAATGAACAGTTTACTTAGATCTCAGGGAGGCCAATAAACAGACTTAGCAACAGCAGACTTAGCAACGTCATAATTTAATGAGGTCCAGGCCTCGATAAAGTTTCATCAAGATAAGAGTAGGTAGTCCCTCGACAATTCAAATTCTGATAGTTTGAAATTCGTCGAATTTCAAACAAAAACATTGGTCCCAACTCTCAACCATCAATATAGCCTAGGACTTGACATGTTATTTTTTTGGTTACTTCGAAATTCAGCATAATTCGTATTTTGAAGTCATATTGAGTCCCAAGTTTGAAATTCGGTGCGATAAATCCAAGAAAGGAGTCATGTTTTTGGAACGTAGTGTTGCGCGTAGTGCTGCGACGTTACTCGGTGGAAATCCCCGGGCTATTCAGTATATCTCTACCCCCCCCCCCCCCCGGGTGTGTTCCCCGATGCCAACAGTCAACATCAGCTGGCACGATGGCTCCGCCCACGCTCTCTCGCTGTCAACTCAGTACGATCGTATAGCTAGCTCTCTGCTCTTACTTCAAGAAGCTTCACTGTGCTTACGATGATACCGAATAACCAAAATAATACATTCAAAGGTATTTTTAACAAACTTGCATTTTTCTTTTTTTTTATTTGGGTTTCCATTTTTGGTTTATTTGAATTTGTTTATTTCGAAATGGCTTTTGTAGGGTCCCCTCGACTTCGAATTATCGAGGGGCTACTGTAGCCGTTTGCCTAGGTCAGAGATGGCCAACTGGCGGCCCGCGGAGCCCCTCCATCAGGCCCCCGAGAAACATTCTCAATTACATGGGTTTATACATCAACGGCAATAGCTAAAAGCTCTGCTATAATAACTATATCTTTAAAACATAGGCCTACTGCTGTGTCTGGCACTGACTTATCGCTTGTAGTTGTCGCCGAGGTTTCTGATGGAACTGTTGGCTTATATATAGTGGAGTGGCGTAATTGCTGTGATTGAAAACTGAAAATTGCGTGTTGATTAACAAAGTATTTTCTGTGGTTTAAGTAAACCTAGTAAGTAAAAGTAAAACTAGTAAGCCGACTCGAAAAGTTGATAGTGAAAATAGGGTGTTTACAAGGGTGCTACAATGATATATTGCTAAATTAAAACTCATAAAACCGAAGTATGTAGGCCTAAATCTTATTTTTTATATTCAGTAGGTAGGATCCTAATTGCAGTTGAATAAGTGGCCCCCGGGATGCTGACTTCGAAAATGACTGGCCCCCTAACATACAGAAGTTGGCCATCCCTGGCCTAGGTAGTCTCCTGGGACGACGCTAGGATCTTACATAAGGGGTGGGGGGTGAGTACAATGGTTGGGGGGGGGGGAAATCTAAATCTCAATGTTGGCATGTAAATCTAATCCCCCCACCCCCCCAACACGTGGTCTTGGGTTCCGGATACAATCGCCATGACCTGCAAGTGCAAATAATATTTAATAAAATCATATTGAGCTTTAAGATGAAGAATAATCCTCGAGTTTTGGTGCCTGTTGCCTGGCCTCTACTTACACAACATAGCTTCCTTCAATCAATAGTTGCATTTAACAAGGCTTGTAGGCCCTAGGCTTATTATGAGGGTAGGGAAAGGCTAGTTAAAGCTACCTGAAGTTTAGGTAGGCAAACCTTGACCAACCAAGACAGAGCGCATCTCTTTAGATGCGCCGCCCTCAAGAGTGACATTGACTCCCTGCCCGATGAACTGAGCAGGATAGAAAAGGAGGCAGTCTTATATTGGATAGCAAGACAGAAGAATGGCTAAAAAGGCCAACTTTGCACAAGAAAAAAAAAGATATTGTAGGCCCTACCGGCAACTAAAACTTTCTTTAATCAATGATCAATGTAGAAACTAGGGAAATGCCAAAGACGAGTGAGCGAGTCATAGGCCTATGTTGATTGTTGAGTACCTACCCGGTAACATTCCCTTTCCTCCCAATATATACCGTATTTACTCGCTTATAGGCCGCCCTCGAGTAAAGGCCGCACCCTTATTTGACCACTCAGATTTTAAAGATTTGGATATAAATACTATTGATAAATGGCTTCACATAATGGCCGCACCCCACTTTTTGAACTTGACAATTTCAAATATACCTAAGGCCTATACTCGCATAAATACAGTAGGCCTACCTTATGCTGGATCCAGCGTGGTTCTTTCCTCCCTATAGTCTATCATAGGCTAGAGTGGTATATTATGGCCTTACAGTTGATGCACCCTTATACCAACTAAACTCTAAACTAGGGATGACATCGGGTACCCGGGTAGCCCGGGTACCCGGTTCCAGAAATTACCCGGAGCCGATTTTAAGATCCGGGTATATTTCGTGGCCGTTTTTAGGCTAATTCACCAGTTTAAATTACGCGCTACGTGGTTGCGGTCTTTCCCGCGGAGCGTGCCCGCTGCCTAAAGAGTAACTGGAGTTGACGACAGAGCGCGTTGTAAGCTATCACGTGCTTTCGTCCGTCTCGGCGAGTCACGCCCATGCCACGAGTGAGTGCAAGAGAGAAAGATGCGGCAATAAAGCTTGGACACTGCCGTCTGCGCAGTACGAGATGCGCGTACGATCCAACCAACTCACACTCACAGCTGACTGACAAAGATGGTTGGGTGAAGAAGAATTCGCGATGCAATCATCTTTCAACCGATTCACGAAATTCGTAATCACGACGCATAGGATTGTTATTCCTGGGCTTATCTTCTTTCTACCCTAGGCTTATCTTGCGACGAGAGCTTCAGTGCGGGATATAGTAGTGAGAGATTTTCCCACATTCGATGCGTGTTTGTTTTCCCCTGCTTTCTGCGCGTAGGCCTAGGCCTACCTACAACGAGTTTCACTGCCTGTACAGTGTAATTGGTAAACTAATCTTTGGTGTAATGAAGAATGAAGATCATTGCCTGGTTATCAAAGGGGTTCTTTATTTGTGAACGATTATTGCAAAAGTTTCCAGAGACGGAAACGTAGTCAGTCGGTATGACCTTCAAACCAACTAGTAGGCCTAGGAAACAGCGTTTCCACACATCGTGACGTAACGGGACCCGGGTACCCGGGTAATTTGAGTGCTGGAACCGGTTCCGAATTTTGCTACCCGATGTCATCCCTACTCTAAACCCTATAATTCAGGGTTGCCACCAAGTCAATTTTTTTATCCTTGAAATATACTTTAAAAAAAAAAAAATCCTGAGAAATCCTTGAAAACAGTTATTCAGCATTAGCGTATTATAACCGCAAAGGAATGTTACAAATTTTCAGGTTTCATACCAAAATATGTTAAGTTATGCCAGCCTGATTATCGAGAATCTAGTCAAAATTACGTGCAGACAAACGCATAAGAATCAGAATTTTCTTCCATTATATTTTAATGTTTTACTTTTAGGCCTATTCACCATAACTACCACTTGCGGTAAATGTTAGGCCTATGCAGTCACTTATGTTTATTTTTACTAGTACCTGATGTTTTTTAACTGTCTACATCAGGGCTGCCACTGATATTTTTTTCAAATCCTGTATGAGGACGTTAAATATCCGCAAATATCCGTGAAAAGTCTAAAAACGTTGATTTCATTGATCAAACTATGAAAATGGATAAATGTGATGTTTATATTTGTTACCATCTTAACCTAAAAGTTGCCAAGGGCCTAGGCCTATGCACAGACGAGAAGAAAGGAAGCCAGAAACGCCCGTGGTTGCTTCAATTAAGATTGCATACAAATTTAAAATGTTATTTATTTACAGAAAATCCATTTTAAACATTAAAATAATATTTTCTGACCTGGTTAAAAAATTCTAGGCCTAGGCCTAGCTAGCCTAGGCCCTATGAATGTTGCATCACAATTTTGACCGAGGCCTAGCCTAGGCCCATGTGTTGTGTTCTATAATAACATTGCAGAACTTGATAATAACATTTTAATCATATACTAATTCTATTTTTCACTTTTAATATTACATAATCCAAACTTTATAAACAAAAACAAAAGAAAACAATTTTGTGGGCTCTTGGCTGTTCAATTTAACTTGCATCCTCCCCAAAAGCAACTGTGCAGTGTGATTGGCTGTTTCTCAATGGAAGCAGTTCCTACTTCATCTGGGACACGGCTCCGCCCATGCTCCGCCCCCTATCGAAAGTCGAATCGATTATCGCCCCGCCTTCAATGTTTACAATCGAAATTAGCCCGCGCAGATTCAAATATACGAAAATAAGCATAGAAAACGTAATTAACAAAATATCCGTAAATAAGACTAAAAATCCGTTTATCCGTTTTGCACCCTTAATATCCGTAAAAACGGATAAAATCCGTTAAAACGGCAGCCCTGGTCTACATTGCTTTTTTTGGCTGAATTAAAAAAATGTATTAATTTAGGCCTAATGTATTTTTTAAAGACAGTAGAAAATCCTAAGATTTTGCCCAAAATCCTGTTATCCTTGAGACACTCTAAAAATCCTGAGAAAAGGATAAAATCCTTGAAAGTGGCAACTCTGCATAATTTATTCCTTTTTGGTTTAGCTATCAATCAATTTAATGCAAATGTTCCCGGGTACTCAACACATGACTCGCTCACTTGTCTAACAATGACTTTGGAGTTTTCCTAGTCCATAGTCGGCTAAGGCACCTGTATACCCAGATGTGGGATACCCTGGTTCAAACAACGGTTGGGTTAGATTTTTTACTTTTTGTATTTCTGGATTATAGGCCTATTAATAAATTAAAGAACATGATTTAATTAGGGCAATGGTCAAACTAATCTCCCCCACCAGAGTGCAGAATAGTGATGACATCGAGTCCAAAAAGTCCGAACCAGTTCCTCCGCTCCGGAACCGTTTTTTTTAGTTAGCCTACTATTTGCAATCAGCAGGTCAAAAGTGCCCTTTAATGTATCATTCTTCAAAGTTCGAACAATGCGCGCGTCCTTGAACACCCGTAGCCTATTGTGCAATCTGGAGTGGGATGGGCCTAGCATAGCTGAATAACTTCACAATCTGTGAGAAAAGAAGGTGCTGTTACGTAGTTTCGTACCAAAAAGAAATAGAAAAAAATAGAAATTAGAAGAGATTAGAATTAGAATAGAAATAGAAATTATCAATTATTTATTATTACAAATTTTTAACGTCACTTTGTAAAGTAAAAAAAAAAAAAAAATGGAACCGGTGTAAAAGCCGGAACCGGTTTCCGGGTGTCACCCGATGTCATCACTAGTGCAGAACGATCGACGTTTGGTCACCGCAATATTTAGTAACGATGGCTGAGGCAGTGTGTGTGCTTAATATGTTAAAATGGAATAGCTTGTGTTTGACAGTAGACGAACATAGTCTGACATGTGGTTTATATTTTTTCTAGTTTGTCTACGAGAATCTTTTTGGAGGGGGTGGCAAGAGGCGACAACGCACACATAAGAACGAGGGGAATCACTGAGATTACTGGTGGAGTGCCTGGAGTATGAACGGTAAGGCTACTGTGCACTAGAAAATCCACTTATCAATGAACAGTTTTTACTTAGATCTCAGGGAGCCAATAAACAGACTTAGCACAGCAGACTTAGCAACGTCATAATTTTAATGAGGTTCCAGGCCTCGATAAGTTTCATCAAATCAGAGTAGTAGTCCTCGACATTCAAATTCTGAATTTTGGAATTCGTCAATTTCAACAAAAAACATTGGTCCCAACTCTCAACCATCAAAGTAAATAGCCTAGGACTTGACATGTTATTTTATTTGGTTACGGTACGTTCGAAATTCCAGCTAATTTGTATTTTGAAGTCATTTGAGTCCCCAATTTTAAATTCGGTGCGATAAATCCAGAAAGGAGTCATGTTTTTTTGGACGTAGTGGTGGCGCGTAGTGCTGCGGCGTTACTCGGTGGAAATCCCCGGGCTATTTAGTATTTATACTCTCAGCCCCTTGTCCAGCGCTCGGAACCTTACGGATAAACGAAGGCTGGAAGGTTGCCAAGGGAAAGCATGCATTCACTTGCTGAATGCCCTCGCTGAATGGTAGACCAGTTTTTGTCTCCTGGTCTGCGTAGTGTTTCAATGAAGTGCGTTCTAGGATAGTACGTGTAAACGTGTCTACGGCGTGTACACGTTTATTAATTATCCTTGATCAGTAACGATTTTTGTATGTGCTGTTTTTATCCTGTGTGTGACCAGCTGAACTGTAATTTTCTCATGACCAATTTGTTTTTTATTGTTTCATTCATATGCGTGTGTAGTCTCCAATTTTCAACACCCTTCCCGTCTTCACATCAGCAGCTTTTTGAATCTCGCAAACTCATAAGGCCTACAGTCCCAGTTTTTACTTCATTACGCCGCGGGCTCCTTTTCTTAGTGTTTCTGCGCTCCGATTACACACATTTGGCGTAGGGCAGCTGTGTTGTCTCAAGTCCAATCGATATCGTACAGTTTGCTCAGGTGAAGCCTTGTTTTGCCGCTATCTCTACCCCCCCCCCCCCCCGGTGTGTTCCCCGATGCCAACAGTCAACATCAGCTGTCAAGATGGCTCCGCCCAAAGCTCTCTCGCTCTCAACTCCGTACGATCGTATAGCATAGCTCTCTGCTCTTACTTCAAGAAGCTTCACTGTGCTTACGATGATACCCGAAAATAACCAAAATAATACATTCAAAGGTACATTTTTTTAACAAACTTGCATTTTTTCTTTTTTTTATAATTTTGGATTTTTGGATTTTGTTTATTTTTGAATTTGTTTTATTTCAAAAATGGCTTTTGTAGGGTCCCCTCGACTTTTGAAGTATCGAGGGGCTACTGTAAGCCGTTTGCCTAGGTCAGATATGGGCCAACTGGCGGCGCACGCGGAGCCCTCTCAGGCCCCCGAGCACCCCGAGAAACATTCTCAATTACATGGGTTTATACATCAACGGCAATACTAAAGCCTGCTATAATAACTATTTCTTTAAAACATACTGCTGTGTCCTGGCACTGACTTCTCGCTTGTAGTTGTTGCCGAGGTTTCTGAAGGAACTGTTGGCCTTGTTTATCGTGAGTTGGCGACTTGCTGTGATTGAAAACTGAAAATTGCGTGTTGATAACAAAGTATTTTCTGATGGTTTTAAGAAACTATAAGTAAAGTAAAACTAGTAAAGCCGACTCAAAAAGTTGATAGTGAAAATAGGTGTTTACAAGGTGCTACATGATTATAAGATATTGGCTAATTAAAACTCAATAAAACCAAAGTATGTGGCCTAAATCTTATTTTTTTATATTCAGTAGGTAGGATCCTAAATTGCAGTTGAATAAGTGGCCACCCGGGGATGCTGACTTCGAAAATGACTGGCCCCTCTAACATACAGAAGTTGGCCATCCCCTGGCCTAGGTAGTCCTCCTGGGAGACGCTATGATCTTACATAAGGGGAGGGGGGTGAGTAACAGATGGTTTTGTGGGGGGGGGGGCAATCTAAAGCTCAATGTTGGCTGTAACTCTAATCCCACCCCCCCCCCAACACGTGGGGTCTTGGGTTGCGGATACAATCGCCAGACCTTCAAGTGCAAATAATGTTTAATAACATCATATTAGCTTTAAGATGAGAGTAATCCTCGATTTTTGGTGCCTTGTTGCCTGGCCCTCTACTTACACAACAAAGCTTCCTTTAATCATAGTTTGCTTTACAAGGGCTTGTAAGGCCCTAGGCTTATGAGGGTAGGGAAAGGCTAGTTAAAGCTTACTGAAGTATAGGTAGCAAACCTTGACCAACCAGACAGAGCGCATCTCTTAGATCCGCCCGCCCTCAAGAGTGGACCATGTGACTCCTGCCCGATGAACTGGGCAGATAGAAAAGAGGCAGTCCCTTATATTGGATAGCAAGACAGAAGAATGGCCTTAAACAGGCCAACCTTCGCACAAGAAAAAAAAAAGATATTGTAGGCCCTACCGGCAACAAAAACTTTCTTTAATCAATGATCTGTAGAAACTAGGGACATGCCCAAAGGGGTTTTAGACGATGAGCGAGTCATAGGCCTTCTGTTGATTGTTGAGTTACCTACCCGTTAACATTCCCTTTCCCTCCCAATATATACCGTACTTTACTCGCGTATAGCCGCCTCCGAGTAAAGGCCGCACCCTTATTTGACCACTCAGATTTTAAGATTTGGATATAACTACTATTGATAAATGGCTTCAATCATGGCCGCACCCCACTTTTTTGAACTTGACATTTCAAATATACCAGGGCCTATACTCCGCATAACTACAGTAGCCTACCTTATGCTGGTCCAGGCGTGTTCTTTTCCTCCCTATAGTCTATCATAGGCTAAGTGGTATATTATGGCATTACAGTTGATGCAACCCTTATACAAACTAACTCATAAACCCTATGATTCGGTTGCCACCAGTCAATTTTTTATCCTTGAAAAGATAATTAAAAAAAAAAAAAAATCCTGAGAAATCCTTGAAAACAGTTATTCAGCATTATCGTATTATACCGCGAAGGAATGTTACAAATTTTTCACGGTTTCATCCCAAAATTGTTTTGCCATCCTGATTTTTTTGAGATCTAGTCAAAATTACGTGCAGACAAACGCATAAGAATCAATTTTCTTCCATTTATTTTAAACGTTTTACTTTTTAGCCTATTCGTCCATAACTACCACTTTGCGGTAAATGTTAGGCCTATGCAGTCCTTATGTTTATTTTTACTAGTACTGATGTTTTTTTTACTGTACTACATTGCATTGTTTGCTGAATTAAAAAAATGTATTAATTTAATGTATTTTTTAAGACAGTAGAAATCCTAAGATTTTGCCCAAAATCCTGTTATCTTGAGACAACTCTAAACATCCTGAGAAAAGGATAAAATCCTTGAAAGTGGCAACTCTGCATAATTTATACTTTTGGTTTAGCTATCCATCAATTTAATGCAAATGTTCCCGGGTACTCACCACATGACTCGCTCACGTTGTCTAACATGACTTTATAGTTTTCCTAGTCCATATCCCGCTAAGGGGCACCTGTATACCCAGATGTGGGATATAACCCTGGTTCAAACAACGGTCCGGGTTACGATTTTTTACTTTTTGGTCTTCTGATTATAGGCCTATTAATAAATAAAAGAAACATGATTTTAATTAGGCAATGGTCGAAGGACTAATCTCCCACCCTAGTGCATAATAGTGATGACACATCGGTCAAAAAGTCCGAACCAGTTACCTCCGCTCCGGACCGTTTTTTTTAGTTACCCTAACTATTGCAATCAGCCGGTCAAATTTCCCTTTAATATATCATTTTCTTCAAAGTTCGAACAATGCGCTGCGTCCCTTGAACGCGCGTAGCCTATTGTGAATCTGGAGTGGGATGGGCCTAGCATAGCTGAATAACTTCACATCTTGAGAAAGAAGGTGCTGTTACGTATTACGTACCAAAAAGAAATACAAATTTGAATTTAATTATCAATTATTTATTATTACAAATTTTTAAACGTCACTTTTGTAAAGTAAAAAAAAAAAAATGAACCTGGGTAAAAGAAAGCCGGAACCCGGTTTTCCGGATGTCACCCGATGTCATCAACTAGTGCAGACATCGACGTTTGGTCACCAGCCATGTGTAAGTTCACTGTAACCACATGTAAAGAGTCCTGGTGACCAAACCTTATCATGGCGGTCCTGGTGGGAGAACCCGGGGGAACCAGCTGGGCTTTGGCCCTTACAGTACTTTTGAAACAAGCAGTACAAAATCGTTGTAAAGATTGCAAGGTTTACTCAATCTCCCAGCGGAATGTTCGGGAACCTTGAGCGTGCAAGATTCGGTTCACCGTGACCTTGGTTATTGCATAGGCCTACATCCACCGCCTGACCAACATAATTCGATAGAAAAGACTTCTTCAAGAACAAAACCATTGTCATTAAATTAAATCCTTCACATTTCCAGACTATTTTTCAATTTCTTGTAGGTTTATGTAGGTACTGGTCACGGATGTTTGTTTAAAATTTCATCTCAATCTGTTTGGCCGTTCGTCCGTTTTGCATCGAACAAACATTTTACAAACATTCTCACGAGTGCCGCTCTCTCGTCTAACTAGGAATGCTCTGATCTTCCCTTCTCTCTTGGGATAGCCAGCGGTTTAGCCGAGCTCGTTTAACCGGTTCCCACTCGATCACCGAAGTTAAGCAGAATCGGGCGTGGTCATGGGTAGAGTGGGTGACCGCTCTACCCTGAAACTCACGTAATACCGCTGGTTAGAGCAGATGGAGGGTTTCGAAAGCCTAGTGTAAAACACGGCTTCGTTCTCCTCAGACGTCTGCTCGGCAGTCCGGGTTAGTGGAGGAACCTATAATGACTGTCCAAGGTACACCGCCTGTCGGATGGGGACGTTAATGGCGTTGGGTCCCCTTGGTATTTTTCGAAAGGAGTAGGCTACGTTCCTGTACCGAGTTTTCAAAACAAGAAATCCCTTCTGTTCATACTTCATCCTCATCTATCACCACTCATCGTCTCGATTAGCCAAAGTGCATAAATATGAGACGTTAAGCAATATTCAATCATCAATCAACTCTCTTGGGATGGCATCTTTCCATAGGCCCTAATTTATTTTAGGACCGTTTGTTCCCTCCCTGTCCTCTTCTAAGCTATCGGCTTAGGGCCGGGTACCCCCTACTCGTTTAGCAGGATACATTCCAAGGTATTGGCAAGACGACTATAATGTAAGATGTTGTATATTCTTAACAAGTTCTTGACTCACTTGCAAACTTGAAAATGTTTGAACACTGATATTATTATTATTATGTCTAGCCTAAACTAGGAAACGCCAAAGTCGTTGTTAACGAGTGAGTGGTGAGCCAAGTGTTAGTACCCGGGAACATCCCTTTCCTCCGCCTATACCTAAGGATCTAGCCCAGTATGAGGGAATGATACCGGGTACTCAACGCGATGGCTCACTCACGAGTCGTTTTAACAACGACTTTTGGCGTTGTCCCTAGATATTTATTGAACATTCAAATGCAATCTTTTCGTGTGTCAAAACGTATTAGCGTGAAACATTACAAATTTCCAGATAAAACAAATCACCTAGTTTTATATTTTCCCATTTACACCCGCCCAAAAATAATATGTGGTGTAAAATATAAAAAGAAGTTCTCGAAGCTAACGGGTTATCGAACCTCAACCCTCCGTGTGGTAGGGCAATGCTTACCAATAGGCATGCAAACCACGTAGATGCGGTCCCGATAGCTGCTACTAAACAAATGCTATCGATATTTTAAAAATCACATTTTATTTATTGTAGATTAAGTAATACGCAATGTCTAGTTTGATTTGTTAGCAAGTTTTTCTCAATAATTTCGTACCGGATGTCTGGTGTAAATTTTTTCAGCCCACGCTGTTCAGCGGTTCGGCTGATTTTCGACGTAACAGACAGACAGATAGACAGACAGAATCACAAGAATGGAGACCGTTCGAGTTGAATGGAGACACTCGGTCGCTCCGCTCCCTCGTTTATCAATAAAAAAAATCTATTTCAACCAAAGTAAAATCTAAAAAATAACATTTAAATAAAAACAATTATTTTTTACAAAAATAGGCTTGCTAGGTCAACTGATTTATTGTTTTTTTAAATACACATTTTTTAAATCACACTCTGATAGCAACTAATAATGGCCCATAATGCCTAGCTGATGTTAGTGTATATTTTTGTTTCAGATACAGCAAGAAAGTTCTTCTCGGTGCCTGTTTTTAATTGAATAGGCCTAGGCCTTGGAACCACAATGAAGCTAAAGGTAGTTATAATTTTTTATAAAATGTTTGACTTTGATAGAACCTAGGATAGATTCAGTTTTGTATAAAGTAGGGCTCTAATTAGATGATGATGCATCTTTTGTCATTAATATATATTGTGACCGTGAAGTACTGGAAGATCGTTAAAAGACTCAGTTTTAACAAAAGTGATCAAGAATTTTGGGCAGAAAGGAGGGATAATAATTGATTTTCTGACCACTTCAATTGAATATGTTATTCTTGTGTTTTAGCTTGTCATATATCCGTGTGCTTGTGTTTGTTATGTTGTGTGCGCCACGCAAGACCTGCCATCAAGCTCAGTACGCAGCAACACAGACTTTTTATTTTGCCGTCATCCATGTGGACTTCTGTACCCTCGCCTGTTCAGCCACTCAGTCTTACAAAATGGTGAGTAGGCTACACTCCATTGGATTATTTATAGTAGTTTATATACCACCATTGTTTCAATACCACCCCCAATTTTTTTTTGTTACCAAATATTTTGTAGCTAAATTAGCATTTAAAAAAATATGTCTAAGGCCCCATGAGATTTTATTTTATGTATGCATTTTTTAAACTTTTTAATCTCAAAATTTGTGGAAATACACATTTTATGGAATTTCTTGAATTTCTTGAATTGAATTAGGCCTACCTGCTTTTTTATGATTCAGTTTTATTTTACTCATAGTTTCTTTTAAGGTAGGCCTACAAGTTTGCAAATAAACAATATTTAGACTTAAAAAACTTACTTTTTGATGATAAAATCTTCAAAAGCAAATTGCCACCACAATCATCCAACCTGAACCATTGAAGAGCAATGCTCCAGTCTGGTCGTACATTTATGAACTAACAAGTTTAAAGTTTCACCATACCCCTGCTTGAGGGCATTTCATGGCCTGTTCCGAGGCATAACATGTTCCTAGGTACCCCACTGAGCACTCCTAACAGCAATAATACAATAATAATTAATAACAATGAAATAATCTCGTCTACTCTTGAGTGTATTGGAACTGACTGGTACTATTGAGAACAGTTAAATTCTTTGTTACTTTGTGTTATACGACCCGGAGTAGCATGTATAGTCCAACCGCTGTGCTCGTCCTCCAGCTGACATTCAAGGAATGCCCTGTGGACGATGCACGTTCTCCAAAAAGTCCAACCGAGTTATCAGCAGACTGAGAGAGATGGACCCCTCAGACTGTTTGGCTTCTTCCAGCTCACCAGCATCTTTCAAACTGGAGACTTCTATACAGTGAGTTTTTGTAAATCTGCTCTGGGTGATCCTAGTTTCTAGATTTTAATTGTTTCATCTAATAATATAAATACTGTCCAGGAATTAAATAGGCCCTATATAAATTAATATTACACCTGTAGTCTAGTGGAGTAGTCTAGTGGAGACGTCATCCGCGACGGTGAAGCGGGAAACCCTGGTTTCATCCCCAGCTGAGGGGGATTTACAAATTCTGCTTTGTATACCCTATAAAATGTATTGAAATGTCCAAAATACTTAGGCGGCAATTTTTGCAGCAAACTATGTTTGGGAAATATAAGATTGAACTCAGGAGACTGCATATTTGGCATACATTGCCAAATTATTAGATGTTTTCGATGTTTCCGTCAAATGAGGTTTATGCCGTCCGCGGTGACTCGTACGACTCGTGCGCTGGTTTTAGGACTACTCCCGCCATTTAATAAGTGTTTTGTGTGTTTAAAGATATAATTACATTTCATCACATTGACACGTACAAGGTCATCTGACATGATATAATGGTACTTAAAATAAAAATAAAATAACATAAAAAATAAAAATCACAGCAATATTTGTACCTGAAAATAATTGGTTTTGGCTTAATAAGACTTTCAATCTTGATTACTCCTGTCAGCTGGTGAAAGTGGTGATATTAAAAAAAAAATTACTCTACTCACGCTGAGTGATATAAAGACCACTACTAGTTGGTCAAAACATATCAGCAACTTGTCTACTCATCTACAGTAAGATCTCTCTTTATCGAGTTGGATAGACCGGGTGCACCCTCGGGATTTGCGAAAAACTCGATGGCGCGGTTCATTTGTTTATTTTCTCTCGTAGCATAGCTGATGTGGTAAAAGTGTGATATTGACACATTTAATGATGAAAGTAACATAAAATACCAGATACACTCGTGGAGGGTTATACTAAATGATTTAATAGCTTGGTAAATCAAGCTCAAAACAACGTAAACAATTAGCCTACATGTCGTAATAAAACGTAAGTCTAGCCTAAACTCGACGCAGTAGCCTAGGCCTAGGCTAGGCCATACAATGCAAACATAGGCTAGCTGGCCTAGCTCTCTTTCTCATGTGGGAAAACCTCTCACGACTATATCCCGCGCTGAAGCTCTCCGTCGCAAGATAATCCTGGAAAGAAAGGAACATAAGCACCAGGATAACAATCTATGCGTCGTGATAACGAAGTTTCGTAATCGGTTGAAAGAATGATTGCATTTGCGAATTCCTTCTTCTTCACCCACCATCTTGTCAGTCAGCTGTGGTGTGATTGGTTTGGATCGTACGGCGAATCTCGTACTGCGCACACGTCAGTGTCCAGATTTTATTGCCGCATCTTTTCTCTTCTGCACTCACTTCGTGGCATGGGCGTGGCGACTCCACCTCGCCTAGACGGACGGAAGCACGTGGTAGCTTTACAAACGCGCTCTGTCCGTCACTCAGTTTACTCTTTTAGAAAGCGTGCAACCTCCGCGGGAAAGACCGCAAACCCACGTAGCGCGTATTTAAACTGGTGACATTATCTTAAAGCTCTCCGGGTAATTTCTGAACCGGGAACCCGATGTCACCCCTACTCGTGAGGCATGCCTACAAATGTATGCGAGTACATTTAAAAAAGCGCGGCGCGGCGTCCGTAATTATTTTTATGTTTTATTTCGTATGTAAACTTGTAATTTTTTTTTTTTTTTTTTTTTTTTTTTTTTTTTGGGGCGGCTCGGTTAACCGGGACAAAATTCGGATAAGAGGAGATCCGGATAAGAGGATCTTACTGTATTTGTGTCCTGTGTGACCTACCTAACATTTTTAAGGTAAGCTGTCGTCATTCTGTACCTTTCCCCCCACTGGAAACATGTTTATTCATGTTCCCAGTGTATTAGTTAGGGTCCCTATACCTAGGGACCCTGAAATTTTGTGAATGACTTTTTCACTAAATGATGCTAAATATGACAGTTTTATTATATTATTAAGTAGCAAAATAAGGCAATAATCACGTTTTTCTTCTAAATTAGAGCCAAATCGGGAACTTTTCTCAATTTCTGTAAGTTTTAGCTCCAAAATATGCATTTAATTTCACAATTGGAAATTGAAACCAACATTTCTGTTTTAATGTGTATATATATATTATAGTTGGCACCATGACAGTTGAAAATATTATTATCAAACATGCCTAGCTAATTCTTATGAAGCTAACTTTATATGGCCTAGATATTCATTTACCGTATCGTTCCGAATATAGTGCGGCTGCGAATATAGTGCAAGTAGTGTTTTTGAGAAGAGAAAATGAAGAAAAAGAAAAAAATAATCTAAAAAACATAGAAAATTGAATAAATAAAAATAAACTGTTTTTAAAAAAGGCGATTTATATCTTGATTTTTACCTTAATCTGGCAAGCATTTTTCTTATTTTATTGATAGGGGCCTAATTAGACCGAGTGCCTAGGCCTACTTGGCCTAGGCCCTAGGCTAGCCCTAGGACTTTGCCATGGCCTAGGCCTGTCTCTCCCTAGCGTAACGTGTAGGCTAGGCTAGGCCTTGGCCCGCGCCGTCGCACATTTATGTACCTATGCAGATGCTAGGCCTAGGCCTACTACGTGTGGTAATGTGCCGGCAAAAAGATAAGCTAATATCCAACAACAAAAAGTCGCCGGCGATATTGTATTCACTTCCGAAATCTTCGTATGTGTCAAAAGGGTGTACAATCTTTCAAACAACCAAGAGACCTTTTGGGGATGCGGGAACCGGGAAGCAGTGACTATCATCCGGCGTCAAAATAACATCCTTTAATTGTTTTTTGTTGCGTTCTATATCACTCATATTTCTGATAAACCTATCGTGAAGAAACAATGTCCGGAGAATAGTCCACTTAAGTCCTTTTACGTAATTTTAAAATCGTAGTTTCGCGTAGCTCGACATCTTTCCATCTTCCCTCTTTGCCTTTGCTTCATTCACGCACACCCGAGCTCGATTATTGATGGAACTCGTGAACTACCCTAGCCAATAACAGTAGCCGAGAAACCAGTACTACAACACTACCGTGGCGCACTTATTTTGGCCACCGCTAGACTCGTAGCGCGCTCGGGCTCCGTCGGCCATTGCTGGAACTCGTTGCGCGGAATATTCAAACGTGCTCAAAACGCATTGGAAATGCCTAGGCTGCAAATATAGAGCGAGTGCGAATTTGGAGGAAATTTTTTTGGATAAAAACATCGCACTATATTCGGGACAATACGGTATGTGTAGCCCTAATACGTGTTCATTTTGCTGAAGAGTAGTGATTGCAATGTTATTGTAATGACAAATTGATGCCTTTACCTTGAGTTTTTATACTGAAGCTGAAGATTTTTTATAACAAAATGAGAACTTTTTAGTTTTTATTTGCTATTTCTCAGGGTCCCTACCCTACCTATACCTTATCAATTAACAATTATTTTTATATTATCCTTGTGCAACCCTACTAGTCATTGTGTTGCACATTTCAGGAATGAGAAGAACCTGTACGAGCGTCAAGAAGCTCCTCAAGAACCTTCCACATCGTATGTCGCAGCTCACGTGTGATTCTTCAACTTCAGCGTCTCGTATTCAGCCCCCTATGATCGTATCGTATTGATGTCTGTAAGTCAGTTCTTGGAACAGTTGATTTATTCCTAATCCCTCTATCCTCCCTTTTAAAAGTGTATCCTGCATGTTATTGTTAGGTACGGTGCTCGACTACTTGCCTTAACTATTTCATTTGTTGGCCGTATTTATAAGTCTGTTAACTTTCCTTGTGTCCTTGCAGTCTGTAGCTGCCTTATCTAGACACGGCTATTGTCATGAGTGAAGTGACGATTCGTTAAGCTAGTGGTCATGAAGAATCACCAGCATGGTCCAGCATGTTCACTAGCTCAACCACGATTTCATCTTATTGCATTTATTCAGTAAATACTGGCCTAGTTGAATAAAAATTACGTCAATGTTTAGGTATGCAGATCCGATATAAAAACTAATAGTATCGATAATGTTTGGACTGAAAATTGCTAGCCTTACTAAACAGCCTTGGAACCCTTTATTTAGCTTATGCGGCAAGTTTCATGTTTTCCAACGCTTGCTTTTCTTTGGAGTGAACTGTGGAGTGAACCCTAGAGTCCCCTGGTAGTGGGTGTGGTGTATGTCAGTATGGTACATATGATACTTAATCTCAGCTGCTCTTATTGAATCTCCTTGTCCCGAGTAAAACAACATGGAATTGAAAGAATCGAGAATGGGGCAAACAACTCAAGATTTAAACGTTGACCTAGTGATCAATCTGGTTAGGTCAGTGTTGTTCTGGCCGACAGATTGTGGTAAGTGGTTCGGTGTAAACTTTGTTTATCTTGAATAGTATACCTAAACTAGTATTAGGGCTACATTAAGCAACACAGGCCTACAGTTAACCCTCAGTAATGAAAACTTGGCTTTTGTGAATTCCGTCATAACGCGATCCAGTGAGGTAGTCTCAGGCCCAGCCACATTAATAGGGACCTCCATGTTAAAAAATAAAATATTACAAATAAATTTCACATATAATTCAAACTCATTCTATCCCGTGGATGGTAATAAATAATAATATAGAAAGTTATGTTTAATACGAACAAGCAATTTTAAGCAAGGGACTGTGCGAGACTCAAAATTTCAAGACGAGATTGAGCACAAAGTTTTGCTCGAATCACGCTCGATGTCGAAAAACATCTGCTCAAAAAATTGGGTCTCAAAATGACTGGAGAATGTACGAAAAATCGGTCACGGCTGGCATAATATTCCATATTATGACACGCTCTTTCGCAGTCTTCACACCTAAAGCGAACAGCTGACTGGTAAAATAAACTGCATGCATACATGCTTATACGAGCATGCGCAGGCAAACTCTATGCTCCATGCCCGTGCGCACCGACACTGAGCATGTCTCCAAAGAACTCGACTCAGAAATCCCTGCTCGCACAGCCCCCTAATAATAAATAATAATAATAATGATGATGATATTGATAAATAAATAATATTGATTGATTAATTAATTAATATTGATCCAACAATGAAGTCGGGTGGGGGTGGGAGGATCCCACCAAAGTCTTGGGTCCCCGGGTCTATCGATGTTGGCTAGCAATGCCTGACGCTCCACCCATATTTTCTCGTTCTTCTTTTATCTCTTTACTTTCCTCTTCTTTTCTGAAGGTTTTCTCACCAGTTGTTGCCATATTTTCCTATCTTTCCACCATTCTTCCTGTTGAATTCTTTCCCAAGCTGCACTCTGTCCATCTTTAAGTTCAAGTTTCAAGTTTCAAGTTTATTAATAGATACATCAGGTACATATCAGTACATTGTATCTCGTCACTTACAACAATACAAGCAGAATTACAAATACTGTACAAAATGTATGCTTAGGTGCAAAAGTAGTCAATATAGGCGCTCCACGCTAAGAAAGCAGTTGCGCGCGCTTTTAACGGGTGAATTGTAGCCATTCAGCAGGCCCCAATTTAAAATAATGATCTCTGATTGGCCCGTCGAAAGCGCGCGCATCTGCTTTCTTAGCGTGGAGCGCCTATACAAGTAAAAACAATTCATTCTTCATCCATCTCTATTAGGGCTGGGCTATGACATATCATTCAATTATCGAACGATATCACACGAAAAATTTCGATGTGATATCGATATATCGAAATGGAGGCCTAATTGTTTGTAAAAAAAAAAAAAAAAAATTATTTTTAAGAGTGGGTTTATTTTTCATAATTTGTGGACAAATGGGGTTGATAAGGTATCACCATATCTATTTAACGATTTGTACGTTCTCACAATTGTGTTTTATGACCCGGCACCTCCACCAAAATTATGAAATTTAGCATTTTTGTATGAATTTCGATACGAAATCAAATATCGATATCGGAAATATTTCCAATTTTCGATATCATATCGAAATATTGATTTTTTGCCCAGCACTAATCTCTATTACTTCTTCCCTCCTCAGTCCAGGTCTCCCTCGTGTTCTCCTCTTATCCCCTGCATCCTTCTCACCGTCCTCCTTCACCCTCATCATGTGTCCCAACCACCGCAGCCATTTTGAGCAATCATTGAAAGTTATTTTTTAACTATCTCCGTCCTTGTGCATAGCATAGGCGTACTAATGCAGTACACGATACACTCACACACAGCTTGTAGATGCGACTTAGAAATAACAACCAGTCTAGAAGACTGGCCCCCCCCCCCCCCCCCCCTTCCCAAATTTTTCTTTTTTTTTTTTTTTTAAAAAGTTTTTTTTTTTTGGGGGGGGGTTTTTTTTTACTCGATTGCTCGTCTATGTTTCCATGTTGTTTTCTCGGTGCCCTACCGCCGCAGCCCTTCTATTTCCCCGTTATTGGATATCACAAAATCATGACAATAAATCTCATCTACACTTTTGCAGTCAAGCTTAAGTCTTCATTTGTAACTACAGTTATTTATAAGGAAAGTACTGTACAACGACTCTTAAAATTGTTCCAATTTTTTGAAGTGAATTTCTTGATTGTCTCACATTGTTATTGTTACGTTGGATAAAGCAATATAATGTTAAAACATTTCATCAGCATTAACTCTAGTTTTGAAAGAACTACCCAAGTGGGTAGAATGGCTGACTCAATTTCATACAATGCTTTCATTTTATTGTTGGCACTTGTTGAGCAGCTGAACGTGTGAAAATATCGAATGTTAGCTTCTTTTTTTGTGATCCCAATCCAGAAGCTTGTGAGTGATGTGCGCATACTTTTGTGCCTGAACTTAATTCACCATAAATAGCCTCATGTGTGTGTAGGTCACTGTGTAGAGCCTACCTTTAACAGAAAGGTAGTTTCAAAAAGATTTAAGCTTGAGGTCCATCATCTCGTACTAAATTTGAAGACTTTTGTCCCATAAACGGAGTATATTTTATTTAATAATCATCTCAATCAAAAAATCGGTTGTAGATCTAAGCTTATTGGAGAAATTTAACTTAATTTTCGAAACACTTTATTCAATAGTGGGCATACCTTATAATGAGCCCCCCGTGAAGTGGTTTTTATTTTTCCAAAATTCGTATTTTTAAAATACTAGATTTCGGTGTTTAAAGCGGTGTTTATATTTGTTCAGCTGTATACGATAAACCTGTCATTATATTATAATAAAAAAAAAACTGTTAACCAATCCATTCAGTTTTTTGGAGTGCAGCCAATGTGCAGTTTATTATTCTGTAAGAATAGACATAAATAATTTTGTTTTAAAGTTATAAAAATCTTTAATTTAATATAAAAACTCCAAATAAAGGCTCCATTTCGTCATAAAAATTCAATTACCATTTCAAACTAACGATTTTTTCAAATTTTGCGTATTTCAAATTTCCAGCGTTAGTTTCCATTGTTGGTACTTCGTAGTCAAGAGCAAAATTTTCTAGTTTGTGGTTTGTTATGTTGCCGACTCCTGCAGGACGAGTGTGATTGTGACGATCGAGGCCATTCACAGATGCGCACCGCCTTCTAACAGATAGCTTCGTCGTGACGTCATTGGCGTGACAAAACTAGAACTTTCAAGGCGCTGGAGCTTGGAAAATCAGCTGTTAGAATGTTATCCATATGGCGATCGCTGTTTTTGTTGTTTTATTACGCGTGACGATTGGTAAATCAGTTTTTTTGGCAATGTTTTTGGCGTAAATTTTAAGACGAAGTTCGTTCAAAGTTCGAAGATTTGATAAAAACCGAACTCGGCCTAAAAAGTCGAGCCAGAGCCGAGCCGAACTTAAAAATAGCTCGCTCGTGCTCCAGTTTTCCGAACGTTCGCACCACCCCTAGCCTAAGCCTAGGCTTACGTGGCGCTCGCTAGGCGCGTAAAACATGTTAAGCTTAAATAAATTTTACTTGGCTCCGTTTTTATGGAAATTATAAAATTGAGCAAAATTACTTTGATTTTTATAAATATATTACTTTAATTTTAAAGTTTAAGCATAAACCCGACTTCAGAGTGACTATTTTTTAAAATTCTCATTTTTCGACGTGAAGACACAATTTATCTGAATTTCGTGGTTATTTCGCGAAAAACAAGATTTCGCGATTTGCGGGTTTATATTGCCCGATTTCCGCGAATTTCGCTTTTTAATTTTATTTTTTTAGACTCTTCTCGTATGAAAACGTCGACATTTGATGAAAAAAGCAATAGTTGGTAAAAATACATGTGATTTCTGCGATCGAATTTTACGGGGCCTACTTATTAATTGTTTGTTACATTATATAAAATTTTCATTTATCAAATACTCAACGTCAAAGTCACAACGTCATAGTTTGGTATTGGCCATAAAAAAACCAGTAACGTATTCAACGCCCAATAAAATATAACTAGTATTCAATATATACAAACAACTAGATTTTTGCTGATTATCTTACCTAAGTTGTACAAGACTTTTTTATACAAATCTCATTTCAAGTGTGCTTAATAAACATTTGTATGGTCAAATATCTCAAACATTGTGCATTGTTAAGATTTTTTTTAAATATGGTTTTATTACTTATTTGTAAAGTTAACCGCAACATTGGGCAATTAATTAATAAACTTGAATTAACTTTTAACACAAACTGCTGAGTGCATGAGAAGTTAATTTAGCAGCGTTATCTAGAGGGTGGTTGTTAATTAAATTATAACAATGCGGTGACCCAAACTCACTATGAAACTATGACTATATAACTATGACGTCACTTGCTGTTCGCGCTAGAAATGCAATAATATACGTAATACTTTTTAGTTTATACTACCTCAATAGAACTCATTCAGATTAATTTTATTTGTATTCAAGTACATAGGTAAGCTACATTATTCATTGAAAATATGTAGTCTACTTTTGATTGATTAAAATTGCAGTTATTGAGTTTTAAATGAATTTTCATCCGTTTAGTACACACAGATCCATATTTGGACTAGATGGTGAGTTTCTGTGGGTCTTTCATGACTTTTTAATTGGGATTACCTTGTTATCAAAATCTTGATTACTTTTTAATTTACATGTTAGTCGTTGACGATGCCATCGATTAAAGTTAGTTTCAGAAAACGTTTTTAACAATTTTGTTTCACAAATAAAAATAGGCATGCTAATCAAAAAGAGGCTGTACATATTTTTTTTGCCATGCTGCATGGTTTCATGTCAAATCCTAACGAAGGTGTAGTAAACCCTCGTTAATTCAAACTCGGTTATATTACAAAGTAGTGTTGGAAGTTCCTACTGAAGTTTTGGGCATAAGCCTAGAACTTATGTTATATATTTCTAAAAGTTAGATGTCACAAGTAAAACCTTTAGTTACTGTACCCTACAAGATTGCTGTTTTAAGGTCATACTAGTTTTATAACCTCTCCTCATAATTTCCGAGGTATGGCATAGTTATCCCTAACCATGTTCAATTGCAAATCACGTTTTGCTTTCAAACTTTTCTGGTTACAAGACTCCTAGATTTACTGACACTAATGATTTGCAATGGCCTGGTTTTATTTGTTGTTCTCTAAGGCAGCTATCTTGATTATGTATCATTTACCACTGGCATACTTGCAATCACATAGGTCTGTTCAATTGGCTACAACAATAAACTCAATTTAGGTACCGATAGAGGACCTTTTGTATGATACTAATATCCTTTGGTATAGATAGAAGGCCCCTATATTATGATAAAGTCATTGTGTTCCTCAGGTAAACTGCTTGAAACTGGTTTCGTTTTTGGCACAAACTGATTCTCTGGTATCCTAAGTATTCCGGTACGCAGTTGTTGCGTTACAATGTTATGTTGCATGTAACTGTATAACTTCTTAATCAATGAATAATAATTTCAAATGACTATAATGAAATCAAATAATAGAGATATATTAAACAAAAAACAAAGACTTTTAAATTTTAAACATTGCTGACATGATATTGTTATCATGATTGTCACTTTTAATTAGTAGTAAAATGGTCAATTTAGAAAGTACGTATGTACACATAGGTTCATGCTTGCTTTTGTGCCTGAATGCTTGTTGGTCCTTTGGGCTTCTCCCACTATTCAATGCAGAAGGTCCCGGGTTCAAATCTTGGTTCCAGCAAGTTTTAAAACTGTATAAGGTGACTTTGGAGCCAACAATAAAGCATTAGAAATCATCCACAGTAATTATGTCCACACTGAAAATCAGTAGCTTGCATCTGAGTGTGTCGGCTCATTGGTCTTGTGGTTAGCCTACCTGCTTCCAATGCACAAAGTTCCAGGGTTCAATTCCCGATAAAGTCAGTAGTTTTTTAACTTCTGATTTGGACTTAAGTCCATCAGTTCTGACTTTAGAGCCGTCCTAGCAACAAGGCACATAATAAATTCAAAGTTGTTCTGAATCGGCCTTGTTGATTCTGGCGTTGATCCACGGGTGTTCGCACTGTCCTTACCACTGATTGCTTTATTTCCTATATTAGAAAATATCGATCTTTGGTTGGTTATCGCTCACTCGTCGATTGCATCGGGCCTACAGGGTTGGCTTGGTCACTTTGGTTTACTGTTCCCCACTGAAAACCAGTTATATGACTGAGTGGGTAGACTCTGGATATGAATTTATTTATTTATTTTATGTACACATTTGTTTCATTTATTTACTGACCTTGACTTAAGCATTGTTGTGATAATTTTACACACTAGCATCTGTTGAAGGTTATTTCCCTGTTTTGCCAAAAACAAATTGATTTCAAAATGAACATTTTAATTTGAAAAGAGTGCGCATTCTTTCAAAGCAGTGTTGTGCAGTTTTTGTAACTGAATACTATCAACGTTAAATTAACTGAAATATTTTGGAGGTTCCGATAAAGAATTCAGCACAGAACCTAGCTCATAACTTACTGTGAGATCTAGAAACATTCTTTACCGCTAGACCCAAGACCGACCATGATGGCATAGTTGGCCAAATGTGGTCATTTCAGGAGAAGATGGTCATGCATTAATACAGAAGCATGACTTTTTTATTTTTAGACCTAATTGAATTAAAGTAGACTCAGTGATAAGAGTTGAGCCTTCTTTTACACTCTCCTTTTGGCAAAGTCTAAATTTATCACAGTACCTAATTTTAATGTTTGGTAATCTTAAAGTTCCTTACTAATTCCACACTAATATTTTTTTACAAAGCAAATTTCAGTTTCTGTCAAGTTTATAAAACTTGGAAGTTGACTTGACTATACTTGGGCTTCACCCTATAAAACTTTAATTAAAGTCACTTGAAGTGGGTCTAGTTTTCCATTGCTAACATAGATTCAGAAATAAATAGGGGTATCTTTGAAAACGGCAAATCGATTATTATTGTTTTAGCCATCAACCAAATTATTCAGAACCTTGTTTGGTTTATAACTTATTTTCTAGAAATGAACAGACCTATTGTTGTGGCCGACAGGTGTGAGAACTTTTACATTGCGACCAGAACCCAGGTTTTCTAGGTGGTAGAACGCCCTGCAGTTACAGTTTTTTAGTGATATCTCGAGAACGGTGCAAAATATCTAAAAACTGATTGCAACAGTAATGTGGTTTAGTTATAATTATATAATGCAAGAAAAAGTATTGAAATATAATAATCGGTATGGTTTGTATTTCGATTGTGCATTTAATTAATTAACCCCCTCATGCACAAAGACTTGCGTCGGTAAAGTTGCGGACGCAAATATTAGCAAAGATGGCGGAATTGTCTCCGGTGATACTGTTCGGAGATCAATGGAAACGAAAATGCAAGCAAAAACAGTCCCAAATAACTCGAATAAATTATTCTAGCTCTAAAGTATTTATTTCTAGATAGAAAACAAATCAGTTATTACATTTTTGTGTTTTGGGCAACCTGCAACGTATATAGTGGGTCACAAGTCGCAAATTTTACCGTCCACTTTAGAGTAGAAGCTAGCGAGAGGCATTCCTATGTTGAAGGTCGCGGGTTCAAATTTCACTCGATTTTTATGAACTTTTTTGCAACTTTTTGGATGAGCGTAGCGAGCGAAGCGAGTGAAGCGAAGACTTCAATTTCACTGACCCCCCAAAACAATTAGCTCGGGTGTTTTTTTTTTTTTGTATTTTTGTCTGTTTGTTCGCTCTCTACGGGCAAACAACGGCTATGCGATCATGATAAAAATTCAGGGGAACCTTCGAAAGTCTCTGAACTTATGACTTGCTACGTTTTTGGTACAATCGCAGAAATATTTCTCATGAATATCAACTACTTTTTACTTTTTTTCGATTTTTAAGTGCGATCTTTTTGTGACATTTTGGGATTCATTCTGACCAAACGGGTGGGACTACAACGTTCATAATTTACATGTACATTAAGGTAATAGTTTATGTATTGCTTTTTGAAAGAAAAAGTTGAAAAAGTTTTAGCCAGAATCCATGGAATAAAGGTTTAATATGAGTTTTTTTAGGTTTTAATAACATTTAACAAGTAACAATGAACTGCATCAATCACCTACATCATTCACAAAGCACTTGAAAAGGAAAAGTGGTCCCACGCAAACTAAAAACTTACAAAAAAGCTCATCCATCAACGCGGCGGGACTTTAGCGTTTTCCTAGTTACTCAATTTTTCACGTTTCTTGCCTGCTTTACTGTGTGTTGGAACAAAACGTTTTGTTGAAATATTCAATTATTCTGTACCAATAGTGAAGTCACATTTGCGTCATCCGAGTAGCCACAACTTTCCGAATATCTATCGACTTGCGGACGCAAGTCTGCTAACCAACTTCCCTTTGTGCTACGTTTTTAAATGGGCCCTTTGATTTAACATATGAATTTGCGTAAGTCCGCCATTTTTAACGACACGCAACTTTGCGCCGGTAAATCTTAGTGCTTGAGGGGGTAAATGTCTAATCAAAAACTTACCATAACATTTCAATCTGTTTTCATGCAGGCTATAGTTCTCTCAAAACCACAGAACATAATGTTGGCAGGGGTCTGTCGCTTTAAACACGAGCAATAATTGAGCTCATTGGCAACCCTTAAACTCTTCTGTGCTTGTTTGACCCTGATGGGCGGGGGGGGGGGGGGGGGGGGGCAGGGGCAGATATTAGGCTATAATTTTTTTCAACTTGACGTGTCATACGAGGATGGGGAAATCACCAGTCTGCAACAGCCTCCTTTGTAAATCAGTCTTTTAATTGAATAGGATAGACATAAAATATATAAATAATATCTCTTAGGCTTGAGTTCTTTAAATTTAGCTTCAGAACTTTTGTGAAAACAATAGAGCATTGTCCGTCATTACCAAATTTGAATATGTCCCTACTTATAACCTCGAATATCGACCAGTAAAGTTTTTTATGCGTCCGGCTTTTATTAGCGCTAACTGTGAGCGAGGAAGAATTTGAACCGGGCTTCGCGCCGGAAAACGGCCATGCGCCATTGCAGGTGGGCGTGACGTCATCGTTAGTTCACAGTCGGCGGCGCGCTGACAGTTTCTGCCAATCAGCTTCCCCTCACTCACCTCACGTGACGTCACAACCAAAGAGTCGCGTACTAAGTCTTTGTGCGGGAAGTCAGAACCCAGAAACTTTGAACATGGGGCCATAGAAAAAAATCCACAGATTTAATTTTTTATAGTTTATTTTAATTGTGATGTTTATTAAATTGAATATTACAAATTACTAAATACGTGCAAGATATATTTGAAACTAAGGACAGTTCCCAATTGTGAATTTATTTAAATTTCAATCTTGGGCAAGTTTTGTTAGCTGTTGACACATTCCACAGTTGCTTGTTAACATAACTCCTATTATAACATGCATGTTGGGTAAAGCAAATTGATATTAATGTCCCCCCACTGAAAATTAGTTCCGAGACTGAGTGGGGAGTGGGTTGACTACAAATTTATTTATATTATTTGTATGCAATTTGTTTAGTTTGTAAATCAATCAATGGGATAGGTAGACAATAAATAAATAAATGAAGTTTCCAAAGAATTGAGAATTGATTTTACAAGCACAGAAGTACTTAAGGGTTTTCAATACTTAATAAAACTAGGAGCAATGATGGCCACTTAACCCCAGGAGGAGACCTAGTGTATTTGTTCTCACGGCTGCATCGTCCTGCATAGTGGTATTGGCTATTTCACTCTTTTGCTGCTCTTGCTACACTTAAACAGAGTGTGCAATGCACCGACAGGGCTGATATGGAATCTCGGGAGAGGTTGCCATTTTCTGAATATCTTAGTTGTGATGAACCTCGCACGTTCAATCACAACTAAATATTTGGGACGTGGACCTCTTCGAGTTTCATCATCAGCCCTGTCTCGGCACTGGGGAGAACACTCTGTTTAAGTGAATAAGTATTTTGTGGGGGATGGTAGCTCTGAAGGGCAAAAAAGACTTAGGTAGTATAAAAAGCGCTTTTTTGGCCCATTTTTTGTGTTTTTTGTTCATTTTTTATGTAATTTGTATAATTATATTGTATTTTATTTAATATTGTTAATAAAATATATATTTTTCCAATGCAATTGTTATTATTTACTATGATTAATTATTATTATTATTATTATTATTATTAATTTAATATTTAGCCTTGAAAAAAACAGCTAAGTCCATAAACTAGGTCAACTAGTAAATGGCCTTGAAAAAAATGGCTAAGTCCATAAACTAGGTCAACTAGTAAATGGCCTTGAAAAAAATGGCTATGTCCATAAAGTAGGTCAACTGCTAACCATGCAAGGTTAGCAGCTGACCTAGTAAGTGACCTTGGAAAAAATTGACAGTCCAACATTTAGAAGGTTGGGCACAATCCTATTGCTATGTATTGTCTACACGTCATTTAAATGTTTCCTTTCAATGGACCAGTTTCCATGAAAAGTGTTGAGCTCAACACCCTAAGGGTGTTGAGCTCAACACTTTTCATTTAAACAAGTCCATTGAAAGGAACCATTTAAATGACAAGTGCAGACAAACATAGCAATGGATGCCCAACCTTCCAAATATTGGGAGGCCAACATACCTGCAACAATGGGAGCAAAAAGGTGTTAAAACTATATCCACACTTCATATAAAGTGTGGATATAGCATTAGCTATGATACAGTGAAATGAATACAAACAGTATGTGTTAATAACATATATTGAACAGTGCATACATAGTACATGAAATAATCTATGTCCAGTGGCCTTGAAAACAGAAAGTGGTAAGGGTTAGCATTTAGATGTTTTCGAACCAGACTGTTTGGGGTGCAGAGGTTAGTTGCCGTGTACGAGGAGAGCTGGCGGTGGTTCAGTGGTAGAACTTTGCAGCGCTGGTTGAGCGCAGACATCTTGTACGAAGAGTTGCAACCACTGTCACCTGAAATGCAAGAAACATACACTCAGTTAGCAATCATGCATAATATGTTGGCAGACTGGCTGGCAACATGCATTTTTACCGCATCTAAGGAAATCCATCCCAATATGGCACGTGATTGGAACCAGGTAATAAGCACCAATGTACCAAATTATGTCCGTCGATACCGCAATGATGCAGTGTTGACCACATAGTTAGATGTATCACTTTCACACAAGCCACAGGTACTTTCTTTCATCTATGATTAAGTACCCCCAGTCGGGGCAAACATTACCAATTGCCATCATTAACACGTACCATTACATATTAATACAAATTACATAATTGTTATTGCGTTTTAACACTACAACACTTAAGCAACTGCTTCATCTATACATTAATTGAACCTACAAATACAACAGCGAGTCTTTCGATCCATGGGACCATGATCAAATATTCTCTCTAGTTGTTTTCAAGCAACCTTCCGATGCTGCGATGACGATGAACTCACCAACGGATAGCTTCAATGAAATACTATTGCTGATTGGCTACGAATTCACTCATACTGATAATATACATATGAATCAGCAGCAAAATTGATACAGAACCATTTAGTATAGGCTTTGCTTAGAAGAATGGAAGTCTAGGGTAAGTGTAATGAATCAATGATTTCAACAAATTTTAACATGGGAAAGGCTAGAAATGTCATTAATTATTGATCCAAATATGCGTAGCTCTGAAACAATTTTATGTTCAGAGTCTTCACGAGACAGGCATGTACACGGCATGCTCGTAAGCACTGTAATTAAGATGTACAACGCTCTGGAGAAAAATTGAAACTACGTACGTGAATTCTAAAAAGCACAGGGCAGATATTTTTATGCAGAACAACATACAACAAACAGAATTAGTGTATGTAATAAACTCTACTATATACCATGGTTAAACATAAAGTCGACACAACGGGAACAAGAAGAGGTTGCTCCAGTCGTGTTGACTTTACGCTTAACAATGGTGAATAGTAGGGTTTATTACATTAAGCAATTCTGTTCTGTGCTGTATGTTGTTCTGCATAAAAATATCTGTGTAGTGTGCTTTTAAGAATTCTCGTACGTAGTTAACATTTTTCTCCAGAGCGTTGTACATCTCAATTTGAGTACTTACGAGCGTGCGGAGAACATATTTGTCTCGTGAAGTCTTAAAGAGTAGTCGTTGAGGGTGACGCGGAGACGAGTTTAGGCGCTCAGCTTTCTGGTTTTCGGGGTAAACGGTTTATAAAAGTTATAAAATTTCACACCAACGTTAAAAAAGAATAAAACTATGCCAGTATGGTACGCGTATGCCTAAATTAATTCTTTTAATTAGGATTAAAAATTGGTGAAATCATCGAAATTTACTCCATTTTGATCAACTTTGGGATTTTATTTCAAGTGTACAGATTTTTTTACCATAAATTTGCATACTTGGGGGGGGATAGCAACGTAAATTAATGTAACAAGCGTCGGTTTAATTTGGGGTTTAAAATTGTACGATAAACGATTGTGAAATTTCGCGATTGAATCCCAAACATGGCTGCCATTCTGTAACATTTCTACCAAACCGTTTTCTCTTTACATAAAACATTAACTGACCGTTTCACAATTGATAAATATACAACGTTGGTACCACTATGCAAATTATATATTTAAAAATCTGTACACTGGATTTAAAAAAAAAAACATAAATTCCCAAAGTGACCAAAAGGAATAATTTTTGGAGAAAAAAAAAAGAAGAAAAAAAAAAAAAAAAAAGTTTTTTACTAATTTATCAATTCAAAATCAAATGAATATACATTACGATCCGTGTACTGGATAGACATAGATTTATTCTTCATTAACATCAGTGTAAAATTTGATAATGGTGTTATAAACAGTTAACCCGAAAAAGAAACAACAGAAAGCCAAGCGCCTAAACTCGTTTCCGCGCCAGCCTCAGCGACTCCTCATAACCATTCAAAATAATTGGTGCGTCGGAATTATTAACCCAACGTCACTCGCGCGGAATTTCTTAACACCATCCCTCGCGTGGGGTTTCTCAAACCGCAAATTATTTTGGGCTGTAATTAGTGCAGTAATGATGTTTTTGGGTATTTCTTTCTGGTGCTCATCTGATTGTGGAACTAATATTAGGTGGTGTGTACTGGGAGGACAGTGAAATAAAATGCTAATGAAACCTTTTTGTATGAAATATTTTTTATTTGTATTTTTCAGATTTAAAAAATTGACATTACAAATTTAAAAAAGGTGTAAAATAATGCAATTTAAGTTTGTTTCCACTTTTTAGTAACCAACATGACCGAGTTAGTAAATAGAAGAAGTATTTTCCAAATTCCAAATTTAAGCCAAATTATTGCATTGAGTTTGTCCTATGCAGTTTACTGTAACGTGATCACTCGCGTGGTTTCAGCAACCCCAACCACGTCCGACCGGCAATATAATGACACTAAAAGCCCTAATGATTTTAGAGGGTTACAAATTTATGCTTAACATATAGAGTGGACTTGAAGGATACTGAGAATCTAGAGTCGGTAAAACAGTCCGCTGCAGAGGGACAGAGGCGAATGTAGACCCTGGGGTTTTTGTAGAACCTTACGCAAGTGAACGGAGGTTTAATATGATTTATAGAAATAAAAAAAAAAAAAAAAGAGACGTAAAAATCAATTAGGCTCAATTAGACTGACTTTTAAGTTTGTCCTCATAAACGTAGGAAGAAATGTGGCTGTCAATAGTCTATTGCTATCGAATAACAAATCTGCATTCAATTATTTTGGACTCAACGTCTATTAAACTGGACTCTGTATCAAAGGAATAACTAATCGTTTGACATCCCTACTAAAAATATATGTATATTTGGACAGTTACGATTAAAAGACAATTTTTTGTAGGAACTTGTTATGTGTTTTTAGAGGGGGCGGGAGAGAATAGCACAACACTGGAACTGCCTCCTAAAATGAAAACTACTTGTGAACGGTTTCTAAAGACTTCCCTAAAATTAAATATTTGATGAGACGTGTGATGTCTAATGATTAATTAATAGTTATTTTTTATACAGGCAATAACAATACCTGAAATGGATGGAAGCAGTGATGGAATAACAATTGTTGATATCGAATGGTTATTAAAAACTGTGCTATTTTTCTGACCGACTGGTGTGATTGAATAAATTTGTCAAGCTAACAACAAATTATTTCTGTGAGAAACGGTGTAAAACCTTGGAAGCGCTTGAGTGTGGGAAGCACAATACGATTTGATTGGTAATTTATTTAAATGAAACATGCAATTCAATAATATTTTCATAATCGATTTGTCAGAATGTTACTGAATATTGGTTATCGAACGATAATAGAGATTATCATGTGCATCCTCATACATCTGATCTCAACCGGGGATTGAACCAGAGTCTTCCGGGTGCCAGGGGAATGCCTCGACCACCGAGACGGCAAGTTAATAACTCTTCGATTGTTGTGCATTATAATCCTAGTGGTTCTACATACGCCAGTCGCTAGTGCTTAGCGAATACAAAACTTGTGATCGTAACGTTGCTACTACAGCTACAGGTGGTGTCAGTGTAGGTCACAGAACGTAGTTCAACGATTATCTTTTAGTCTTCTTTTCATGTCCACAATTCACATTTTTCATGGCATCGTGTATTTTCCAGTTAACTAGTAGAGATTAACTTGTTTGTTCCGATCAATGACAGTTAGCATTTTGTTCCATTCAGCATTGAGGAAAAATATTTTAACGTTTCCTATTTTGTTCTTCATTCCTGCACAGCTTGCATGTGCTTCTGAAAAACAATCCTTTTTGGTGACAACGATCACATCGTCTTCAGCCTAAACCGTGCTATTTCTGTTCGTAAATCAATTCTTTGAAAGGTGTTTTTCATTCTGTCTTATACAGTACTTCCATTTTTGTCATGTTTCCTTAGCAAATGCTGGTTTCACATGGGATGTAGTTGCAAGTGATGAGATTTTGTTTTTAAAACCTGGCACTCCTACTCCACTTCAGGTTAGCCGTAATCTCCTTCATCACTCGTGATCCAGCCTTTTAGCAGTCACAGAAGCAAAAATGATGGGTCCTATAGCCATTTTTTTTAATGATCGTAGGTAAGTAGTAAAGATTTCACATGATTAAAAAATAAAAAATAGTCTTTATTAATTACTTCTGGCTGGGTCAGCTTGGGTTTTCAAAAAGAAGTCTTCCACTTCTTTCTATTCTCCCACAATTTGTCAATTGTCCATCTCTTCCACATCTTCCCAGATCTCGACTCTTGCCTATAGAAATCTTTCTTGGCCTCCACATTATTTGATCTATTCCTTTCTCATAATTATATTTCTTGGGCACAAGCCTTCTCTCTTCCAGCATTTGTTTGACATGTCCAAGCCGTCTTCCCATCCTGTCATTCCAACTTTGCTACACCCAATGGTCGTTAATTAATAAATACTGGACAATGCTGCAAGTTGAGGGCAGTTCATGTATTTCTTGCTTGATAGCTCCGCCCAGTTGTTTCATACACATCGATTCTTCGTGATCGAATGAATAGCGTTGTGATATGGGTATGTGTACCGTTCCCTTTCATGTGCTAGCTATACTCTTATCATCTCGTGGTTTGTTTACGTGCTGGCTCAATATAATTCTACTCGCTGTGTTCCTTTCATTGTTGTTCACCCCAAACCCAATTAAGTGGGGATACATATTTCTTGTTCAGTACAGTCCATACCAAGTACATGTAAATCTGTGATGTGTGTCTAGTGCCTTCGGTGCATTAGTCTTCCTTATTCCATTGGCACTTCCTTCAAACTCTTGAGGTTATAAAAACAAGTTAAAATTCAGTTTAAAATGTGCAATGAAGTACCTGGTTGTGAAGCAAGTAATCTTATTTTCATAGAATATAATTCCATTCAGTGTTGACCATTTGTGTTGTGTCTTCAGTGCGATATTGAGGGGGTGTCCCAAAGCTTTATTTTGCTGTAGTCGACTAGCCTAGTCGAACTAATTCAACAATGATCAACAACGGCAGTGACGTTGCAATCATGCATCAGTGTAACTGCGAGTCAGCAGACTATTGTTAAGTATTTGAGATTTGATCACCGTTTCTTGATCGATTTGCTTTCTTCGTTCAAAATCTTGAGTTCACAAAAGGTAGTCTCCATCCTTGGTGACAGTTTTAGACAGCAATTATTTCCAAATCATTGTTCAAACTAGTGGAGCTGTGCGTAGCTATGGCAACCTTAACTGACACCGCCTATACTCCATGTAATATTTTTTCGACTTTCCCTACCGGGAAGTCAATGAACAAGTAGCACATTCATAAAACATCTACGTAAACTACGCTCGCGTTAAAGTCTGTGTGAACAATTAGTCCGGTATGGTACGTTATAAATTTAAGGATGTCAAACACTTAGTAACTCACGACTGATTAAGTCCTGACCAATAAATATTGACTTAAAAATAAATTTGTCCGTGTCGATCAATAATCAATTATACGTATTTTTAATGATCTTTCTATTATAAAAGTAATAGGGAAAACTTGATTGGTAATGTCAATTCGGTTCCTTCCGTCCAGTGGCAGCACTCGTCCCCTAAACCTCTCCTAATGCGACCTGAACTCCCTTAAAGACTCTGGAAGCTATAATATACATAAGCAAGTCAAATTCCACTCCCCGACAGTACTTTCCAACAAACCATACCTCTCCAGGTCTTACACATACAAATCATTAGACTTTTCACTGTTAATTACTTATTGTTATTTAAAAAATGTGATATTTCGACTACTTTTCAGCACTCTTTATCAAGTCAAAATAGTCAAAATATCACAGTTTTTAAATAAAAATAAGTAATAACGGTGAAAAGTCTAATGATTTGTATGTGTAACGTTACTACCTGTTATATAGTTTCAATTTTTATAATATTCCCCCGGTCTTGTGTCCGTCTACATTCTGCTGGGACTTCCACGGACGATCCTTCTGCCCCTTATAAGTCCCTCTAACCTCTCCACCCCTCCTATGACCCCCACCCAAATACTACATACTAACATAGCAGGTAACACTTCCTCACATCTTCCTCCCACCCCCACCACCTAAATCTCCCCTGACTCTCTTTGCTGACCCATATTCCTTAACGGGTAGGCCTATCTAACTCAGGGTGTCTACAAATTTCACATTAAATCCCCTAACTTTTCCAGATGGATATTCATATTTTTAAGACTTCAAGGCTTAGGCCTACTGAGAATATTGCTCCAATAATAGAAATTTGATGTTTCCCCAGAAGCGCTGAGGCGTTGTGATGGGCTGCAACGGAACATTGAAATAGAAGTCCATTTTTGGTTTTCTTTTGTAGATTTTATTTGGTGAGTTTACAAGATTTAAGAGAGGAAATAAGGAAATTCCAGAAATATGGACAATTTCCCTGACTTTTCTACACTTGTAGACACCCTGATCCAACCATTGCCTCATAGCTTGATCTAAACCCCCTGCTGGCTCATAACAAGCTTATATTCTACTCCCCTTCCTAGCTACCTCTAACACCTGCTCTCTCCCCCCCCCCCCCCACAACACAAATCCTCTGCCAACATAATTCCCAAGTACTTTTTTAATAGAGACTGAATTAATGACAATCAATTGACATAATTGATCAATGATCGATAATCGACACTAGGGCCTACGTGACTTTTTTATACGTATTACCAATAGTTATCGAATCATTTGTACGTATATAGACCGTTAATCGACGTCCGTATTCAAATTGTTATACTCGCAAATGTGCAACCCGGGGGGGGGTTTTTTTTTGGTCAGTGTAAAATGGAAAATTTAACGGAAGCTAGAAGTATAGGCTAGAAAATAAGATAGTCAAAACAACCGATACTAACAGTTTTGGAGTGACAGAAGAGAGGGGCTGAAGAAATGAGCCTTAAAGAACATCAGAGAGTTTACTGTGCAATTATGGGAAAGATCTTGAAATTGACAGGGATATTGAGGATTAATCGAGGAAAAGAATATCGAAGAATGTCTTTTGAAAATCATGAGGACGACGACGATTCCAGGTGAGAATTAGAAGCAGCGGAGGAAGCACGGTGCGGTTATAGCATTGGTTCTAAAGAGTACTAAGGGACATGGGTTCGAATCCTGCATAATACAGAGTTGTGTAATTGTTCATCATCCTCATCTATCGATTGCTCATCAGTCACTCGTATAATATCAAACAGCACAATTATTGCACGAATACTGATGTCGAGTAACAAAATCTATTGATCTATAAATTTATCCATTGAATCTATGTAATTAACTAACACCCTGCATTTTGTAATTGCAGATGAAAAGTAGCTGCAGTAATTACATTGTGGTGCGCAGCATCAAGATTCTCTTTTCAACTAAAGTAGTATAGTTACAAAAGCAAACCTATTCTACCGGTTCCAGAGTCAATAACAATGTCAGTGCGGTAGCAAGCCGTGGCAGAGGAGAGACTTGGGATACTAGGGGTGTGTAGAATTCAGTGTTAGTGTAGAGTGAACCAGGAGAAGTATTCATGATGAGATAATCATTTACGTTACTACAACGTGGTCAAAACTAGGAACGTCAAACAACTAAATCTATTACTTGGAGCATGTGCTTAGTTCAATGAATAATCGTTAAATAGAAATGTGGTGTTTTCCTGGTGGTGGACAGACAGGTAATCATAGCTCGAGTAGTTTAATAGAAACATAGATCGATAAAAAAAGATTGAAAAATAATAACGCATCAGAATAATTAATTACAAAAGTATTTTTAATTAGGAAATCAGCCAGAAGTTAAAACAAATCTAAGTCGGTATTTAAATAAATAAATAAATTTTATTTAGAGTCTACCCACTCAGTTATATAAATGATTTTCAGTGGGGGACTCTAAATCAAAGCAACCAAGCCAACCCTGCAGGCCCCGACGCAATCGACGAGTGAGCGATAACCACATGGCTCAAAAGATTCGATATTTTAATAGGAAATATAGCATCAGTGGTTGACAGTGGCGAACACCCGCGAATCAACGCCATAAGATCAACAAGGCCATTCAGAACAACCCTAAAATTTTATTATGTGCTTTGTTGCTAGGGCGGCTTCCAAGTCACGTTAACAAACCTCCTTTTTTTTTTTCTTTTCTTCCCCCCCCCGTTTTTTATATATTATTTTGATTTCATTCATAAATTGCATTTATATCCTTTTTATTTTGTTATCAAATTTGTTGAGTATTTAATGCTTGTTGTATATATTACTAGTTCAAAGTTCATTGTTGTGGTCTGCATCTATGTAATTTAGATTTTATTTAGTTGTCCTGCCTTTGTAAATCAGTTTTTTAAATAAAAACACTGAATAGGATAGACTTTAAATCAAATAATATATAAATAATAAGAACTGAAGGACCTAAGTCCAAATCAGAAGGTAAAAAACTTCTGGCTTTAGCGGGAATCGAACCCTGGACCTTCTGCATTGGAAGCAGATACGCTAACCACAAGACCAACGAGCCACACTTTCTATTTGATTTCTAGATTAATATGGGAAAGAATGCAAAAGATTAAAATAAATCAAAAATTAAATTAGCGATTGATATCGAGTAGCAAATTTGCCATTTTATTTCCAATTTGGTATCAATTAATCAGGACTCGCTTTTGATCATCATCGTTTGACATCCCTAATTGAAACTCCATAATTGGACGGCTGGATTAAATAGAATTAGTTAAGCAATGTCAGGTCAGGTGGTAGGAGCTTGGTATGGGATACTCCACTGCGTACCCAACATGACGTGAGCTAGTATGAAGAGTTTGTTCTCGGCGATGCTACAGATGGAAGTGAACCTAAACTAACACCGCCTATACTAGTTTCCTTGTCGTTCAAGTTGACCTAACTGACAGTAATGTTGCCGCGGACCCGCACCTAACGTTATTAACGCACTGTGCCACTGATACAAAGAGGGCTATCGCATTCCTAAAGACAACAAGACCTTCTTTTAGCTATCTCTGACGGAAGAGAAACGTGCAGGGTAAAAGTTCATTACATCAAGATCGAGAAATATGGATAAATTATAGTTTTTAGTAGATAGATTTTTTTACTGGCTCTGTATTTTGTGCAATTGTAGTATGTGTGGGTGTTGTGAAATTATTCTAAAAACTACTAGACTATGGAATGTATGTAATGTCATGAAAGACTAAATTGTGGACATCGTAGTAGGAAATGGATACTTTACAGGGATACTATAGGTAGGTCAAGTTAATATAAGATGGAGATTTTAAAACTCAAATTTTGTCTACTAATTCCAAACATTCTTGTGATTTAGTAAAAAAAAATATAGAGAATTTAGACATTTTGATTATTTTAGAATGGCAAAGATGTGCAAGGTAGGTAGCCCAAAGATCGGGACAGAACTGGGAGAGGAGAGTTCAAACTAAAAGCTGCAAACATAAAGACTGTGGTGCGTAACTAAAAAGCTTTGTTCCTACTCAATACTGAAGATATGAAAGATTTTGCAGCGTTGTCAGAATAATCACAAGGGGCGAATTTCAACAATTTTTACCAAATGTTAAAAGCCGAACCCATCCTTTAGGCCACCTTCAAACAATGCCCTAAATGTATGTGTCATCGCAGACGGCCGAACTGCTAGGGATGACTATATGATCCGAGTAGCTAGGGGGTTCTTGGGAATGGGACGAAGTTGTACCAGCTCTTGGAAAATACAACAGGAATCGGGTAATGTTTACTGTTTGCTCAAGGGATATAACTACGGTATAAGAAAGAGATTTTCACCAGGAACAGGTGGAGGCTTTGATATTACGAGCGAGGGGGGTAGCAGGAGGATAAGATGCTGTGAAGCAGAGGGGGTGTGTGACAAACCACCACTAATTAAATAGTAGAAGGGTGTTGGATATGAGGGGTGCAGGGTGGAAAGGTTGGAAAATAGGGGATGATTCTGCAGTAAGATTTTTAAGGGATGTTTAGGAAATCCTTGAGTGAACGACAGGTGCATTTATAATTAAAACTAAATTTCATTTTACTCCTAGTTCTAAATGTGGAAGCTTAAAACTTTGCTAAGTACGGTGCGTAGGTACTTTGCACAGAACAAAACAAAATAAATTGTGGTCATTACTAGGAAGCTTCGCAAACGCTTTTTTTAGTCGCGTTGATGGATGAGCTTTTTAATTATAAAATGTTAATTTTAATTTAAAATAATAATAAAAACATATTTACACGGCCCATACAAAGCAATCATTAGGTCTGTTGGATCTTTGATTGTTTGTTACAAGGCTGTGAGTAAGATATAAAATCTCCTGTGAAGTTTAGCCCTACCCGTTTGGTCAGAATCGGCCCAAATGTCACGAAAATATCGCACAAAAAATCGAAAAAAATCGTAAAAGTACGATATTTATGAGAAATATTTCTTCGATTGTACCCAAAAACGTAGCAAGTCAAGTTCAGAGATTTTGAAGGTCCTGTCAAATTTTCATCAAGATCGCATATGCCGTTTGCCCGGTAGAGAGCGAACAAACAGACGGAAAAACAAAAAACAAAAAAAAAAAAAAAAAAAAAAAAAAAAAACACATCGAGCTAAATTTTTTGGGGGGTCGGTGAAATTGAAGTCTTCGCTTCGCTCATCCAATTAGGGTTTGCTAAATTTTGTGACTGTGAATTCCCTTCTTTACAATTTGAAGATGATGAAGATTTTCTGTAGTTTCACGTCTCTATTGCACTTTAGCTATTCGAGACATTGAGTGGTGATAGATGAGGGTGAAGGACAAAGACACCCGTGCATAAAGCACAGGTTTTTTATTGGATGCGGGATTCGAACCCACGTGTCATACACTAAAGACCTGCGCACAGATCGTATGAGCCACCTAGGATGGCTGAGCGTAGCACGAAGGTGCTTTTTTGTGTGGCTCATTGGTCTTGTGGTGAGCATCTCTGCTTCCAATGCAGAAGGTCCAGAGTTCAATTCCCGCTAAAGTCAGAACTTTTTTAACTTCTGTTTTGGACTTAGTCCATCAGTTATTGTCTTAGTAGTAATTTGTAAACGGTGACTTAAATGCCGTCCTAGCAACGAGGCACAAAATAAATTTAAAGTTGTATTGAATCGGCCTTGTTGATTCTGGCGACGATCCACGTGTGTTTGCACTGTCCATACCACTGATTTGATGTATTTACTATTAAAAAATATCGATCTTTGGTTGGTTAATGCACTCGTCGATTGGGTCGGGGCCTAAAGGGTTGGCTAGAGGTCACTTTGGTATACTGTCCCCCACTAAAAATCAGTTATGTGACTGAGAAGACTAAATACGGATTTATTTTATTTAACTACGAGAAGAGATAGATAATAAAGCCTGGATGGACAGGAAGATGTGGAGATGCACCTATGGTGCATAGCCTGGCTAAAAGCACTACTAGTCTAGCTCAAGCAACTGGTGACCTACTAGTGTTGGAACCGGGTTTTCATCATTACGTCCATAGAATCTAGCTATCGTTGAAGATGAACATAACACTAGACTAGATAGAGGAAGATAGATTTCATTTTTAATGCTCACAACAAAGAGTTTTCTATAGGGAACCCAACAGCCTGGCTGGTA